>CM053035.1:1964646-2502146 GCA_028564925.1 Lithobates sylvaticus
TCACGTCGCTCAGTGCCATCTGTCATCGGTGTCACGTGTCAGTGCCATCTGTCATCGGTGTCACGTGTCAGTGCCATCTGTCATCGGTGTCACGTGTCAGTGCCATCTGTCATCGGTGTCACGTGTCATCGGTGTCACGTGTCAGTGCCATCTGTCATCGGTGTCACGTGTCAGTGCCATCTGTCATCGGTGCCACGTGTCAGTGCCATCTGTCATCGGTGCCACGTGTCAGTGCCATCTGTCATCGGTGCCACGTGTCAGTGCCATCTGTCATCGGTGCCACGTGTCAGTGCCATCTGTCATCGGTGCCACGTGTCAGTGTCACGTGCCATCTGTTATCAGTGTAACCTGTCATCAATGCCACGTATCGGTGCCATCTGTCATCAGTGTCACAAGAAATGAGTCACCAGTACATCAGGTGTGATAAATTTTGTATGATTGGCACCACAGCTTGTGGACTCTCTAACTTTCACAAAGACCAAATAATTTCCACTAATTTTGGGTTATTTTTACTAAAGATATGTAGCAGTACAAATTGTGGCCAAAATGTATGAAGAAAAATTAATAATTTCCTAAATTTTAATCACAGAAACAAAGAAAAATGCATTTTTGTTTTTTCCAAATTTTCAGACTTTTTTCATTTATAGCGCAAAAAATAAAAAACCCCAGAGGTGATCAAATACCACCAAAAAGCTCTATTTGTGGTGGAAAAAATGACAAAAAATTAATTTGGGTACAGTATTACATGACTGAGTAATTGTCATTCAAAGTGTGAGAGCACCGAAATCTGAAAATTGGTCTGGATAGGAGGGGGGTTTAAGTGACCAGTAAGCAAGTGGTTAATAGAATACTAATATATATATATATATATATATATATATATAGTTATATATATATATAAATGTGTAATATATATAATGTGTGTGTGTGTGTGTGTGTGATGTGTGTGATGTGTGTGTGTGTTTATATATATTACTATTCCAGGAGCGGGGGATTGCACCGATGTATTTATCAGTTGGGTATCCAGAGTGGGGGGGGGGGAGGGGTGTTTGCCATGCTGACCTTTGCCCTCTATTCCTCTATTTAGGACGCTCAGGAGTTCTCCAAGCTTTTCATGACTCTTCTGGAAAATACTTTAATCAAACAGAAGAACTCGGATGTGCGGAACATCATCCAGGACCAGTTCTGCGGGCAGTACGCCTACGTCACCATGTGAGTCGTGGGAGGGCGGCGCTGTGCAATGACTGGCCACACCCATGGCACTTTTCAGCCAATAGACACTTTAGTTGCCGTGTGGTGATTTCAGGGGCGGTATGAGGACATCTTTCCTGCTGTAGGTCATAGAGGTCAGAGCCCAGGTACTGGGGGGAGGAATATTCAGGCAGCACTGGTCTCTTCCTCTGGAAGGGTAGCAGGCAGTTCTGTGAGAAGGTGACGGGTCCTTTTGAAGCCACATGTAGCAAAGCTTTGTTCTGTAAAGTCTCACGGAGGACTCGGATATTACATCAGTAAATCTTGTCATGTGACCTCCCGCCGTGCGGGCGAGCATTGCTGCGTTCTCATTGTGCGTTCCCTGGATACCGCCCGTCACCCCACCACTGCCGCAGTACAGCAACACGCAGCCGGGGACCATTTGTATCTGGATTTTATTTAGGTAGAAAAATGCTGAACACGGGGAAGAAAAAATAAGGAATTCAGATTAATCCCGGTGCACGTCGTCCTCGCCAGGCCCCGGTGCACGTCGTCCTCGCCAGGCCCCCGGTGCACGTCATCCTTGCCAGGCCCTATACTATCACAAGGTCTAATTATCTCACATATTGCATATGTATAAAGAGCCACCATAGGATGTGTGGTGCGTTGTTGTCACTCTCTGCCCTGTGTGGTGCGTTGTTGTCACTCTCTGCCCTGTGTGGTGCGTTGTTGTCACTCTCTGCCCTGTGTGGTGCGTTGTTGTCACTCTCTGCCCTGTGTGGTACGTTGTTGTCACTCTCTGCCCTGTGTGGTGCGTTGTTGTCACTCTCTGCCCTGTGTGGTGCATTGGTCTCTCTCTAAGTGCCCAGTAAGCAAGTGGTTAATAGTAAGAATACTATTTTATCTCTCTCTCTCTCTTCTCTCATCTCTCTCTCTCTCTCTCTACTCTCTCTCTCTTCTCTCTCTCTCTCTCTCTTCTCTCTCTCTCTCTCTCTCTCTCTTCTCTCTCTCTCTCTCTCTCACTCTCTCTCTCTCTCTCTCTCTCTCTCTCTCTCTCCCCCTCCCGTTGCTGTCACTCTCTGCCCGGGCGGTGAGGATGTGTGGTGCGTTGGTGTCACTCTCTGCCCGGGGCGGTGCGTTGGTGTCGCTCTCTGCCCGGTGCGGATGTGTGGTGCGTTGGTGTCACTCTCTGCCCTGTGTGGTGAGGATGTGTGGTGCGTTGGTTTTGCTCTCTGCCCTGTGTGGTGAGGATGTGTGGTGCGTTGGTTTTGCTCTCTGCCCTGTGTGATGAGGATGTGTAGTGCGTTGGTGTCGCTCTCTGCCCAGGGTGGGGCGTTGGTGTCGCTCTCTGCCCAGGGTGGGGCGTTGGTGTCGCTCTCTGCCCGGGGTGATGAGGATGTGTGGTGGGTTGGTGTCGCTCTCTCTGCCCGGGGCGGTGCGTTGGTGTCACTCTCTGCCCGGTGCGGATGTGTGGTGCGTTGGTGTCACTCTCTGCCCGGGGCGGTGCGTTGGTGTCGCTCTCTGCCCTGTGTGGTGTGGATGTGTGGTGCGTTGGTTTTGCTCTCTGCCCTGTGTGATGAGGATGTGTAGTGCGTTGGTGTCGCTCTCTGCCCAGGGTGGGGCGTTGGTGTCGCTCTCTGCCCAGGGTGGGGCGTTGGTGTCGCTCTCTGCCCAGGGTGGGGCGTTGGTGTCGCTCTCTGCCCGGGGTGATGAGGATGTGTGGTGGGTTGGTGTCGCTCTCTCTGCCCGGGGCGGTGCGTTGGTGTCACTCTCTGCCCGGGGCGGTGCGTTGGTGTCACTCTCTGCCCGGGGCGGTGCGTTGGTGTCACTCTCTGCCCTGTGTGGTGAGGATGTGTGGTGCGTTGGTGTCGCTCTCTGCCCTGTGTGGTGAGGATGTGTGGTGCGTTGGTGTCGCTCTCTGCCCTGTGTGGTGAGGATGTGTGGTGCGTTGGTGTCACTCTCTGCCCGGGGTGGTGCGTTGGTGTCGCTCTCTGCCCGTGGTGGTGCGTTGGTGTCACTCTCTGCCTTGTCTTCCAGTTGCAGTCACTGTGGCCGAGAGTCCAAGTTGGTGTCGAAGTTCTATGAACTGGAGCTGAACATCCAGGGCCACAAGCAGCTGACGGACTGTGTCACCGAGTTCCTCAAGGTAGGTCTCCTCCCCACCCCCCAGTCATAGCCGCCATCTTGTTCGTTTCTTTGCGTTGTTAGAACGTTTTGTTTCCTCTGCAGGAAGAGAAGTTGGAGGGAGACAATCGTTATTTCTGTGAGACCTGTCAGACCAAGCAGAACGCCACCCGCAAAATCCGATTGGTCAATTTGCCACCAACCCTCAACCTCCAGCTCATGCGATTCGTCTTTGACAGGTACTGAGCAGCTCCGCCCCAGTATGTGTTGTCATTAGTGACCAGAAGCTGAGTGCTTGGAGCTGTATAGTTTTCATTGAGCCGCCATCTCTGAACAATCATATCTTCTGTCTGCAGACAAACCGGCCACAAGAAGAAGCTGAACACCTACATCGCCTTCTCCGAGACCCTGGACATGGGGCCCTTCGTAGAACAGGCAGGTTGGTGACGCGTTTCTAGGGACTCCCATGGTCCTCCGGTGCCGAGTCCGGCACTTTCCTGACCTTTCCTCTTCTTTTCAGGCAGTAATTCTAGTTATGAGCTGACGGCGGTCCTCATACACCGGGGTGTGAGCGCCTACTCCGGGCATTACATCGCCCATGTCCGGGACCCGCACACCTCCGAGTGGTACAAGTTCAATGATGAGGAGATCGAGAAGATGGAGGGCAAGAAGCTGCAGCTGGGGATTGAGGAGGATCTAGGTAAAGGCTTTACGTTGTGAGTGCCCTTTTACCTCTCGCTTTACTATGGCCGGTGTACTCACACCCCTCCCCCTCCCCCTTCATCTATTGGTTATAGAAGTCAGAGGTGGTCTCATAGATACCTGATATCATATTATAACCACTTCAGCCCCGGACCAATTGGCAGCCAAAGGACCACGCCCCTTTTTGCGATTCGGCACTGCGTCGCTTTAACTGACAATGGCGCTCCCAAACAAAATTGGCGTCCTTTTTTCTTTTCTTTTGGTGGTATTTGATCGCCCTGCGGTTTTTATTTTTTTGCGCTATAAACAAAAAATAGAGCGACAACTTTGAAAAAAACGCATTATTTTTTACTTTTTGCTAATAAAATAAAATATCCCCAAAAAATATATAAACATTTTTTTTTCCTCAGTTTAGGGCCGATACGTATTCTTCTACATATTTTTGGTTAAAAAAAAAAACGCAATTAGGGATTATTGATTGGTTTACGCAAAAGTTATAGCGTTTACAAAATGGGGGATAGTTTTATGGCATTTTTTATTTAATAAATATATATATATATATATATATATATATATATAAAATAAATTTTTTTTTTTTTTTTACTAGTAATGGTGGCGATCAGCTATTATTATTATTATTATTATTATTATTTTTTTTATATTGTGACTGCGACATTATGGCGGACACATCGGACATTTTTGACACATTTTTGGGACCAATTGTCATTTATACAGCAATCAGTGCTATTTAAATGCATTGATTCCTGTGTAAATGACACTGGCAGTGAAGGAGTTAACCCCTCCCCCTAGTGGTTAAGTGTGACGTGTGTGTGTTTTCTTTACTGTCTGGGGGCGTGGCTTGGCGTGTGACATCACTGATCGTCTTTCCCTATGACTGGGAACAGACGATCAGTGACAGTCTCCTTAGGAAGCACAGGGAGAGTTTTTTGTTTTACACACGATCGGGTCCCGCGGTCACGGAACTCAGACCCACGGCTGGGCTCTTAAAGGGCAACGTAACTGTTCGTTGATGTGCTCAACCGTGTCATTCTGCCGACGTAAATATGCAGGAGGCGGTCCTTAAGTGGTTAATGACCGCCCCATTTCAGATTTACTGTTACAGGGCGGCCGATCCGTGCAAAATCTCATATATATATATATATATATATATATATATATATAGCACCCGGAAAGTATTCGCAGCGCTTCACTTTTTCCACATTTTTGTTATGTTGTAGCCTTATTCCAAAATGGAATCAATTCATTATTTTCCTCAAAATTTTACAAATAATGACAACGTGAGAGAAGATTCTGTGAAATCTTTGCATTTTTTTTTATTTTTAATAAATTTGCAATGTACATAAGTATCACAGACGCCTCCTCCCATCACAGGCTCCTCCCATGGACACGCTCCTCCCATGGACACGGGTATCCCAGGCTATGTCCATGGGAGGAGCCTGTGATACTTTTTGTACATGGGAGTTTTTTTTTTTTTTTTTTAAATAAATTTGCAAAGATTTCACACAGACTTTTCTCACGTTGTCACTATGGGGGATGGTTTGTAGAATTCTGAGGACAATAATTGAATCCATTTTGGAATGCGGCTGTAACATAACAATGTGGAAAAAGTGAAGCTCTGTGAATACTTTCTGGATGCTCCTGTATATGTATATATGGATGCACACCCCTTTCACACCGCGGCAGTTTTCAGTGATAGAAATCGCCTCCCATTCATTGCAATGTGAGCTTCCACACTCAGACGGCGCTTGTGGGATGTTAGAAAAAGTGCTGCAAGCAGAATCTTTGGGGTAATTTGGGAGCGCTCCCAAAACGCCCCGCCCATTGAAATGAATAAACAAGTGAAACACCGCGCTGATCCCTACCAGAAACCTAAACAATCCCTGGTGATAATCAAATAAATGTCATCATCATATAGGATTATAAGTATTAAATACAAGTGATATTCAACATTGAACACTAAGCAGCAGCTAAAAAAATTGTGAGATATACACAATAAATTGACAAAATAATACAAAAAGCCGCGCTGTTAACTAAATAATACAAGAAATAAGTGCAAAAATAATAATAAAGAACTAAAACAATATCATATAATAAAATCTAAATAGTGACCGTGAAAGTCCAGTGAATAAGTGAATGGAGACCTAAACAATGTAAGTGATATGGTCTGATGAATAATCAAGAAAAAGTCCAATATAAAAAACATAAATCCAAGGAAGGCAAAGTGAAAATCCAAAAAATAGTGACTGACGTGATCCACCACCATAAGTTGAATGTGCTTACCAGAGGGCAAGCTCAAATGGGCCCATAAGTGGATGTTGTGATGAATCTCAGCCTGATGGACTCCAGATGCGGTCTCTTTCACAGGGATAACCAGGAACGGGAAAAGCACTCACAATCCTCCTTGGAACCGATCGTACCAAGGACAATCTTCAGTGGTACCAACAATCACTCTGTACAGCTCATTCCCAATTACGGCTCTCCAAAAACTGTGCCTACTGCAGGGTTTAAACAAGAGGAGGAATAGCATGGGTGTGTGCGCAGTCTTGTTTCACACAGTCTTAGCCACCGGCTGGAAATCACTTTCAATTACACCAGGGAGTTGGGTGGGCCTTGAGTCAGCCTTTGTAATTGGCAGCCTAAAAAGTTTTGCCTAGATGGGGCTTTAATATTTTAGGCTCTGAGCCCCTTCTTGTGACCATTGAAGTTTGTAACAGCCATAGCTAGGAATTGAAATGAATAAGCAGCGCCTTGAAAGCGCCGCAACATGGGTCCTTTTTTTTTTTTTTTTCCTCTTAAGGTCACATTGTCACGTGACCTCTAACCACTTCCCGGCCGGCTGTCAAGTGACGGCTGGGCGGTGCAGCTCTCGTTCTGGGTGGACATCATATGACGGCCCTCCAAAACGACCACTCTCGTGTGCCCGTGGGGGCGCGCATCGCGGTGGTGTCTGACACACCGCTACACCGATCTTGGTAAAGTGCCTCTGGAGGCTTTTTACCACATGATCAGCTGTGTCCAATCACGGCTGATCACGATGTAAACAGGAAGAGCCGTTAATCGGCTTTTCCTCACTAACGTCTGACAGACGCCAGTAGAGGAGAGACGATCGGCTGCTCTACTGACGGGGGGGGGGGGGTGTGGGCTGATTGTTTATCAGCACCGCCCCCCCCCCCCCCCCCCCGAGGATGCTGCCAGAACCACCAGGATGCCACCACACTGGACCACCAGGTATGCCACACTAGACCACCAGGGAAATGCCAATCAATGCCCAGGCAGCTGCCAATCAGTGCCCATCCCCAATGCCTGCCAGTGCCATCAGTGATGCCTATCAATGCCCATCGTCATTGCCACCTCATTGGTACCACCTTATTGGTCCTGCCTTATCGGTGCCCATCCGTGAAGGAGAAAACGTTCTCATTTCCAAAATTTTATAATAGAAAGAAAAGAAAAACATATTTTATTTACTTTTCATAATTTTAGGTCTTTTTTTTTTTAATTTGTTTTAGCAAAAAATAAAAACCCCGGAGGTGATCAGATACCAAAAGAAAGCTCTGTGTGTGGGAAATGAAGGCCAAAATTAGTATTTGCACAATTGTCAGTTTAAGTAACGCAGTGCAGTTTTAAAAAAAAATGGGCCGGTCACGAAGAAATGTTTTTTTAGTTTTATTTTTTTTATTTTTTTTTAGCTTTTTAAACACAAATCTATCCATAAAGAGGACCTGTCATCCCTTATTTCTATTACATGGGATGTTTTACATTTTTTTTTTTGTAATGGGAATAATAATTAAAAGGGCAGTGAAATGTCTCCCCCATCGCTCCGAGCTCGCACACAGAAGTGAAAGTATACTTGGGTTATGCACACACATGTAAATGGTGCTCACACTACACATGTGCGGTATTGTCACGATCGTTGGTGAGAGCAATAATTCGAGCTCCAGACCTCTATAAACTGGTAACCTGTAAAAAAAAAAAATGTCAAAGCATCGCTTATGGAGTGCTGTCGTTTTTCAGCGTTCCAAGAGCGTGCGCAGTTTTAAAGCGTGACATGTTGGGCATCTGTTTACTCGGTGTAACATCTTTTATATTTTACCACAAAAAAAAAATTTGGGTGTGTGTGTGTGTGTGTGTGGTGTGTGTGTGTGTGTGTGTGTGTGTGTGTGTATATATGTATGAGTGAAAGTTTCCTTCCTCCTTTGCTGTCATGGCGGGGGGGCGGCCCCTCATACACGCACCACATCTGACATCCAATGGTTTTTCGGAGGGTCTGGATGCAGATCGATCTCGTAGACCAGATATAAGAGGTGTTGATGGTTACAGGGGCTCTCTGGCTGGCCACTTATGGACATGAAGGGGGCTCTAGGACGGCTCTTTAGGGGGCTCTAGGACGGCTCTTTAGGGGGCTCTAGGACGGCTCTTTAGGGGGCTCTAGGACGGCTCTTTAGGGGGCTCTAGGACGGCTCTTTAGGGGGCTCTAGGACGGCTCTTTAGGGGGCTCTAGGACGGCTCTTCAGTTGAAATACAAGAGGAGGTGGCATCTCCAGACCAAATATTTTTGGGGTTCACTGGTCCCCTTCATCAGTGCTTAAAATTGTTAGTAAGAATGTGTATGGTGCTGGGTTAGGAGTTAGAAATCTGATTATGGTGGTGTTATAGATATGTACACCTTCCATGCAGTACAGCCATGTCCTACACATATCAGCCCGTACATTCTGACCACTGACAGGTGAAGCAATTACATGGATTATCTGGTTACAATGACATCTGAAAGTGGGTGGGATCTCCAGATCTCGGTCCAATCGAGGGATCTGTGGGACGTGCTGGAAAAACAAGTCCCGCCCATGGAAGGCCCCGCCTCCTAACTTGCAGGATCTGCTAGTGACGGCTTGGTGCCAGATACCACAACGTACCTTCAGAGGTCTAGTGGAGTCCATGGTGGGGAGGTCAGGGGAAAGGGGGCCTTCTCCATATTAAGGGTGGGGATCATAATGTTATGGCTGATGGGTGTAGCGATGGCGGCGATCGGTATGGTGATGGGTGTGGTGATGGTGATGGGTGCAGCGGTGGCGATCGGTATGGTGATGGGTGTAGTGATGGCGACGGGTGTAGCGGTGGCGGCGATCGGTATGGTGATGGGTGTGGTAATGGTGATGGGTGTAGCGGTGGCTGCGATTGGTATGGTGACGGGTGTAGTGATGGTGATGGGTGTAGTGATGGGTGTAGTGATGGTGATGGGTGTAGCGATGGCGATCGGTATGGCGACAGGTGTAGTGATGGTGATGGGTGTAGCGATGGCGATCGGTATGGCGACGGGTGTAGTGATGGTCATGGGTGTAGCGGTGGCGATCTGTGTGATGATGGGTATGGCGATGGGTGTGGTAATGGTGATGGGTGTAGCGGTGGCTGCGATGGGTGTAGTGATGGGTATGGTGATGGGTGTAGTGATGGCGACGGGTGTAGTGATGGTCATGGGTGTAGCGGTGGTGATCGGTATGGTGATGGGTATGGTGATGGGTGTAGTGATGGCGACGGGTGTAGTGATGGTCATGGGTGTAGCGGTGGTGATCGGTATGGTGATGGGTGTAGTGATGGCGACGGGTGTAGTGATGGTCATGGGTGTAGCGGTGGTGATGGTGATGGGTGTAGTGATGGTGACGGGTGTAGTGATGGTGACGGGTGTAGTGATGGCGACGGGTGTAGTGATGGGTATGATGGTGACGGGTGTAGTGATGGGTATGATGATGGGTGTAGTGATGGGTATGATGGTGACGGGTGTAGTGATGGGTATGATGGTGACGGGTGTAGTGATGGGTATGATGATGGGTGTAGTGATGGGTATGATGATGGGTATGATGGTGACGGGTGTAGTGATGGCGACGGGTGTAGCGATGATGGGTGTAGCGGTGGCGATCAGTATGGTGATGGGTGTGGTGATGGCGATGATGGGTGTAGTGATGGCGAGCGGTATGGTGATTGGTGTAGTGATGGCGAGCGGTATGGTGATTGGTGTAGTGATGGCGAGCGGTATGGTGATGGGTATGGCGATGGCTGTAGTGATGGCGATGGGTGTTGATATGAAGTGACGTTTCCTGTATTCCATAATCTACTGATGTCGTCTTCTCTGCATTCCTTTCCTCACCAGAACCTTCTAAGGCCATCGCCCGCAAACCCAAATGTGGGAAAGGCTTTCACTGTTCTCGGAACGCCTACATGTTGGTGTACAGGCTGAAGACGGAGGAGAAACCCGACGTGGAGTTTGAGGTTCCAGGTAAATGAGATGTCATTCCATCACCTTCCATTCATCGGACTTTCTGTAAAGTTTAGCAGAACACGACCCGTAATGGAGACTACTGGATATGGGGGAAACCTATTATATCTAACCAAGTAAAGTGTATTGGGGGGGAGGGGGGCAAGCCTTGTCAAGCTGTATTGAGACCTATTATACCCAGTGAAGTGTATGGGGAGGCCCCGGGGTGGGCGGTCCCTGTCCTGTAGGATGTCCCTGTCCTGTAGGACTTCTCATGGTGGCCCTGAGTGTGACCTTTCTTGGTGCCCCTGTTTTATGTACTAGCTCCCTCTGCTGGTGTGTTTTCAGGTTTCCTTCAGAAACTGGTGGAGCTGGATAACTGTAAGTTTGAGGAGTGGTGTGTGGAGATGTCTGAGATGCGTAAACAGAGCGTGGACAAAGGGAAGGCCAAACACGAAGAGGTGAAGGAGCTGTACCAGAGGTTACCAGCTGGAGCTGGTCTGTAAGATCTTTTATCTCACATATCCATTCAACATTGTTCTCTTCTGTGAAATGAAGGTTGTGTTAACCCCTTCCTGCCGGCTGTACGCAGGGCATGGTGGTAGACCGGCGGTGGGCTTTATTCTGTGCTGCCCCATGTATGAGTCCACTGGGAGCGTGCTCACCGCCCACCTCCCAGCACTGACCGCTCCCACTGACACTTCGCAGCCAGTAGTATGGGCTTGTGTTCCCTGTGACAGCCAATCGGTGATCACATGATCGGGACTCTCATGTCACACCTCTGGCGGGAGCCGGCAATGAGGGGTTGCAGGAGATGGAATGTTTCATTGTTTGTATATTCAGAAGGGAAATCCAACAATGGGAAGACCACATTTCTGTGGTGCTCAGTCACATGACCCTTGTCTAGGCGTCGGTCCCGTGGCCTTTTGAGATGAAGAGTTCTGGTGCCCAACCAAGCCTCCCCCCAAAAAAATAGGGCGAGTGGACTATCTCGGTACCCTTCAAAGAAGGTACATGTAGATATGTAAACACGTAAAAAGATAAATACAAACGTTTTTTGATACATGATTAATAACACATAACAAAAAATCTGTTACAAATTTAAAACATTGGTAACAATCCCTGTGTATCAGCAATATAATACTCCCCAAACGGGGAAGATCACAGTGGGATAGTTGATCACGGATAACGTCTCAACTAGTTTTGCAGACTAATGCCGCTTCATCAAGAGGGTATCTGTAATTTGATTGGCACATGATCAATGACAATATAATTGGTCAAGTACACAAAAGGTAATATGTCAATCAAACAAATAATACATTTATATGAACAGGGGCAAAAGTAAGACCGCACAAGGCCGCTGTCGAGGCGCCGGTCCCTTGTGGCCGCTGTCGAGGCGCCGGTCCCTTGTGGCCGCTGTCGAGGCGCCGGTCCCTTGTGGCCTGCTGTCGAGGCGCCGGTCCCTTGTGGCCTGCTGTCGAGGCGCCGGTCCCTTGTGGCCTGCTGTCGAGGCGCCGGTCCCTTGTGGCCTGCTGTCGAGGCGCCGGTCCCTTGTGGCCCTCCCCCAACGACGCGAGCGCCCCCCCTCGCACGGGGCCCCCGCTTGGGCCCGCCCCCCCACCCCCCCCCCGACCCCCCCCCCCCGCCCCCCCCCCCCCCCCCCCCCCCCCCCCCCCCCCCCCCCCCCCCCCCCCCCCCCCCCCCCCCCCCCCCCCCCCCCCCCCCCCCCCCCCCCCCCCCCCCCCCCCCCCCCCCCCCCCCCCCCCCCCCCCCCCCCCCCCCCCCCCCCCCTCCCACCCCCCCCCCCCCCCCCCCCCCCCCCCCCCCCCCCCCCCCCCCCCCCCCCCCCCCCCCACCCCCCCCCCCCCCCCCCCCCCCCCCCCCCCCCCCCCCCCCCACCCCCCCCCCCCCCCCCCCCCCCCCCCCCCCGCCCACCCCCCCCCCCCCCCGCCCCCCCCCCCCCCCCCCCCCCCCCCCCCCACCCCCCCCCCCCCCCCCACCCCCCCCCCCCCCCCCCCCCCCCCCCCCCCCCACCCCCCCCCCCGCCCCCCCGGGGAAAGGGGGGGGGGGAAAATTCCCAAAACAACTTCTGGATCCTCCCCTGTTTGACCCCCACCCCGCCCCCCCCCCCCCCCCCCCCCCCCCCCCCCCCCCCCCCCCCCGCCCCCCTCCCCCCCCCCCCCCCCCCCACCCCCCCCCCCCCGCCCCCCCCCCCCCCCCCCCCCCCCCCCCCCCCCCCCCCCCCTCCCCCCTCCCCACCCCCCGCCCCCCCCCCCACTCAGCCCCCCCCCCGCCCCCCCCCCCCCCCCCACCCCCCCCCCCACACCCCCCCCCAGGAATAAAAATGGGGAAAAAACAAACAACCCCCCCCACCCCCCCCCCCCCCCCCCCCCCCCCCCCCCCCCCCCCCCCCCCCCCCCCCCCCCCCCCCACCCCCCCCCCCCCCCCCCCCCCCCCCCCCCCCCCCCCCCCCCCCCCCCCCCCCCCCCCCCCCCCCCCCCCCCCCCCCCCCCCCCCCCCCCCCCCCCCCCCCCCCCCCCCCCCCCCCCCCCCCCCCCCCCCCCCCCCCCCCCCCCCCCCCCCCCCCCCCCCCCCCCCCCCCCCCCCCCCCCCTCCCCCCCCCCCCCCCCCCCCCCCCCCCCCCCCCCCCCCCCCCCCCCCCCCCCCCCCACCGCATAAACCCCGCCCCCCCCCCCCCCCCCCCCCCCCCCCGCCCCCCCCCCCCCGCTAAAAATCCCCCATTAGGGTCCCCCCCCCTCCGTCAATTAATTTCCATCATGTCGAGGTCGCCGGATCCCTTGTGGCCTTGACTGTACGAGGCGCAGGTTCCTCATGGTTGGCCTGCTGTCAGAGGCGCCGGGTTCCCTTGTGGCCTGCTGTCGAGGGCGGTCCGGGTCCCTTGTGGCCTGGCTGTCGAGTCGCCGGGGTCCCTTAGTGGCCTGCTTGTCGAGGCGCCGGCCCTCTTGTTGCCAGCTGACGAGGCGCCGGCCCTCTTGTGGACACTGCTGTCGAGGACGCCGGCCCCTTGTGGCCTGCTGTCCGATAGGCAGCCGGCCCCTTGAGGCCTGCTGATCGAGGCGCCGGCCCCTCTGTGCCCGCTGTCGAGGGTATTCTGCCGGTGTGTTGAATATACAGAGAGCTGTGGGGGTCAGACCAAGAGACTCTTTGCCGTGCATTGAGGTCATGTGACTAGAAAAGGGGATCAAAACGATTATTTTGATATGAAATAGTATTCATGTGGAACCTGTAATTTTTCAAGTGATGGGTCTGCTTTTAAAATAACATTTGTTTTTTGTTTTAAAGTTGACGTGAAGACTAATAAGCATGAAATGATAATGCTGGCTGACTGTCTCAGGCTCCCTATCAGTACTGCTCACATCTCTGGAAGGGCCTAGGCTCTCGTTCATGTGATCTCTGCTGTATGGATTTCATATTGGCCATACAATTTCCGGAAGCAAAACTCACATGATCGGAGCTGCCCCCAACGGTGCCACCAGTGTTGGGATTTGCAGTTGCTGAGGGGGGGTGGGGGGGGGAACTTTCCTTTCCAGAATGATGGTTGAAAGTCATCTGACCTGGGAACAAGGCATTCTGGAATGGGAAGTCCCGAGCGCCTGCACCTTGTACTGGTCAGTGACTGGAGTGCAGCATGTCTCTCCAGGGGACGCATTTCAGTCCTTATTTATATTGTCCTGGCGTAGACTTGGTAGGCAATTGCCTGTAGATGACACACGCATGCCCTCCTAGTCCTGTGTATTAGGCACCCTGGAAATCCATGAAAACGGACCACACAAATTCCGAATAAGTGTGTAGACAGTTCCGACGCACAAAGTTCCAACGCTAGTGCTCAGAATCAAGCAGAAAGAGCCGCACGCGTCTATTGAACTTCATATTTCTCGGCTCGTCGTACTTGTAAGTCACCGCGTCTCTTTAAGTTCGCTGAATTTTACCATCAACATAGTGTGACCGTGTGAATGCGGAGACAAGTTGGAACCCCCCCCCCTCACATCCATCGGGAAAAGAAACATGGATTTTGTTTGTCGGAATGTCCAGCTCATGAGTACGCGGCATAAAAGTGTAACCATGTCCCTTTTACATACAGGGAATATAATTTTGACACCCCCACCCATTTTTAGGGACTCGGCAAGGTGCTAAATTACTGTAGGACTTGGCTGGGTAAAGGGTTCCTGAATAACATTATCGCTGCTGCTTAGAGAAAAATGCGTCTTTGTGAAATCAATTGGCTCCTTTTTATGTTCTCTTTGTCTACTATAAATAAGATTTTTAATGTTTAACAATTTTACACTCCTTTTCCTGAATGTTTGGTTGGGGTGGGGCACTCACCGTTAAAAGTACTACTCCACGCGGAGTTTTTGCCCTTTAATAAGTTGATGTACAAATAAAAAAATGTTGTAATGGATCTCACCAATTGTAAATACAGAGACTGATTTAATTGTGTTCTCGCCCTCTGTCCTTCCTCCAGAATCCCAACACCCTCCCCGCCCATCTGTCCTTCCTAGGAAATCCCTTCAACCTTCCCGCCCTCTGTCCTTCTCAGAATCCTTACATCCTTTCCCGCGCCTCAGTCCATTCCCTACAGGAATCCATCCCTTCCCGACCTCTGTCCTTCCCTCAGAATCCCTTCACCTTCCCGCCCTCTGTCCTTTCCTCAGAATCCCTTCACCTACCCGCCAACTGACCCTCCTTCCCCCGAGATTCCCTTCACCTTTCCCTGGCCCTCTGTCCTTCCTCCGGAACCCCTTCACTTCCCCGCCCTCTGTCCTTCCACCGGAATCTCCTTCACCTTCCTGCCCTCTGTCCCATCCTCCGGAATCCCTTCACCTTCCCGCGCCCTCTGTCCCTCCTCGGAAACCCTTCATCTTCCCGCCCTCTGTCCTTCCTCAGGTAACCCTTCGCCTTCCCAGCCCTCTGTCCTTCCTCAGAATCTCCTATCGCCTTCCCCGCCCTCTGTCCCCTCCTCCCGAATCCCTTCGCGACTTCCCAGCCCTTCTGTCCCTCCTCCAGAATCCACCTTCGCCTTCCCGCCCCCTGCTCCCCTCCGCCAGAATCCCTTCGCCTTCCCGCCCTCTGTCCCCTCCTCCAGAATCCCTTCCGCCCTTCCCGCCCTCCTGTCCCTCCTCCAGATTCCCTTCGCTCCTTCCCGCCCATCTGTCCCTCCTCCAGAACCCTTCTCCTTCCCGCCCCTCTGTCCCCTCCTCTCGGACAATCCTTCACCTTCCTGCTCCATCTGTCCTTCCTTCCGGAATCCCTTCAATTGGGTGGTGTGTGGGGGATAATGAGGTCCTGTCAGTATAGTTGGGTTGAGTACAGAATGGGATAATTGTCCTCCCTCCTCCTAGGGGTCATTCCCTACATTGATTTCGTCCTTTTGTTGCATCGTTCTTGCTGCAGGGTGAGAAATGATGAGTTTGTTCCTCTTGAATGGCTGCAGAAATGTGCTGGATGAGTCCCACACCCAGGTCAAAACCCAGCGTCAACTCCAGAATAACAGTGTGCCCACAACAAGCGTGCACCCCGACAAGATCTCCACATGAAGAGAATTCTCCGAGTTCTCATCCTGATGTCTTTATATCTGAGATACGGCGTGAGAGACCGCGGCGTGATAAGGTGAGCCCCCCTCGACAAACGCCTCAATCTCACTTCTATCTCTCCTATAACAGCGTTTTATTGTATATAGGAGTTGTTTTATTTTTTTTTTTTTTTTGTTTTTTCCATCATGCCTGCTTGCATTCGGGACATGCCTGCGTCCCTGATAGTGGTGACTGATCATCTGTGATAGCCAATCAGCTGTCCTCCTAGCAATCAGCTTGTGTTGTGGAATCTCCCCAGTAGGAGACCTGGAAGCTGTCCTTGGGATCCAATGTATGCTGCAGATGGAACCCAGCTGTAGAGAAAACCAATGCGCTGTACCTGTTCCCTGGCCTATTTCCTGTATACCCACAAGGCTGTCTCTCGTCCATGTAGGGGTTTGGACCCGATGTCGCACAATGGGTTTCCGATGGCCCCTCCATAGGATCTGAGTATTGATAGCCACCGGATGGCTTTATAATCATTTAGAAGAAGAGGCAGAAGTCTATGGCGTTTATTAATCAGGGAGTCCAGCAGCTCTCTCTTTTTACTAGTGCCATGCGAAAGTACTTCATACCCCTTTGAAAAATCCCCAACATTTTGATACAACTCAAAAACATAAAATGTATTTTTATTGGGATTTTATGTGATGGACCAACACAAAGTGTCATCACATAATTGTGAAAGGAAAATGATACAAATAACATCTGTGAAAAGTGGTGGGGGGGAGGGGCATTTGTATGGCGCCCCCCGGAGTCAAATACATTGTAGAACCCTTTCTCTATAAGTCTTTTTGGGGGTGTCTCTTACCAGCTTTGCCCATCTAGACGAGGACATTTTTCTGCCCATTCTTCTTCATTTGCTAAAATATCTCAAGCTCTGTCAGATTGGATGTGAGCGAGCGTCTACGTGATCAGCAATAAATAAGTCTTTTGCCGCCAGAATTCTCAATAGATGTGATTTTAGGTCTGGGACTGTGGGTCTGGGCCATTTCTACACACATGAATATGCTTTGATCTAAAACCATTCCATTGTACTCTCCTGGCTGTATGTTTCGGGGTCGTTGTCCCATGCTGGAAAGGTGACCCCTTTCCACCCCCCAGTTCTCAAGTCACTTTCTGCAAGACTCTGAAACCAGGGTTTTCTTACTAAGAATGTCCTGTATTGTGTCTCTCATCACATCTTTCCCATCACTCTGCACCAGCTTCCCTGTCCCTGCTAAAGAAAAACCATCCCCACCAACATGAAGGCTGCGACACACCATGTCTTCACGGTGGCGGATGGTGTGTCAGGGGGCAACTATGGGCGAGTGTTAGTTTCCCCCACACCATAGCCGTTTTACTTTTAGGGCCATAAAGTTGAAATTTGTTGGTGTCATGTGGAGGCAGACTCACCTCATCCACATGTTTTGATCCCCATCGACCCACATGGCTTCTCACAAACTACAAACAGGACTTCTTATGACTTTCTTTCTCAAATGTCTTTCTTCTTGTCACTCTTCCATAAAGGGCAGATTTGTGAGAGAACACGAACTAATAGTTGGTTCACTTGTGGACAGACTCTCCCCCCTGAGCTATGTGGATCGCTGCAGCTCCACCATAGTTTACCATGTGCCTCTTGGCTCTTCTCTGATGAATGCTCTCCTTGCCCGACCCGGTCCAGTTTAGCGTGGTTCGGCCATGTCTTTGGCAGGTTTGTAGTTTGTGCCATTACTTCTTTCCATTTTTCCGATGATGAGTATTGAACAGAACTCCGTGAGATGGACAAAAGCTCTGGGAGATTTCTCTAAAACACTGACCCCTGCTTTATACGATTCTCCACACACCTTTATCCCTGACCTGTCTGTTTGTTCCTAGGCCTTCATGATGCTGGTTTGTTTCACTAAGGTTCTCTGAATCAAACCTCTGAGGGGGGGGCCCCCCCCCCCCCCTTCACAGAATACAGCAGTATTTATACTTGACGATTAACATGACCACACATGTGGTGCTATTATATTTACTAATTATGGCACTTCTGAAGGCAATTGGTATCCTCTAGATATTTAGATTGTAGAGTTTTAGAGTAAAGGGGGCTGAATACAAATGCCCCCCCCCCCCCCAACACTTTTCACATATTTATTTGTATCATTTTCCTTCCACTTACAATTATGTGACACTTTTGTGTTGGTCCATCACATCAAATCCCAATAAAATACATTTATGTTTTTGGTTTTGTAACATAAAAATGTGGGGAATTTTCAAGGGGGTATGAATGACTTTTTCCAGGCACTTGTACTAAACAGCTCTCGATTTATAACCTCCATTAATAGGGAGAAATCACAACTGCATAGCATAAATCAGATTCTCCTGTGTATAATATTACAACTGTAGATGCACTGCCTGCTGTGCCCATTGTATCAGAAGGTGGTGAGAGGTTGTCCTCCCGCTGGCTCACGGTGACACCTGGTTGTCCGCTGCAGCGGATTCTCTAGGCTGTGAGGAGTGTGTGGTGGGAACGATGCCATAGGTGTTAACGTACTGAAGAATCAGTTTAAATTGGGTATCACCAAACCATCGCGAACTTGGTGAAGGTCACAAGTAAATCAGGTAACTGGAGGGGCGCGGGGTGGGGTCAACCGAGCTATTAGATGGCCTGAAGGGTACCGGGAGGGTGGTGGTGGGGGGATCACCGAAGCAATTTGATGGCCTGAAGCGTTCCGGGAGGGGGAGGGGCCCTCACCCGAGCATATTAATATGGCCAGAAGTGTCCGGGGGGGGGGCCGGGGTGGGGGGGGGTTGCACCGAGCTTATGTTAGATGGCCATGAAGGAGCGGTGGGGGGGGGGGCACCGAGCTATTAGCTGGCCTGAAGGGACGGGGCTGTGGTGGGGGGGCACACGAAGCTATTATATGGCCCTGAAGGGCGTCCTGGGAGGGGAGTCACCGTGAGCATATTAGAATGGGGGTCCTTCCTGAAGGGTCCGGGGGGAGTCACCGAGCTATAAGATGGGGGGGGCTGACAGGGTACGGGGGGGGTCACCGACCGAACTATTTGAGATGGACTGAAGGCGTCCCTGGGGTGTCCCTGACCCAGGAGGTCACCGAGCTTATTAGAATGGGCCTGAAGGGTCCTGGAAGGGGCGCGGGGTCACCAAAGCTATTAGATGGCGATCTGAAGGGTCCCGGGGTGGGGCGCAACGAGCCTATTATAATGGCCTAGATGAAGGGTTCCGGACGGGGGGGGGTGAGCCTCCCGAGCTATTAGATGGCCTGAAGGGTCCGGAGGGGGGGGGTCACCAAGCTATTAGATGGCCTGAAGGGTCCGGGGGGGGGCTCACCGAGCTATTAGATGGCCTGAAGGGTCCGGAGGGGGGGGTCCACCAAGCTATTAGATGGCCTGAAGGGTCCGGGGGGGGGCTAGGGCACTCACCGAAGCTAGTAGATGCCCTGTAGGGTCAGCTTTATTGGGGCTTTGACCGAAGGGGCTTGGGCATCAAACGCCTAGGGTATAACCCACGCATCATAAGCCTCGATAACCAAAATTCCGGAGAGAGAGGCCGTGCTTCGAAACGCTCTGATTCAGAATATCGTAAGTACGGTTTCCGGACATCCCAGCGGACGGCCCTAATAGCATCCGCGCTCTCTCTCTGCTATCACTCGTTGCCTCGACCGTCACAGCCTCCGACGCTCCCCTCTGCCGCTACTATGCCGGATCACCATCCCGATGCTCTTCGACTAGACTCCCATCTTGCCCTCACCGAGCTATTAGATGGCTCTCTGTAGGGTCGGATTGGGGGGGCGTCACTAAGCTATTAGATGGCACGAAGGGTCCGGGGGGGGGGCCACCGTGAGATTAGATGGCCACCTGAAGGTTCCGAGAGGGAGGTGGTGTGGTCACCAAGCTATTAGATGGTACCTGAAGAGGTCCGGGGGGGGGCTCACCCGAGCTATTTAGATTGGCCTGAAGGGATCCTGGGGGGGGGGGGGGCTGGGGGTCAACGACGCAAATTAGATGGCCTGAAGGTGGTCCGGGTGGGGTCCCCCTAACTATTAGATGTAGATCGAGCCTGAAGGGTCCCGGGGGGGTCACTCGAGCTCATTAGATGGCCTGAAGGGTCCGGGGGGGGGTCACCGAGCTATTAGCATGGCCTGAAAGGGTCCGGAGTGGGGGCACGTCACCAAGCCTAAAAGATGTCCGGTGGGATCGGGCTCCACTCGAGCGTATTAGAATGGCACTGAAGGTCTCCTGTGGGGGGGCGCACCGAGCTATTAGATGGCCTGAAATGGAAGCGTAACCTGGGGGAGGTGTCCACCACTAGACATATTCTATGGCAACTCTGAAGGCGTCCGTGGGGTGGGGGTGGCGCTCGCATCCTAGCTACTTAGATGGCGCTCCCCTGAAGGGTCCGTGGCGCAGGGTGGGGGGCGGCCCTCACCGAGACTATTTAGATGGCCTGAAGGGTCCGGGGGCGGTGTGAGGCCACCCGAGCTTTTAGATGGCCTGAAGGGTCCGGGGGTCGGGGGCGGTGGGGGTCCACGAGCCTAGTACGATGGCCTGAAAGGGTCCGCGGGGGGCGTCACCAGAACCGTATTAGATGGCCTGGAAGGTCGTCCGGGGGGGGGTCACCGAGCTATTTAGATGGCCTGAAGGGTCCGGGGGGGCTCACCGAGCTATTAGATGGCCTGAAGGGTCCGGGGGGGGGCACCGAGCTATTAGATGGCCTGAAGGGTCCGTGAGGGGGGGGGTCACCCAGCTATTAGATGGCTCTGTATGGTCCGGGGGGGGGGGGGCTCACCAGAGCTAGTAGATGGCCTGAAGGGTCCCGGGGGGCGGGGCTCACAGAGCTATTAGATGGCCTGAAGGGTCCTGGGGGGGGGGGCACCCGAGCTATTAGATGGCCTGAAGGGGTCCGGGGGGGGGGGGGGGGGGTCAACGAGCTATTAGATGGCCTGAAGGGTCCGGGGGGGGGGTGTCACCGAAGCTATTAGATGGCCTGATAGGGTCCGGGGGGGGGGTCACCTGAGCTATTAATTGGCCTGCCTGAAGGGTCCGCGCAGGGGGACGTCACCCTAGCTATTAGATGGGGCCTTGAAGGGGTCCGAGCCAGGCCGGGTCGTCACTCTAGCTATTAGATTTCCGGGCGGGGGCTCCCCGTGCAGCTCTTAGATGGCCTGAAGGGTCCCAGTGGGGGGGCACCGAGCTATTAGATGGCCTTAAGGGTCCCTGGGTGGTGGGGGTCAACGAGCTATTAGAATGGCCATGAAGGGTCCGTGGGGGGGGGGCGTGAGGGGTCACCCGAGGCTATTAGATGGCCTGAAGCGGTCCACGGGGGCGGGGCTCACCGAAGCTTATTGGCATGGCTCTGAAGGGTCCCGTGGTGTTCGGTGGGGTCACCGAGCTATAGGATGGCCCATGAAGGGTCCGGGGTGGGGCGGGCCTCACCGAGCTATTGGATGGCCTGAAGGGTCAGGGGGGGGGGGGGGGGGGGAGGGGGGGGGGCTCACGCGAGAGCTATTTGATGGGGGGCCTGGAACGGGTCCGGGGGGTGGGTGTGGGGGTTCGGGGGGGGGGGGGGGGGGGGGTCACCGAGCTATTGGATGGCCTGAAGGGTCCGGGGGGGGTCACCGAGCTATTAGATGGCCTGAAGGGTCCGGGGGGGGGGCTCACCGAGCTATTAGATGGCCTGAAGGGTCCGGGGGGGGGGAGGGGTTTTGAATAATTGTGTCTTGAGAGATGCCCAGCTGGGTAAATGCCTTAAAGTGAAATGGGAGGAGGAGCAGCGCTGCAAAACATGCTGGTATTGGCACCACACAGCAGTGGCCCCATTGGCCCCGGTTGCTGTCAATCAAAGTCAGCCAATCAGGGGAGAGAGAGGGGTGTGGCTGAACTGTGGCTCCATGTCTGAATGGACGCAGGGAGCTGTGACTTAAGTGCTCCCATAACAAGCTGCTTGCTGTGGGGGGGCCAGGAGCTCTGGTGAGGGACCCGAGAAGAGGAGGATCAGGGCTGCTTTGTGCAAATCCATTACAGAGTAGGTAAGTTTGACATGTTTGATATTTTAAAACGAATAAAAAAACAAAGCTTTAGTATCACTTAAATAAAAAAAAGAGCTGCCCCTCCCCCCCCCCTGTATTAGTAGTGACAGCGCTGGTTTTGGCTTGTGCCTGCTGCTGGAGATCCGCTCTGTACACAGCACCTTTCTGCTGCATTGCCTTAGTGAAGCTTTGCAGGTGCCCCGTGTGCTGATATCTCATACCTGCCAATCTAAAGCTTCAGTGAGAATTTATCGTAGACTTCTATGGAGGCTTTGAAGCGACTTGGGGGATGATTTGTCAGCAATGTGACCAGCACTGTAGGGTGACCGTTTTATTTAGTGACTGGAGCGTTGATTGGAAGCCTAAGTGTCGCCGTCTCCTCCTCCTTCTCTTTAGTGATGAAGGTTATTGGATCGGGAAAGGATCATTACGACGCTGGAGGCAACTAGCAACCGAGCAGCTGGGCCAGCATGAGGAGGAGTACGAGCAAGGAGATCTGAAAGTGAATGGAAGTACCCCCAATAAAGGTAAATCCCTGTATGTGAGGGTTGGGGGGGGGGGGCCTGAACTGGCCGGACAGAACTTTATAGCAGCCCCCCTTTGTATCATACAGAGGAAATCCTGGAGGAGAAGAGGGAAGATGACACAGAAGTGGCCTTCAATGAAGATCTGGTCTGCCAGCATGGTAGGTTGTTGGAGCGCCTCTTGCAGCATGCGTAGTCCTAGATTGTATGTGTGCGTCTCTGACGATCACTTCTCTCTATTTCTGATTGCAGGAGGATTGTGCTTGTCGGAGGGTGAGCGACGGCTGATATCAGACACAGCCTGGCACAAGCTGAAGGAGTATTTCCCTGCCGCTCCCGAGTTCAAAAACGACCAGGAGCCATGCATACAGTGCAAGGTACGGCCCCCGCATACAGTGCAAGGTACGGCCCCCGCATACAGTGCAAGGTACGGCCCCCGCATACAGTGCAAGGTACGGCCCCCGCATACAGTGCAAGGTACGGCCCCCGCATACAGTGCAAGGTACGGCCCCCGCATACAGTGCAAGGTACGGCCCGCATACAAGGCACGCATACAGTGCAAGGTACGGCCCGCATACAAGGCACGCGCACAGTGCAAGGTACGGCCCGCATACAAGGCATGCATACAGTGCAAGGTACGGCCCGCATACAGTGCAAGGTACGTCCCCCGCATACAGTGCAAGGTACGGCCCGCATACAAGGCACGCACACAGTGCAAGGTACGGCCCGCACACAGTGCAAGGTACGGCCCGCATACAGTGCAAGGTACGGCCCGCATACAGTGCAAGGTACGGCCCGCATACAGTGCAAGGTACGGCCCGCATACAGTGCAAGGTACGGCCCGCATACAAGGCACGCGCACAGTGCAAGGTACGGCCCGCATACAGTGCAAGGTACGGCCCGCATACAGTGCAAGGTACGGCACGCGCACAGTGCAAGGTACGGCCCGCATACAAGGCACGCGCACAGTGCAAGGTACGGCCCGCATACAGTGCAAGGTACGGCCCGCATACAGTGCAAGGTACGGCCCCCGCATACAGTGCAAGGTACGGCCCGCATACAGTGCAAGGTACGGCACGCGCACAGTGCAAGGTACGGCCCGCATACAAGGCACGCACACAGTGCAAGGTACGGCCCGCATACAAGGCACGCATACAGTGCAAGGTACGGCCCGCATACAGTGCAAGGTACGGCCCGCATACAGTGCAAGGTACGGCCCGCATACAGTGCAAGGTACGGCCCGCATACAAGGCACGCGCACAGTGCAAGGTACGGCCCGCATACAAGGTACGCACACAGTGCAAGGTACGGCCCGCATACAAGGCACGCACACAGTGCAAGGTACGGCCCGCACACAAGGCAGGCGCACAGTGCAAGGTACGGCCCGCACACAAGGCAGGCGCACAGTGCAAGGTACGGCCCGCACACAAGGCAGGCGCACAGTGCAAGGTACGGCCCGCACACAAGGCAGGCGCACAGTGCAAGGTACGGCCCGCACACAAGGCAGGCGCACAGTGCAAGGTACGGCCCGCACACAAGGCAGGCACACAGTGCAAGGTACGGCCCGCACACAAGGCAGGCACACAGTGCAAGGTACGGCCCGCACACAAGGCAGGCACACAGTGCAAGGTACGGCCCGCATACAGTGCGAGGTACGGCCCGAACACAAGGCAGGCACACAGTGCGAGGTACGGGCCGCACACAAGGCAGGCACACAGTGCGAGGTACGGCCCGCACACAAGGCAGGCACACAGTGCGAGGTACGGCCCGCACACAAGGCACGCATACAGTGCGAGGTACGGCCCGCACACAAGGCAGGCACACAGTGCGAGGTACGGCCCGCACACAAGGCAGGCACACAGTGCGAGGTACGGCCCGCACACAAGGCAGGCACACAGTGCAAGGTACGGCCCGCACACAAGGCAGGCACACAGTGCAAGGTACGGCCCGCACACAAGGTATGCACACAGTGCGAGGTACGGCCCGCACACAAGGCAGGCACACAGTGCAAGGTACGGCCCGCACACAAGGCAGGCACACAGTGCAAGGTACGGCCCGCACACAAGGCACGCACACAGTGCAAGATACGGCCCGCTTACATTGCAAGGTACGGCCCGCATACAAGGCAGGCACACAGTGCGCGGTACGGCACATTCATTCTTGGCACACTCTGGCTATGCCGGAATGACAAACTCCTGTGTGCATGCGCAGGATGACCTCATTCCGTCACCAGCCCAAAAAAAGGCATACGGATATAGCCAGGGAGGAGGAGGAATGAGTAGGAAGTGAGTATTTCCGAGTTTAGTTCCACTTTAAGTGGCAACATTCAAGTCATGGAGGGAGATTAGAGGAATGACGTACACCCCAATGTAGTGTTTAATGGCAGAGAACATCTGCATCCACCTCGGAGCTGTGTGCAGGCAGCCCATAGAATTGGATGAAGACGCAGCAGACATTGTGGGTTCAGATCCGTGCACCCGCTCCTGTCAAATTGTGACTGTTCCTGCTCTGCATCCATTTCTATGGTCTGCCTGCACACAGCCCTGAAGTGCATGTAGATGCAGCAAAAAATGGCTCAGCAGGCTAAACAGCCGTGGTGGTGGTTTGGTTTCCCGCGGTGATGGTTTAGTTTTCTGTTGTAATGAAGCGTCCCACAATCTGAGTGCTTTCGACGTATACTGCTTCCTCCCAGTCTGACTATAGACATCAGATATTCCAACCAGAAAACAAGACCATACTCATTTGGTTGCTGAACATAGACTGATTTACAGTATATACTCGAGTATAAGCCGAGGCACCTAATTTTACCACAAACAACTGGCAAAACGTATTGACTCGAGTATAAGCCTAGGGTGAGAAATGCGCAGCTACTGTAAGTGGAAAAGAGGGTCAACACTGCCCATTTGCAACCTCACTGTGCCCATTTGCAGCCATAGGTTCCCCGAACTTCAAACTTGGTAGTTAAGGGTTCCTAGATGCCCCCCTATCTGCAGCCAAAATTTGGGGTCTCTGGACCCAAAGGGTCCCGAAATGACATTGCTGCAGATGGACACAGTTGACCAACTTTGGGACCCTATATCTCAGGGTCACTTGGATATATGGATACATGGATATGTTGTAGTGCTAGTTTCACTGGGTTTGCACACCAATTGGGGGTTCCTAGCACCAAGTGGCTCCGAGATACGGGTCCCCAAAGTCGGGTCGGAAAATGTCATTCTCTGCTGCAGAAAAGTGCTCGAGTATAAGCCGAGGGGGGCATTTTCAGCACAAAAAATGTGCTGAAAAACTCCGGCTTATACTCGAGTATATACAGTATTTGAGATGACACACAAATATATACAGCAGGATGACCATACAAACTGTAACCAGAAACCTAATTAACGTGATCTAGTTATCTAATCATTTCCCCAGACTTGGTGACTCAGAGATATGACCTTTCAGGGTAGACTTGACGTCCCCTCCCAACTTCCAATACACATAAGTAGAAACGCATCCCATAATAGTTTGCTAGGAGACAAAGGTGTGTTAATGAGACCATAAACTATTGGGTGAAAGACCCGGGCTTTCCAGATCTCATTAATCAGCATTCCTTTCACTGACATCTGTCCACTGAGTCCCAAGCTGGCAGAGACCATCACGGCCTCCTTAATAATGTCCTTTTGCATTACATAACAGAATATCTTCCTAAATGCTTGTAGCTCCCTCAAATGCCAGGGCCCATAGTGGTGTATCCGGGTCCTCCAGGGCCCATAGTGGTGTATCCGGGTCCGCCAGGGCCCATAGTCATGTATCCGGGTCCTCCAGGGCCCATAGTGGTGTATCCGGGTCCGCCAGGGCCCATAGTCATGTATCCGGGTCCGCCAGGGCCCATAGTCATGTATCCGGGGTCCTCCAGGGCCCATAGTGGTGTATCCGGGTCCTCCAGGGCCCATAGTGGTGTATCCGGGTCCTCCAGGGCCCATAGTGGTGTATCCGGGTCCTCCAGGGCCCATAGTGGTGTATCCGGGTCCTCCAGGGCCCATAGGGGTGTATCCGGGTCCTCCAGGGCCCATAGTGGTGTATCCGGGTCCTCCAGGGCCCATAGGGGTGTATCCGGCTCCTCCAGGGCCCATAGGGGTGTATCCGGCTCCTCCAGGGCCCATAGGGGTGTATCCGGCTCCTCCAGGGCCCATAGGGGTGTATCCGGCTCCTCCAGGGCCCATAGGGGTGTATCCGGCTCCTCCAGGGCCCATAGTGGTGTATCCGGCTCCTCCAGGGCCCATAGGGGTGTATCCGGCTCCTCCAGGGCCCATAGTCTTCCCCGGGGTGAGTCTGTATTGCCTGTGGTGACTAATCTTCACCATTATTGAACGCTGTTGTTTTTGTCATGTTGGAATAACCTCTGTAACGGTCTAGACGGCCTTCTTCCCCGCCCCCACACAGAAGGCCAGAGATGTGATTTGGTGTTCTCTGTGATTTGTGACCAAAATGTTTTTATAGATTCTGGAGGAAGAAGGGGAGCAGCATGACGCTCTTCATAAAAGAATGGCCAATGAGCAGAAGCTGGCCCTTCCCAACCTCTTCCTGGACAAGAACCGGCCCACCGGAGGGGTGTGGCCTCAGGTACCTCCCACTTCTGCTGGTCTGTCTGTCATTATTAAGGTGTCGGGGGGGGTCCCGGAGGTAACTCTTCTATTTGTTTGTTAGGAGACGTCGGAGCTGTATATAGTGTCTCAGATGTTTGTGGAAGAATGGAGGAAATTTATCAGGTAAGGTCCCCTCTATAATGAGATCGATTGAATGTCTGTGACTTGTTCTGCCACCTCATGTGTTGTGTGTCTGCAGGCGGCCCACCAAGAGCGGCCCCGTCTCCTCTGTGGGCAACGGCTTCCTCCTCTGTCCTCATGGAGGCCTCATGTTCTCCTTCTCCAACATGACCAAAGAAGATTCCAAACTGTGAGTGCCCTTTTATATCGGGGGAGGGGTTATAGGGTGGGAGGTGGAGCCTGTGCTGATGACTGATTGGCTGAGGGCGTGTCCACACTGGGTGTGGTGTGTGTTTTTGATTTTTATTTGTTTACGTGGTTCCAAACGCCAAAGAAGTAGTCATTGCTATTAATGGGGGTCATTCACACGAAGGCGCTCATTGGCCTGATCCATTATGGAATATACATTGTAAAGCGCTGCGCAAACTGTTGGCGTTGTATACATCCTGTATAATAATAATTATATACATCATGTATAATAATATATACATCATGTATAATAATAAAATATAATTATTATAAAAGTTGGGCCCAATTTGGACATTTTCACTTAGTGGGTGTACTCACTTTTGTGAAATACTGGTATACAGGGGGTCCCCGAGTTACGAACTTGTTAGGGACTGCCCGCCTGCTCTTAACTCGGAAATGTTCGCAAGTCGGCCGCGCATGCGCAGACCGACAATTACGGACATTTACGATGCTCCGTCAAATGCTGTTCTGCGCGGCAAATTACCGACATTTCTGATGTTTGCCGTCATTTTCCGAGGCTCCGTCTGGCCGTGCATGCGCAGAACAGCCGAAGGTCCGTGGAAAATGGCGGAGGGTCCCCGCAGCGCCCGGTTCGGAAGTAGATGTTCGTAGGTTGGGCGTTCGTAAGTCGGGGACCCCCTGTACATCCTTTGTATTATAATAATAATAAAAATAAAATATATATATATAATTATATATATATATATATATATATATATATATATATATATACATCCTGTATAATAATAATATATACATCCTGTATAATAATATATACATCCTGTATAATAATAATATATACGTCCTGTATAATAATAATATAATACGTCCTGTATAATAATAATATATAAATCCTGTATAATAATAATATATAAGTCCTGTATAATAATAATATAATACATCCTGTATAATAATAATATATACGTCCTGTATAATAATAATATATAAATCCTGTATAATAATAATATATAAATCCTGTATAATAATAATATATACATCCTGTATAATAATAATATATACGTCCTGTATAATAATATATAAATCCTGTATAATAATAATATATACGTCCTGTATAATAATATATAAATCCTGTATAATAATAATATATACGTCCTGTATAATAATATATAAATCCTGTATAATAATAATACATCCTGTATAATAATAATAATAATTTATACATCCTGTATAATAATATATACATCCTGTATAATAATAATATATACATCCTGTATAAAATATACACACCCTGTATAATAATAATATATACATCCTGTATAATAATAATAATATATACATCCTGTATAATAATAATATATACATCCTGTATAATAATAATATATACATCCTGTATAATAATATAATAATAATAATATATACATCCTGTATAATAATAATAATAATATGCTTGCAAGAGTAACGGCGTGACTTTCCTCTGCACAGTATAGCTCTCCTCTGGCCTGCTGAGTGGGACATCATTCAGAAATTCTTCATGGTCGATCACTCCATCAGAATCGCCAGGCGGACGGTGATGACGGAGGAGAACGCGGAGCGCACCGTCTACGTCTCCAATCCCGGTACGGCCTTCTCTTCATCTCTCTCTTCTTTCCAAACTTTCTTCCAGCCCTTGGTGACCCGCACATCACTGCCTACTTCAGGGTTTGGGGCACACATGTCCCGAGACACTGGCTGGAGCGGGTGTGCTGGTCTCCGGCGCAGGAACGATCGGGCTCAGGTAAGTAAGGGGGGCTCTGGGGTGCTGGTGCACTACAAGTGGCTTTTCACCTCCAATGCGTAGAATGTGAAAAACCGCGAGGGGTTTACAACTACTTTACCCCTTCCCAGCCAATGTCATTAGTACAGTGACAGTGTATAGTATTGGCTCCGATCACTGTATTGGTGTTACTGGTGATGTCGTTGGCAGTCAGTTCCCTCCCAGCGTCGGTCAGTGTCAGATGGCCCGCTGCACTATCGCAGTCCCATTATCAGTCTCTGATCACCGCCATTACTAATATTAACCACTTACCCACCGGGCACCTAAACCCCCTTCATAACCAGACCTATTTTCAGCTTTCTGTGCTCTCACACTTTGACAATTACTCAGTTATGCAACACTGTACCCAAATTTAATATTTTTTTGTCCTTTTTTTCCTCACAAATAGAGCTTTCTTTTGTGGGTATTTAATCACCGCTGGGTTTTTTATTTTTTGGGCTATAAATCAAAAAAAAAAAATTTATTTTTCTATTAAAATGTATTGCACAGTGCTGTCACAGAGCGGCGCTGTGGGCACTACACATCCAGCCCACAGCGCTGCTGCAATCTCTTCCCCTCTCCGCTTCTCCCCTCTCACTGTACCGATCGGTACAGAGAGGGGAGGGAGGAACCGGCGTCATGACGTGACGCCGGTTTGTTTACATGTGATTTTGCTCCGGAGCGATCACATGGTAAACGGCTGTTTACCGTTATGCGCCGGGTCCAGATCACGGATGTTCCAGCGTGCGCGCCCCAGGGGGCGCATGGGAGCAAGATTCTGGGAGGACGTCCACCCAGAATAAGCCAACCGCGCTGTAGCCGTCTTTCGGCTATGACCCGGTCAGCATGTTGTTAAAAAAAAAATAATAATAATTAATAAAACAATAAAAATTCCAGTTTATCTCCCATAGTTTGTAGATGATATAACTGTCACACAAACCAATCAATATACTCTTATTGGGATTTTATGAAAAACTTGTAGCAGAATACATTTTGGGCAGAATTCATGAAATTTAAATTTTTTTTTTTTTTTTTTTAATGGACATGTTTTATAACAAAATAGAAAATTATTACCGTATTTATCGGCGTATAACACGCACCCCAAGTTTAGGAGGGCATTTTAAGGAAAAAAAGTTTTAGGAGGGAAGTTTTGGGAAAAAAAACAACTTACATTTAAGCGTCATTGTAGCTTGCCCAGCGTCATTGTAGCTTGCCCAGCGTCATTGTAGCTTGCCCAGCGTCATTGTAGCTTGCCCAGCGTCAGTTGTAGCTTGCCCAGCGTCACTGCAGGCTTGCCCAGCGTCACTGCAGCCTTGCCAGCGTCACTGCAGCCTTGCCCAGCGTCACTGCAGCCTTGCCCAGCGTCATTTGCAGCCTTGCCCAGCGTCATTTGCAGCCTTGCCCAGCGTCATTTGCAGCCTTGCCCAGCGTCATTTGCAGCCTTGTCCAGCGTCATTTGCAGCCTTGCCCAGCGTCATTTGCAGCCTTGCCCAGCGCCATTTGCAGACTTGCCCAGCGCCATTTGCAGCCTTGCCCAGCGCCATATGCAGCCTTGCCCAGCGCCATTGTAGCTTGCCAGCGTCATTTTCAGTCTTTTCCGGGTTTAAATTTCCCGCCGCCGAGACGCTCTGTCGCGTGTGCGCCGCGGAAAAAACCCGAAGCACGGCCGAAAAAGACCGAAGCGCCCCCGGAAAAAGCCGAGCCGACTCGGACGGCTAAGCTCGCGGTCCCGCCTCCCTGCAGTTTCTGGAGCGAGCGCAGGGAGGCGGGACTACAAGCAGAGACGAACAGTCTGCTCGGCTTTTTCCGGGGGCGCTTCGGTCTTTTTCGGCCGCGCTTCGGGTTTTTTCGGCAGCGCTTGCCATTTTTATAACACGCACCCACGACTTTCCCCCTATTTTAAGGGGGAAAAAGTGCGTGTTATACGCCGATTAAATACGGTATTTTTTTTTTTTCCCCAAATTTTTTGTTTATATCACAAACATAAAAAAAGAAACCCCCAGTGTTGATCAAATACCACCAAAAGAAAGCTGTGTGTGAAAAATGATGCAAATGTAATTTGTGTACAGCGTTGCATGACCACGCAATTACCAGTTAGGGTAGCGCAGTGCTGAATAGCAAAATATGGCCTGACCATGAAGGGGGGGGGGGTAAAACCTCTCTAGAGATGAAGTGGTTTAACACTCCATTCTTCTTAGTTATGTCCAATGTTTGAAATGAAGCTTATCTACTTACCTGAGATCTCTCCTTCTATAGGCACCATGTTACACCCCTTATTGGTGAAGATGCCCCCCCACCCCCCCGGGCTGTACTCGTCATGTAGGGTCCCAGCTGAACGTTGGCTTTATGTTGGGTTGTGTGTTTTCTCTCCTCTCAGAGCTTTGTCCGGAGTGCCGGGAAGGATTGCTGTGCCAGCAGGAGCGGGACCTGCGGGAATACGCTCAGGCCACCATCTACATTCATAAAGTGGTGGATAATAAAAAGGTGAGACGTGACTTCCTGAGATCTTCATCTCCTGAGGAGAATTTCCTGATTTCTGACCCCTCCCCCAATCCTCCTCCCCCCTGCAGGTCATGAAGGAGGCGGCACCAGAACTGAATGTCAGCGGTTCTGACCCGGAGGATGAAAGAGAAGAGCCCAGACCAGAAGGGGAGAACGATCCGGACTTCCACCAGGTCAGAACCGCCATTTTTATAAAGCCGAATTTCCCGGTCCTTGTCTGTCTGAGTGCTCATTGGTCCAAATTGATTTCTGGTAAATCGCTTGGCTGCGTCCTTTCTGACGTATTTTACATAGATGTGTCCTGAGCACTTCCAGCTTCAGGTGCGTATACACCAGAGGTTCTCATCTCCTGTCCTCTCAGAGGTTCTCATCTCCTGTCCTCTCAGCGGTTCTCCTCTCCTGTCCTCTCAGAGGTTCTCATCGCCTGTCCTCTCAGCGGTTCTCATCTCCCGTCCTTTCAGCGGTTCTCATCTCCTGTCCTCTCAGCGGTTCTCATCTCCTGTCCTCTCAGCGGTTCTCCTCTCCTGTCCTCTCAGAGGTTCTCATCGCCTGTCCTCTCAGCGGTTCTCATCGCCTGTCCTCTCAGCGGTTCTCCTCTCCTGTCCTCTCGGAGGGTCTCATCTCCTGTCCTCTCGGAGGTTCTCATCTCCTGTCCTCTCGGAGGTTCTCATCTCCTGTCCTCTCGGAGGTTCTCATCTCCTGTCCTCTCGGAGGTTCTCATCTCCTGTCCTCTCGGAGGTTCTCATCTCCTGTCCTCTCGGAGGTTCTCATCTCCTGTCCTCAGGGCCCACCAACAGGTCAGGTTTTCATGATAACTGCAATACATGACAGGTGATTGCCGTCTTCTAGTCTCCCCCAAGGTAATACACAAAACCTGGCCTGTTAGTGGGGTCCTGAGGACAGGAGATGGGAACCACTGAGAGGACAGGAGATGGGAACCACTGAGAGGACAGGAGATGGGAACCGCTGAGAGGACAGGAGATGGGAACCGCTGAGAGGACAGGAGATGAGAACCGCTGAGAGGACAGGAGATGGGAACCGCTGAGAGGACAGGAGATGGGAACCGCTGAGAGGACAGGAGATGGGAACCGCTGAGAGGACAGGAGATGGGAACCGCTGATATAGAGGTGGGGACCTGAGCTTTAGGAAGTGCCACTGGACTACAAGGTTGGGGGGGGGTATCACCGGTGTGGCTCTGCACGGTCTCTACCACAGTAACTGGTAGGACTCAAGCGATCCAGTGATTGGATGACACGGCTGTGGAGGCCAAAAAAAAAGCCACGGTGAGGCATCCTGTGATAGGTAAGGGGGGCAGTTGGGCTTTGGGGGGGGGTGTATGTGAACATGCTTCATCGTACACCCAAAACATACCTGAAACATGGAGAGCCGTTCACACCACAGAAATGCAGTCCACGTGTCTTCAGATGCGTTTTTGATGCATTCCAGTCATTTTTTTTTATTTTTTTTTTCCTCCTTTTTTACATTTTTTTTCGCAGTTGTGTTCTGGTGCATTTTTGATGTGTTTTTTGCCACATTCCGGTGCAGTTCCTTTGCAGAAAACTTCACTGGAACTGACTGCAATGACTTTGAATCCATGTAACGTATTGTACTGGACTGTATGTAATGTGTACCAGCATGGAGTTGGCTTTAAGCTGCTTGCCGTCTGCAAGGTTTACCCCCCCACCCCCCCTTATGACCAGGCCATTTTTTGTGATACGGCACTGCATTATTTTACCTGACATTTGCGCGGTCGTGCGACGCTTTACCCAAATAAAATTGATGCTCATTTTCTTTTGGTGGTATTTGATCACCTCTGCTGTTTTTTTTATTTTGCTCTATAAACAAAAGAATAGTGACAATTTTGAAAAACAATCGTTTTCTATTTTTATTTTTTACTTTCTGCTGTAAAACATTCAATAAAAATAAAATTTCTTTAAAAAGTAAGGTCTCAATATATTCTGCTACGTTTTTGGTAAAATAAAAAAATCACAATAAGGGTGCTTTCACACTGGGGCGTTTTTCAGGAGCTACAGCGCTAAAAATAGCGCCTGTGTAGCTCCTGGAAAAAAGCCGGAGGGCCCACACTGGAGTGGTGCGCTAGCAGGACGGTAAAAAAAAAGTCCTGCTAGCCGCATATTTAGAGCGGTGAAGGAGCCGTGTATTCACCACTCCTATACCGCTCCTATACGTCTCCTACCCATTGAAATCAATGGGGCGCTTTGCGGGGGGTTTTTAACCCTTTTTCGTCCGCTAGCGGGAGTTAAAACCACCCCGCTAGCGGCCACATACCGCGGCTAAAACGACGGTAAAGCAGCGCTAAATATAGCGCTGCTTTACCGTCGCCGCCCCAGTGTGCAGCCAGCCTTAGTGTATATTGATTGGTTTGCGCAAAATTTATAGTGTCTACAAACTATGGGATGTTAATCAATTTAATTTTTTTAACGACTTGTAATGGGACTGCGATATTGCAGCGGACAGTCTGACACTAACTGATTTTGTGGGGACCAGTGACAGTGTCACTGTGCTAATGCCAATGGCTGAGAAGAGGTCAAACGGGGTGATCAAAGTGTTAACTGTGTGTGTGTGTGTGTGTGTGTATGTGTGTGTGTGTGTGTGTATTTTATATATGTATATGTGTGTGTGTGTGTGTGTGGTGTGTGTATATGTGTGTATATGTGTGTGTGTGTGTGTGTGTGTATATATATGTATGGATGTGTGTGTGTGTGTGTGTGTGTATATATGTGTGTGTGTGTGTGTATATATAATGTATATGTATGTATGTGTGTATGTGTGTATGTGTGAGTGTGTGTGTGTGTGAGTGTGTGTGTGTAAGTATGTGTGTGTGTGTGTATATATATGTGTGTGTATATATATATATGTGTCGTGTGTGTGTGTGTGTGTGTGTGTATATGTATGTGTATGTTTGTGTGTGTGTATATATGTGTGTGTGTGTGTGTGTGTGTTGGTGTGTGTGTGTGTATATATGTATATGTGTGTGTGTGTATATATGTATATGTGTGTGTGTGTGTATATATGTATATGTGTGTGTGTGTTATATATGTATATGTGTGTGTGTGTATATATGTATATGTGTGTGTGTGTGTGTGTATATGTATGTGTGTATATATGTATATGTTTGTGTGTGTGTGTGGTGACTGCTATAGGGTGGACAGGAAGTCGTTGGTGCAGCAACTCTGTGGTTAAAGAGACAGTCACATGACTGAAGGTTCTGCCTGCTTTTTATTTTTTTAAGCCCCCTCTATTCAGTAATCGCACTCCACCACCAGTCACAGCTGGCCCGGCTGCCGCGGCGCTACGGCTGGGGGGAAAGGTCCGGCTGCCGCGGCGCTACGGCTGGGGAAAGGCCCGGCGGCCGCGGCGCTACGGCTGGGTAAAGGCCCGGCGGCCGTGGCGCTACGGCTGGGGAAAGGCCCGGCTCGCTGTTGCTATATATCTATATGTCTGTTTTATTCTACTTGTGTTCAGAGAGGGAAGTTTGCACCGCCATGTTGATTTGCTTTGTGGAATGATTAGGACTTCACTGTGGACCACAAACTCATCATATTCTATTCATTCAGGCGAACGGTGCAGCGAAGCGACAGAAGGTCTCCATCCAGGGGCAGGCAACGTCCTTCCAGAAGCAGGGAATTCGGCGGAGCACGCGGCACAGGAAGGTGCGAGGAGAGAAGGCATTGCTGGTCTCTGCTAACCAGACGTTGAAGGACCTCAAGATCCAGGTGACGTACCCCCCCCCCCCCCCCCCTCCCCCTCCAGCCCGCTGACCTCCGGGGATTGTGGGAAATGTCAGATATTTATGGGAATTTGCTGAATGGCCGTTATCGCCTTGTAAAATTTCCAGACGCCCAGCAGGTAATAAAACGCTCAGGAACAATGCCCAGTGCGCTGCCCCTTTCATCCCACCACCTGCCGCTTAGTGTGGGGCTCCTTGTGAGGGCCCCGGGGCCTTGATTGTTCCTGGTCACAGCGGGGGCCCAAGATATAAAAGATGACTGTTCTCCCTGGGGGGGTCCACATTGCTGACCTCACCGGGGGGAATTGTGCACCTTCTGAAAAGGTTCATGTTCACAACATTGAAGATGATTTACCAAAACTGATGCAGCTGTACATGGCAGCCAATCGGCTTCTAACATCAGCTTCTTCATTGAAGCTTTAACAATAAAACCTGTAAGCTGATTGGTTTCTATGCAGAGCTGCACCAGATTACCAGATTTTACACTCTCCAGTCTTAGTAAATCTCCCGGCTGTTATCGGCCCCCGTACTGCACTGTCCTGACCCCTAAAAATCTGCGCCCCCCCCCCCCACCTCAGACCAGAACCTCATTTCATTGTAATTCCAGGACTAACAAGACCACATTACATGTATATACAATATATACATTGCTGGTTTACCAGAGAAAAGATCCGCCATAACCCCAGTACTTCATCCGCCGATTCTGTCTTATAAACGCCATCTGAGCGGCTGATTTTGCTGCTGGATCACATTTATGTTCCATCTAATTTTATTGAAAAACCTTAAATAAAAAAAAATATCTAAATAGCAGACATAAGCTCCGACAATCCGGGCAAGACAACAAAAACACTCAATGTGACATATTAGGGGCGTTTCAAAGGAGGCAGCGAAGGTACCAAAGATCGGAGCTCAACCACTTACCGACCACCGACCACAGATGTACTGCAGCGGGTCGGCTCTATTGCGCGAAACGACGTGCCTCTACGTTATTTTGTGCGTTAGGCCAGGGCTTGACAAATTTGCTTGGAATCTAGGAGCCAACTAAAAAACCATAAAGAGGACCTGTCATCTCTTATATCTATTACATGAGATCCCCATAAAGAGGACCTGTCATCTCTTATTTCTATTACATGAGATCTCCATAAAGAGGACCTGTCATCTCTTATTTCTATTATATGAGATCTCCATAAAGTGGACCTGTCATCTCTTATTTCTATTACATGAGATCTCCTTAAAGAGGACCTGTCATCTCTTATTTCTATTACATGAGATCTTCATAAAGAGGACCTGTCATCTCTTATTTCTATTACATGAGATCTCCATAAAGAGGACCTGTCATCTCTTATTTCAATTACATGAGATCTCCATAAAGAGGACCTGTCATCTCTTATTTCTATTACATGAGATCCCCATAAAGAGGACCTGTCATCTCTTATTTCTATTACATGCGATATCCATAAAGAGGACCTGTCATCTCTTATTATCATCACTAGAGATCTTCATAAAGAGGACCTGTCATCTCTTATATCTATTACATGAGATCCCCATAAAGAGGACCTGTCATCTCTTATATCTATTACATGAGATCTCCCCCATAAAGAGGACCTGTCATCTCTTATATCTATTACATGAGATCTCCATAAAGAGGACCTGTCATCTCTTATTATCATCACTAGAGATCTTCATAAAGAGGACCTGTCATCTCTTATTTTTATTACATGAGATCTCCATAAAGAGGACCTGTCATCTCTTATATCTATTACACGAGATCTCCATAAAGAGGACCTGTCATCTCTTATATCTATTACACGAGATCTCCATAAAGAGGACCTGTCATCTCTTATATCTATTACACGAGATCTCCATAAAGAGGACCTGTCATCTCTTATATCTATTACACGAGATCTCCATAAAGAGGACCTGTCATCTCTTATATCTATTACATGAGATCTTCATAAAGAGGACCTGTCATCTCTTATTTCTATTACATTAGATCCCCATAAAGAGGACCTGTCATCTCTTATATTTATTACATGAGATCTCCATAAAGAGGACCTGTCATCTCTTCATCACTAGAGATCTCTGTATGTTCCTTGTAATAGGAATAAATGTAGCAGCACTAATGTACAATATAAGTGTAAACATTGAAAAACAGAATCTAAACCAAATATACAGAGTGATGTATGGATATGCCTAGAAGCAAAACAAATTGAGTAAAAATAAGTCCCAAAACATGTGATTGTAAGAGGAACAAACTGGAAACATATTTTTAAAGCGTCTCCTATGGAGATTCTTGGTTCCTGTATAAAATGTTTGGAGGATCCAAGGAATTTTCTAGCAAAAATTACCGATTTTTACTTGTAAACAAAAAGTACCAGAAAATATCGGATCTGGAAGAGGTTGGGAGACGTAACTCTTTATCTGGGGTCCTCAGTTCCACCCCATCCTGGACGATATCTGCATGGAGTCTGCATGTTCTCCCTGCGTGGGTTTCCTCCGGGTGCTCCGGTTTCCTCTCACCCTCTAAAGACATGCTGGGAGGTTAATTGTCTCCAGATTGTCCGTAATACGTATAGGTGAGATTGGGACCTTAGATTGTAAGCTCCTCTGGGTGAGGGACGGATGTACAGTGTGTGTGTGTGTGTGTGTGTGTATAGGTCCATCTATTTTATATATATATATCTCTCTATCTCTTTGTACTCGGTGTGGTAACAGAGCTCCTCCCTCCGCAGATCATGCACGCCTTCTCGGTGGCTCCGTTCGATCAGAACCTGTCCATTGATGGGAAAGTGCTGAATGACGATTGCTCCACACTGGGGGCTCTGGGGATCGTTCCGGAATCTGTCATTGTGTTGAAGGTATTCATCCCCCTTTTATCTTCTATCCTGTAATAAAAGCTGCAGAGGTCTCTCTCTCTCTCTCTCTCTCTCTCTCTCCTTCTTCTCTCTCTACTCTCTCTCCCTCTCTCTCTCTCTAACTGTCTCTCTCTCTCTCTCCTGTCTCTCTCTCTCTCTCCTGTCTCTCTCTCTCTCAACCTGTCTCTCTCTCTCTCTCCCTGTCTCTCTCTCTCTCTCTGTCTCCTCTTCTTCTCCTCTCTCTCTCTCTCTCCTCTCTCTCCTGTGTCTCTCTCCCTCTTCTCTCTCTCTCTCTCTCTATCTCCCCTGTCTCTCTCTCTATCTCTCTCTCTTCTCCCCTGTCTCTCTCTCTCTCTCTCCCTGTTCATCTCTCTCTCTCTCTCTCTTCTCTCTCTCTCTTCTCTTCTTTCTCTCTTCTCTCTCTCTCCCTGTACTCTCTCTCTCTCTTCTCTCTCCTCTCCTTCTCTCTTTCTCTCTCTCTCTCTTCTCCTCTCTCTCTTCTTTCTCTCTCTTCTCTCTCTTCTCTCTTCTCTCCTCTCTCTACTCCTCTCTTCTCTCTCTTCTCTCTCTCTCATCTCTCCACTTCTCTCTCTCTCTCTTCTCTCTCTCTCTCTCTCTCTCTCTCTCTTTTCTCTCCTCTCTCTCTCTTCTCTCTCTCTCTCTCTCTCATTCTCTGTCTTTCTCTCTCTCTCCTTTCTCTCTCCTCTCTCTTCTTTCTCCTTCTCTCTCTGTCTCTTTCTCTCTCTTTCTCTCTCTCTCTCTCTCTCTTCCCTCTCCTTTCTCTCTCTCTCTCTCTCTTCTCTCTCCCTCTCTCTCTCCCCTTCTCCTCTCTCTCTCTCTCTTCTCCTTTCTCTCTCTCTCTTCTGTCTCTCTCTCCTTCTGTCTCTCTCTCTATCTCTCTCTGTCTCTCTCTCTCTCTCTCACTGTCTCTCTCTCTCTTCCTCTCTCTCTCCTCTCTCTTCTCTCTTCTCTCTCTCTCTCTCTATCTCTCTCTCTCCTCTTCTCTCTCTCTCCCTCTCTTCCTTTCTCTCCTCTCTCTCTCTCTCTCTCCTCCTCCTGTCTCCTCTCCCTCTCTCCTGTCTCTCTCTTTTCTCTTCTCTCTCTCTCTCTCTCTCTCCTTCTCTCTCTCTCTCTTCTCTCTTCTCTCTCTCTTTCCCCTCTCTCTCCTGTCTCTCTATCTCTCTCTCTCTCCTGTCTCTCTCTCTTCTCTCCCTTCTCTCTCTTTCTCTCTCTCTCTGTCTCTCCTTCTCTCTCTCTCTCTCTTCTCCTGTCTCTCTCTCTCTCTCTCTCTCTCTTCTCTCCTGTCTCCTCTCTCTTCTCCTCTTCTCTCTTCTTCTTTCTCTCCTGTCTCTCTCTCTTCTCTTCTCTTCTCTCGCTCTCTCCTCTCTCTCTCTCTTCTCTCTCTCTCTCTCTCCTTCTCTCTCTCTTCTCTCTCTCTCCTCTCTCTCTCTCTTTCTTCCCTTCTCTCTCTCTCTCCTCTCTCTCTCTCCTCTCTTCTCTTCTCTCCTTTCCTCTCTCTCCTCTCCTCTCTTCTGTCTCTCTCTTTCTCTCTCTCCTCTCTTTCTCTCTGCTCTCTCCTTCTCTTCTCTCCTCTCTCTCTCCCTCTCTCTCTCTCTCTCTGTCTCTCTCTCTCTCTCACCTGTCTCTGTCTCTCTCTCTCTCTCTCCTTTCCTCTGTCTCTCTTCTCTCTCTCTCTTCCTCTGCTCTCTCTTCCTCTCTCTTTCTCTCTGTCTCTCTCTCTCTCTCTCTCTCTCCTCTCTCTCTCTCTCTCTTTCTTTCTCTCTCTCTCTCTTCTCTCTCTTTCTTCTTTCTTCTCTCTCTCTCCTCTTTCTCCTCTTTCTTCTTCTCCCTCTTTCTTCTCTCTTCTCTCTGTCCTTCTCTCTCTCTCTTCTCTTTCTCCTCTCTCTCTTCCTCTCTCTTCTCTCTCTCTCTCTCTTCTCTCTTTCTCTCTCTCCCTTCTTCCTCTCTCTCTCTCCTCTCTCTCTCTCTCCTCTCCTACTTCTCTCTCTCTTTTCTCTCCTGTCTCTCTCTTTCTCTCTCTCTCTCTCTCTCCTGTTCTGTCTCTCTCTATCTCTCCTCTCTCCTCTCTCTCTCTCTTCTCCTCCTCTCTCTTCTCTCCTTCTCTCTCTTCTCCCTTCTCTCCCTTCTGTCTCTTTCTCTCTCTCTCTCTCCTTCTCTTCTCTCTCTCCTCCTGTCTCTCTCTCTCTCTTGCTCTTCTCTCTCTCTCCTCTCTCTCTCTCTACTCTCTTCTCTCCTCTTCTTCTCTCTCATCTCTCTCTTTCTCTCTCCCTTCTCTCTCTCTCCTTCTTCTGTCTCTCTCTCTCTCTCTCTCTCTTCTTCTCTCTCCTGTCCTCTTCTCTCTCTCTCTCCTCCTCTCTCTCCTCTCTTCTCCTGTCTCTCTCCTGTCTCTCTCTCTCTCCTGTCTCTCCTGTCTCTCTCCTCTCTCTCCTCTCCTCTCCTGTCTCTCCTCTCTCCTGTCTCTCTCTCTCTCTTTCTCCTCCTGTCTCTCTCTCTGTCTCTCCTTCTCTCTCCTCTCTCTCTTCTCTCTCTCTTTCTCTTCTCCTCTCTCTCTCTTCTCTCTCCTCTCTCTTCCCTCTGTCTCTCTCTCTCTCTCTCGTCTCTTGTCTCTCTCTCTCTGTCACTCTCTCTCTCTCTCTTTCTCCTCTTCCTCTCTCTCTCTCTCTCTTCTCTCTTTCTCTCCTGTCTCTGTCTCTCTCCCTTTCTCTGTCTCTCCCTCTCTCTCTCTCTCCTTCTCTCTCTCTCTCTCTCTCTCTCTCTCTCCTCCTGTCTCTGTCTCTCTCGCTCTCTGTCTCTCTCTCTCTCTCTCTCCCTTTCTCTGTCTCTCTCTCTCTCTCTCTCTCCCCTTTCTCTGTCTCTCTCTCTCCCTGTCTCTGTCCTCTCTCTCTCTCTCTCTCTCCTCTCCTCTCCTCTCTCTCTCTCTCTCCTCTCTCTCTCTCTTTCTCTCTCTCTATCTCTCTTGTCTCTTCTCTCTCTCTTCTCTCTCTCTCTCTCTCTCTCTCTCTATCTCTCCTCTCTCTTTCTGTCTCTCTCTCTCTCTCTCTCTCCTGTCTCCTGTCTCCTGTCTCCTGTCTCCTGTCTCCTGTCTCCTGTCTCCTGTCTCCTGTCTCTGTCTCTGTCTCTCTCCTCTCTCTTTCTCTCTCTCTCTCTCTTTCTCCTTCTCCTCTCTCTTCCTGTCTCTCTCTCTCTCTCTGTCTCTGTCTCTTTCTCTCTCTCTCTTTCTCTCTCTCTCTCTGTCTCTGAGTCTCTGTCTCTCTCTCTCTCTCTGTCTCTCACTCTCTGTCTCTGTCTCTCTCTCTGTCTCTGTCTCTGTATCTCTCTCTCTCTCTCTCTGTCTCTCTCTCTCTCTCCTGTCTCTGTCTCTCTCCCCTGTCTCTCTCTCTCTCTCTCTCTCTCTCTCTCTCGATGCTGTAAAGCTGATTGATGTGCAGTAATGAGTCCGCTTTGTTTTCTTCTCGTCAGGCTGACGAGCCGATTGCAGATTACTCAGCGATGGATGATGTCATGCAAGGTGAGTCACTGATGAGGTCCCTGTGAGGGGCCCGGGATTCCCGAATCTTCCCTGTCAGGGGCCCCTGTCATCTTTGTCTCGGCAGCTCTTTATAGATGTTATCCAGCTGGGTTATGAAGGAACATTATATAGCGATGGGGGGGGGGGGGGGGTCGGCAGATCAGAATATTCAGTGAATGACGGGATTGCACAGCTGGGCCGGCGCTGTGCTCTTCATTTATTTTATGTTACAAGTATAAAAACAAAAGCTCTTTCTCTCTTACATTGAGGTGGAGAGGTGAGGGGTTAGACCCCCTGTCAGGTTTTATTGCTGTCTGTTGGAGAGATTCTCTCCAAACTGTTCTGATTACCTTATTAATGGGGGTGAGTGAAGAATAATATGAGAGTGAGATATAATAATAACGGGACTGAGAAACCTACTAAGTATTATATATGATAAATATAGAGGAGGGAGCGATGGGCGGGACATCCTGAGCTCCGGACTGCAAACTGCATCTATGTGACCCCCGACCTCAAACAGGAATTCCCCCCCCCCCCTACTGGAAGGAGATCCTTTCCCTTGTGCTGAGTGTACAGGAAGTGACGGGAAATCTCCTCCCGTACTCCACACACTATGGGGGGGGGGGGGGGAGGGGGGATTTGTGTGTTCTTTAAACTGATAAATCATTTATTAGAGAAGTTCCACTTTTATCATCAGGAGATCCAAATCTTCATATTCTAATCTAATCTGTTATTTCCCCCGCAGTCTGTATGCCTGAGGAAGGATTTAAAGGTAAGGAAAGCGCGTTGCCTTTAACTACACTAACCATACCGCTTTGTACGACGCACCGCGTGATAGAATACTGTACCCCGATTTGTACGCACCGCATGATAGAATACTGTACCCCGCTTTGTGCGACGCACCGCATGATAGAATACTGTACCCCGCTTTGTGTGACGCACCGCATGATAGAATACTGTACCCCGCTTTGTGCGACGCACCGCGTGATAGAATACTGTACCCCGCTTTGTGCGACGCACCGCATGATAGAATACTGTACCCCGCTTTGTGTGACGCACCGCATGATAGAATACTGTACCCCGATTTGTACGCACCGCATGATAGAATACTGTACCCCGCTTTGTGCGACGCACCGCGTGATAGAATACTGTACCCCGCTTTGTGCGACGCACCGCATGATAGAATACTGTACCCCGCTTTGTGCGACGCACCGCATGATAGAATACTGTACCCCGCTTTGTGTGACGCACCGCATGATAGAATACTGTACCCCGCTTTGTACGACGCACCGCGTGATGGAATACTGTACCCCGATTTGTACACACCGCGTGATAGAATACTGTACCCCGCTTTGTGCGACGCACCGCGTGATAGAATACTGTACCCCGCTTTGTGCGACGCACCGCATGATAGAATACTGTACCCCGCTTTGTGTGACGCACCGCATGATAGAATACTGTACCCCGCTTTGTGTGACGCACCGCATGATAGAATACTGTACCCCGCTTTGTACGACGCACCGCGTGATGGAATACTGTACCCCGCTTTGTACGACGCACCGCGTGATGGAATACTGTCCCCCGCTTTGTACGACGCACCGCGTGATAGAATACCGTACCCCGCTTTGTACGACGCACCGTGTGATAGAATACTGTACCCCGCTTTGTACGACGCACCGTGTGATAGAATACTGTACCCCGCTTTGTACGACGCACCGCGTGATGGAATACTGTACCCCGCTTTGTACGACGCACCGTGTGATAGAATACTGTACCCCGCTTTGTACGACGCACCGCGTGATAGAATACTGTACCCCGATTTGTACGCACCGCGTGGTAGAATACTGTACCCCGCTTTGTACGACGCACCGTGTGATAGAATACTGTACCCCGCTTTGTACGACGCACCGGGTGATAGAATACTGTACCCCGCTTTGTACGACGCACCGCGTGATGGAATACTGTACCCCGCTTTGTACGACGCACCGTGTGATAGAATACTGTACCCCGCTTTGTACGACGCACCGCATGATAGAATACTGTACCCCGATTTGTACGACGCACCGCATGATAGAATACTGTACCCCGCTTTGTGCGACGCACCGCATGATAGAATACTGTACCCCGCTTTGTGTGACGCACCGCATGATAGAATACTGTACCCCGCTTTGTGTGACGCACCGCGTGATAGAATACTGTACCCCGCTTTGTACGACGCACCGCGTGATGGAATACTGTCCCCCGCTTTGTACGACGCACCGCGTGATAGAATACTGTACCCCGCTTTGTACGACGCACCGCGTGATGGAATACTGTCCCCCGCTTTGTACGACGCACCGCGTGATGGAATACTGTCCCCCGCTTTGTACGACGCACCGCGTGATAGAATACTGTACCCCGCTTTGTACGACGCACCGCGTGATGGAATACTGTCCCCCGCTTTGTACGACGCACCGCGTGATAGAATACTGTACCCCGCTTTGTACGACGCACCGTGTGATAGAATACTGTACCCCGCTTTGTACGACGCACCGCGTGATGGAATACTGTACCCCGCTTTGTACGACGCACCGCGTGATGGAATACTGTACCCCGCTTTGTACGACGCACCGCGTGATGGAATACTGTACCCCGCTTTGTACGACGCACCGCGTGGTAGAATACTGTACCCCGCTTTGTACGACGCACCGCGTGGTAGAATACTGTACCCCGCTTTGTACGACGCACCGCGTGGTAGAATACTGTACCCCGCTTTGTACGACGCACCGCGTGGTAGAATACTGTACCCCGCTTTGTACGACGCACCGCGTGATGGAATACTGTACCCCGCTTTGTACGACGCACCGCGTGATAGAATACTGTCCCCCGCTTTGTACGACGCACCGCGTGATGGAATACTGTACCCCGCTTTGTACGACGCACCGCGTGATAGAATACTGTACCCCGCTTTGTACGACGCACCGCGTGATGGAATATTGTACCCCGCTTTGTACGACGCACCGCGTGATGGAATACTGTACCCCGCTTTGTACGACGCACCGCGTGATGGAATACAGTACCCCGCTTTGTACGACGCACCGCGTGATGGAATACTGTACCCCGCTTTGTACGACGCACCGCGTGATGGAATACTGTACCCCGCTTTGTACGACGCACCGCGTGATAGAATACTGTACCCCGCTTTGTGCGACGCACCGCGTGATGGAATACTGTACCCCGCTTTGTACAATGTATCGCTCTCCATGTTTTAATGGTTGTCGCGGTTTGTCGTTGTCAGGAACGGGTCTCCTGGGACATTAACGCTGCTGACCCCCCCGCAGTGGTTGCTGTAACCTGGAAGACGATGCCACAGAGAACCCCGATTCTGGCTCTTCCAGGGGGCCCCGGGCCCCTCTTCTACTCCGAATATTGCCTTACAATGAAGATAGCAGATTGCACTGAAGGACTGCTTATATAGAAGGAAGTACTCTACTTTTTATATGTAAATAAAGACGCTGGTGATGGGTGTGTCCGCCGTCTGCACATATATATATGTATAGAGATCTTGTTTACATTCTGTGTGGTGTATCCCCCGCAGCGGCTTCTGTCTGTAATATACAATTACTGTGCTGACATCTTCTGGCCTGCTTCAAAGTCATTCAAATAAAAAAAATTTAATGAGTTTTTCCTTCTGTCATCTATCACTTTTTTTTGTTTTTCAGTATAATTGCCGCTAGTGTAAATCGAATGTAAAAAACAAAGGACTGTATCGATCAATTCAGCCTGCCCATACACGGTTCAAATCTCAGCCGGTTCCTGCTGAAACGTCTATGGCCGGCTTTTAGTTACGATTATTGTGAGATCCGGTCAGTGACCGATTTCTAGAAGGATCCAAGTTTCTGAACTCTACCCATCCTGTGTGTGTATATACAGTTGTGCTCATAAGTTTACATACCCCAGTTCTTAATCCCGTGTATTGCCCCCTTTGCCCCCAATGACAGCTTGAAGTCTTTTGTGGTATTTGTGGATGAGGCTCTTTATCTTCTCAGATGGTTCCTCTCGGTCCTCCAGTTCCTGGAAATTCTTGGGCCGTCTTCCATGAACGGCACGTTTTGAGATCTCCCCAGAGGGACTCAATGATATTGAGGTCAGGAGACAGAGATGGCCACTCCAGAACCTTCACTTTATTCTGCTGTAGCCAATGACAGGTGGACTTGGCCTTGTGTTTTGGATCATTGTCATGTTGGGATGTCCAAGTCCGTCCCATGAGCAGCTTCCTGGCTGATGAATGAAATGTTCCTCCAGGATTTTATGATCACATTCTGCATTCATCTTGTCATCAATTGTGACCAAATTTCCTGTGCCTTTTGTAGCTCCACATCCCCAAAACATCAGCGACCCACCGCCGTGTTTCACAGTAGGGCTGGTGGACCTTTCATCATAGGCCTTGTTGGCTCCTCTCCACATGAAGGGTTTATGGTTGTGGCCAAAAAGCTAAATTTTGGTCTCCTCTCTCCAAATGACTTTGTGGCAGAAGGTTTGAGGCGTCTCTGTGCTGTTTGGTGTATTCTAAGTGGGATACTTTGTGACATTTGTGTAGTAATGACTTTCTTCTGGAGACACGACCATGCAGATCATCTTTCTTCTGGAGACACGACCATGCAGCCCATCTGTCTTCTGGAGACACGACCATGCAGCCCATCTTTCTTCTGGAGACTCGACCATGCAGCCCATCTTTTCTTCTGGAGACTCGACCATGCAGCCCATCTTTTCTTCTGGAGACTCGGCCATGCGGCCCATCTTTCTTCTGGAGACTCGACCATGCAGCCCATCTTTCTTCTGGAGACCCGACCATGTGGCCCATCTTTCTTCTGGAGACCCGACCATGCGGCCCATCTTTCTTCTGGAGACTCGACCATGCAGCCCATCTTTTCTTCTGGAGACTCGGCCATGCGGCCCATCTTTCTTCTGGAGACCTGACCATGTGGCCCATCTTTCTTCTGGAGACCCGACCATGCGGCCCATCTTTCTTCTGGAGACTCGACCATGCGGCCCATCTTTCTTCTGGAGACTCGACCATGCAGCCCATCTTTCTTCTGGAGACCCGACCATGCGGCCCATCTTTCTTCTGGAGACTCGACCATGCGCCCCATCTTTCTTCTGGAGACTCGACCATGCGGCCCATCTTTCTTCTGGAGACTCGACCAATCAGCCCATCTTTCTTCAAGTTCCTCCTTATTGTGCATCTTGTAACATCCACACCACATGTTTTCAGAGAGTCCTGTATTTCACCTGAAGGTATTTGTGGGTTTTTCTTTGCACCCCCGAACAATTTTCCTGGCAGTTGTGGCTGAAATTTTAGTTGGTCTTCCTGACCGTGGTTTGGTTTCACCAGAACCCCTCATCTTACACTTCTTGATTAGAGTTTGAACACTGCTGATTGGCTTCTCAATTCCTTGGATATCTTTTTATATCCCTTTCCTGTTTTTATACAGTTCAACTACCTTTTCCCCGCAGATCCTTTGACAATTCTTCTGCTTTCCCCCGTGACTCAGAATCCAGAAACCTCAGTGCAGCACTGGATGGAAGATACAAGGGTCTGTCAGGAGTCCAGAAACTCATTGACCTTTTATACACACTAATTACAAGCAGATCACAGGTGAGGAGGGTTCCCCTTTAATAGCCATTCTAACCCCTTTGTGTCACCTTGTGTGCATGTTCAGGCCAAAATCACCGGGGTGTGTAAACTTTTGATCATTTGGGTAGTTTCTGTTGTGATTATGATATAAAAAGAGTAACACAGATGATTGATAATAAATGGCTTCAGCCAAACACCAACCATGAGGGAGAGAAAAGATTTTGTGTTATCATTTATATTCTCTGAAAAATTGCCAAGAAATCATAAATTCTACCACCAGGGTATGTAAACTTATGAGCACAACTGTATATATATATATATTTATATATATATATATATATATATATATATATATATATATATATAAATATTATATATATATATATATATCCCTATATATATATATATATATATATATATATATATATATATATATATATATATAGTATATAAATATATATATATATAGTGTGTGGGGTACACTTGGAAATCCTTAGCTGAAGGCAGATTGTGTCGGCACACAGTACCATAGCTTAGTGGGGTACCATTTTGGGATCTCTTATGGAGTTAAGTAATGGGGGGGGGATCTAGGACCCACCCTTCCCTCTTACTCCCCATTAGAGTTACACTTCGAGTCACCTAATTGCTGGTCCCCTTCCCACCTCCTATGGGGGGGAAATCCTTCCCTCCCTCCATTGTAGGATGCTTTGTCACCCTGAGGTCTGGGCCAGGTATGAGACTTCCCAGCGGGGACACCAGCGAATGTTTGGGGGGCTGTCCTCTCGGTTTGGCCTCCCCTGATGGATGTATTTCCACTACTACCAGTTGCCGCTCCTTCCTGGTTTCCCAACCCTCCTGTTTTTTTTTATGGACTGATCCCATGGAGGATCTTCTGTCGCAGGACTAAACCCTCGTCCACACTTTATTTGGCACGGAGTCTCCTAAGATGGACAGAATGTGGGCACGGTGATGGGTGGATATCCCTGCCCTGGATAAGGGAGGAAAGCTACGAGGATTGCTCCAAGTTGGTCATTTCTTCAATGAGTGGACAACACGCCACAGAGGGAGCACCGTATCTACCCACAGAGGTCCTCTGATTGTACCGGCTGCCACACACGGCTGTAGGCACATACTTTCACATGTTCTAGGGTGGCGCAGTTCTGGACGGAGGTTTTTTGACCTTTTATAAATACCCGTCTGCCGATGTCCCTTTCCGTACTCCTCCTGCATTGGTGCTTTTGGATATACAGGATGACGAGCGAAGACCTAGGTACAGGCCGTCCCCGAGTTACAAACCTCCAACTTCCATACGAGTTATACTTACAGAGGCAGCGTGACGTCACTCTGGTCCCAGAAACCGCCAGGCGGCCATCTTGCTGCTCACCGCATACTGCAACCTACTGTCCAGCGGACCTGTCGGCGATCCCACATCCCTGCATGGCCGGTTAACCCTTCCCTATGGTATCCAAAACGTAAAAATAAGTTTTGGCTGTTCCAACTTGCATACACACCATTAGATTTTCTGCAGATTTTTTGTCTTCAGATTTACTAAAACAGTGGTTCTTAACCTCAGTCCTCATTACCCCCCACCAGGCCATATTTTGGGAATTTCCCTTAGATAAAATAGCTGTCCAAAATACCAAGCCATTGACTTAGATTTAAAGCACCTGTGCAAGGAAAAGGAAAGCCTGCAAACATGGCCTGGTGGGGGTAATGAGGACTGAGGTTAAGAACCACTGTACTAAAACCATGTAGTACGAGGGCCCTGCCTGATTGCATACAAATGCAAACTCTAAGCCCCCGTACACACGGTCGGAAATTCCGACCACAAAATCCGTCGGAAAAAATGTGTCCGAAATTAAGACCGACACTGGTGTTGCATACACACGGTCGGACAAAGTTGTCGGAAAACCCGAGCATTCTGAGCGTGGTGACGTTCGTTGCGTACGATGGAACTACGTAGAGGCTAGTAGCCAATAGCTTGGGTCTCGTAATTTGATCTGAGCATGCGTGGCACTTTGTCCGTTGGAATTCCCTAAACACGATCGGAAAAAGTCCGATTGGATTTTGTTGTCGGAAAATTTGAGAGCAGGATCTCAATTTTTTTCCGATGGACAAAGTCTGATGGAGCCCACATGGCTGGATTCTCCAACAACATGGTCCGATCGGACATTTTCCATCGGAATTTCCGACCGTGTGTATGGGGCATTAGGGTTTGACCTCAGATTTACCAAAACCATATAATATAAAGACAAAAATCTGCAGATGGTGCATTCTATGCATAAAGGTAAAAAAACCTTCTATGTGCCCCTTTAGCCCCCCTAAGGCCCCTTTCACACTGGGGCGGGGAGCCGCGGTGACGGTAAAGCAGCGATATATTTAGCGCTGCTTTACCGTCGTTTTAACAGCGGTATTCGGCCGATCGCGGTGCGGTTTTACCCCCCCCCCCCCGCATGCGGCCGAAAAAGGGTTAAAGACCCCCGCAGAGCGCCGCCGCAGCGGCGGTATTACCGCGGTGTCCAATTCAAATCAATGGTGATGGAGCGGAGAACACACCGCTCCAAAGATGCTGCTAGCAGGACTTTTTTTGACCGTCCTGCTAGCGCACCGATCCAGTGTGAAAGCCCGCCGGGTTTCACACTGGAGTGAAAGGGGCCGGATTTTTTCAGGCGGTATACAGGCGCGATTTATAGCCTGAAAAACGCCCCCAGTGTGAAAGGGGCCTAATAATTACCTGAGCCCCCTCTCGATTCAGCGATGTGCATCGGCTCCCTAGGGACTCTTCTCATTGGCTGAGACAGCAGCAGGAGCCAATGAGAGAGAGAAGGAAGGGGCCAAGCCGTAGCTCCGTGTCTGCATTGACTTGCAGAGCAGTGGCTCAGGAGTGTGCCTGCTTGGGTGTTTGCTTATGGGGGCACGAGGCAAGATGGAGGGACCAGGAGCGCCGGCGGGGAACCCAAGAAGCCATTACAGAGCAGGTAAGTGTGACATGTTTGTTGTTTAAAATAAAATAATTTTGCCTTTTTACTATCCTTTTTTTTTAAGAACAAACCTACTGAACCGATCTTGTTTGTAACCCGGTGACTGCATAACGCCATTATATGGTGGCAATGTGGCGCTCCTGTGCCAGATCACTTACTGTCAGAAACCCTGAAATCAGGCAGAGACATAAGTACAGTTAAATCACACTTGTTTAATAATAAAAGTAAAAAGAACAAAGTCAAAACGGACAAAGTTCAGTAACCGGAACGGATAGTCAGCCAAGCCAGAAGTCAGGGATCAATGTAGTGGAACAGCAAGCCGGATCTGGAGCCAGAAGGGATGTCAGCAAAGCCAGGTTTAAACAGGAATGCAGGAGATAGTTTCTTGTGATGTGACCAAGGTGAAGGCAGAGATCCTCTGGACGGCTTAAGTGGGCAGGACTGACGAGCAGGATATCATCAACAGCTGAGTAACTGGAGACGGGAGCTGACAATTAGCCGACAGCTTAGAGAAGGAAGGGCTGAGCCCAACCCTGACTCTTCCCTGGTACGTGATCTGGCTCTTCCGGGTAGGTGGCGCCAGCATGCCGCTTCTGTTGTGATCACAGCAAAAGCCGATCAGCGGGTTCCGGCCAATGAATGTCCACCGGCACCCGCCGATCCGCGAGGAGACACAGGACAGAGCTCTGCCTATGTAAACAAAGCAGTCAGTGGGGATGTGATGGATTTTGTTTCCCTGCAAAGCACATCCCTTAGTGAAGTCACCTCAGAATACACATAAACACTGGCTAGGCACACATTTTAACCCTTTGCCCCTGATGTTAACCCCTTCCCAGCCAGTGTCATTAGTACAGTGACAGTGCATATTTTATAGCACTGATCACTGCATTGGTGTCACTGGTTCCCAAAAATTGTCAGTTGTCCGCTGTAATATCGCAGTCCCGCTATAAGTCGCTGATCCCCCCCCCCCCACCCACCATTACTAGTATAAAAAAAAAATTCCATACATCTATCCCATAGTTTGGAGACGCGATAACTTTTGCGCAAACCAATCAATAATATTATTATTCCACTTATTGGGATTTTTTTGTTACCAAAAATATATGTAACTGAATACATATTGGAATAAATAAGTAAAACAAATGGTCTGTCTTTTTTCATTTATATAGCAAAAAATACAGGGGTTCAAATACCACCAAAAGAAATCTCCTATTTGTGGGGAAGGAATGCTATAAATTTTATTTGGGTACAACGTCGCACGACCGCGCAATTGTCAGATGAATTAACACTGTGCTGTATTACAAAAAATGGCCTGGTCATCAATGGGGGGTTAAATCTCCCAGAGGGCAGATGGATACTAAACTGTTGATTTCCTATTTGTTGTATTATGCCAAGAAGGACATACTGTTGAATGGACCCTCCCCAAATTGCCCTCCCTGCCCTGTGCCCCACCCCCCAAATTGTCCTCCTGCCCTGTGCCCGCCAACTGTCCTCCTCTCCCCCGCCCCCCCAAATTGTCCTCCTCCTCCTCCTGCCCCCCCCTTCCCTGTGCCCCCCCCAACTGTCCTCCTCTCCCCCGCCCTGTGCCCCCCCTTCCCTGTGCCCCCACCCAACTGTCCTCCTCTCCCCTGCCCTGTGCTCACACCCAATTGTCGTCCTCTCCCCCGCCCTGTGCTCACACCCAATTGTCGTCCTCTCCCCCACCCTGTGCCCCCCCCCTTCCCTGTGCCCCCACCCAACTGTCCTCCTCTCCCCCGCCCTGTGCTCACACCCAATTGTCGTCCTCTCCCCCGCCCTGTGCTCACACCCAATTGTCGTCCTCTCCCCCGCCCTGTGCTCACACCCAATTGTCGTCCTCTCCCCCACCACCCCCCCCCCCCAATTTTCGTCCTCTCCCCCGCCCTGTGCTCACACCCAATTGTCGTCCTCTCCCCCCCCGCCCTGTGCTCCCACCCAATTGTCCTCCTCCTCTCCCCCGCCCTGTGCTCCCACCCAATTGTCCTCCTCTCCCCCGCCCTGTGCTTACACCCAATTGTCGTCCTCTCGAAGAAACCACCCCCCCAAATTGTCCTCTCGAAGAAACCACCCCCCCAAATTGTCCTCTCCCCCCACACCCCCCCCCCCAATTGTCCTGCTCTCCCCCACCCTGTGCCCCCCCAATTTTCGTCCTCTCCCCCGCCCTGTGCTCCCACCCAATTGTCCTCCTCCTCTCCCCCGCCCTGTGCCCCACCCCCTAATTGTCCTCCTCCTCCCCACCCCCACATTGTCCTCCTGGGACGGTACGATGATTGCCTTATTGGCGATGTATAAATTACTGAGGAAGGGGACATGTGCCTCATGTTGCAGCACTGGGTTCACTTCTCTTCTAGGATGCTGGGGGGGTGGGGGGGGGGGGGCACTGAGGGAGAGGACATGACACCCCACCTGGAGTTTGCCAAAAGACACCTGAAGGACTCTCAGATCACGAGAAACAAAATTCTCTGCTCTGATGAAACAAAGATTGAACTCTTTGGTCTGAATGGCAAGCGTCATGTCTGGAGGAAACCAGGCACCGCCCATCACCTGACCAATCCCATCCCTACTGTGAAGCATGGTGGTGGCAGCATCATGCTGTGGGGGTGTTTTTCAGCGGCAGGAGCTGGGAGACTAGTCAGGATCGAGGGAAAGATGAATGCAGCAATGTACAGAGACATCCATTATAAAAACCTGATCCAGAGAGCTCTGGACCTCAGACTGGGGTGAAGGTTCATCTTCCAACAGCACAAGGACCCTAAGTACACAGCCAAGAGAACAAAGGAGTGGCTGCGGGACAACTCTGTGAATGTTCTTGAGTGGCCCAGCCAGAGCCCAGACTTGAACCCGACTGAACATCTCTGGAGAGATCTGAGAATGGCTGAGCACCGACACTCCTCCTCCCCTCTATACAGCCCAATGACGGTCTGAATTCAAACAGCTTCTGCTCTCTCTCCATGACACCAATAATGTTCAGTGACACCGGTGTCATGGCTACACTCTGTATATATACTAGTGATAGAAAACGAGTTTTAATATTTATTGCTGAGTATATACCATGTGTATGTATGTGAGGGTGTGTCATACATTTTATATATATATATATAATATATAATATATAAATATATATATATAGATATATATATATATATATATATATATATTATATATATATATATATATATATACACATACATACATACATACATACATACATACAACATATATATATATATATAACACATACATACATACATACATACATACATACATACACATATATATATATATATAATATATATATACATACATACATAAACCACACTAAAAACCCTGAAATAAAACGGATCCACAAGGATCATTTCCCTCTGAATGAAATGTGATGGTATTTGTGGGCGTCGGTGCAATGGGGGTATTTGTGGGCGTCGGTGTAGTGGGGGTATTTGTGGGCGTCGGTGCAATGGGGGTATTTGTGGGCGTCGGTGCAGTGGGGGTATTTGTGGGCGTCGGTGCAGTGGGGGTATTTGTGGGCGTCGGTGCAGTGGGGGTATTTGTGGGCGTCGGTGTAGTGGGGGTATTTGTGGGCGTCGGTGTAGTGGGGGTCTTTGTGGGCGTCGGTGTAGTGGGGGTATTTGTGGGCGTCGGTGTAGTGGGGGTATTTGTGGGCGTCGGTGTAATGGGGGTATTTGTGGGCGTCGGTGTAGTGGGGGTATTTGTGGGCGTCGGTGTACTAGGGGTATTTGTGGGCGTCGGTGTAATGGGTGTCTTTGTGGGCGTCGGTGTAATGGGGGTCTTTGTTGGCGTCTGTGTAATGGGGGTATTTGTGGGCGTCGGTGTAATGCGGGTATTTGTGGGCGTCGGTGTAGTGGGGGTATTTGTGGGCGTCGGTGTAATGCGGGTATTTGTGGGCGTCGGTGTAGTGGGGGTATTTGTGGGCGTCGGTGTAATGCGGGTATTTGTGGGCGTCGGTGTAGTGGGGGTATTTGTGGGCGTCGGTGTAATGCCGGTATTTGTGGGCGCCGGTGTAGTGGGGGTATTTGTGGGCGTCGGTGTAATGCAGGTATTTGTGGGCGTCGGTGTAGTGGGGGTCTTTGTGGGCGTCGGTGTAGTGGGGGTCTTTGTGGGCGTCGGTGTAGTGGGGGTATTTGTGGGCGTCGGTGTAATGCGGGTATTTGTGGGCGTCGGTCGGTGTAATGGGGGTATCTGTAGGCGTCGGTGTAGTGGGGGTCTTTGTGGGTGTCGGTCGGTGTACTGGGGGTATTTGTGGGCGTCGGTGTAGTGGGGGTCTTTGTGGGCGTCGGTGTAGTGGGGGTATTTCCCGCCCTGGGCGCTCATTGCTCAGATCTTCCGGGTAGATTTCGGCCAATAAAGTAATAATAATGTGATGATGGGAATTGTAACACATTTCTCTGTGACATCACACTGAAAGTTGTGTAAGTTTTATATATAGACGGCGTGTGATCTGATAGGACGGCGAGTGTCGGACACCAGATGGGCGCTTCCCGTGATGTCATCGCGTCCTGCCGCCTATATAATCCTCCCATCTCCTCCATTCTGTCTCTTCCAAGATGCTGCGACTGGTGGTGTCCCTTCTGCTGGCTGCTGGGGGTGAGTGATCGATCGTTATCGGGGGATAAGATGATTATTGATCGATCGATCTCTATATTACTATTTCTGGTATTTATCACCAATATATTCCAGAGGGCTTTACAAGTAATTGATCAGACTGCCCCATGGAGCTTACCATCTAATCCCTACATTGTGCCAGTCACTGTACCTGGGTGCCCCTCAGACCTTCCATTATCCGTATTTTGGTATCTCTCCATTCCAGGAGCCCCGGCCTCATTGGCTGCCGTTGTTTTGCTTTTTCAGAATTCAGCCAATCGTTGTACAGGAAGGTTCTGGGTAACGGATCTGATTGGCTGGTTGTGCGGTTTGTCTGTCCTCCATAGAGCTCACACCATCTCTTCTCTCTCTTTCCAGCGATTGGCTGTGGGGTGCCCACCTACCCGGCCAATTCCCGGATTGTAAATGGAGTGAACGCGGCTCCACACAGCTGGCCCTGGCAGGTAAGTGTCCCTCAGGTCCCCGGGAATGGAGGCCACGCCCCTAGAAATCATCGCTGTTAGTCCAGCTGTACCAATCTATCATATTCTGCTTTATACTAATCGTTCTCCATTGCCCCCCCCCCCCCCAATGTGTGAAAGGAGAACGATTGTATAAAGTAGGTAGATTGGTTACAGTGCCTTGCAAAAGTATTCATACCCCTTGAAATGTCCCACATTTTGTCACATTACAAACAAAAATGTAAATGTATTTCATTGGGATTTTATGTGATGGAGAACCTCGGCATTTCCCATGATGCTCTGGCACTCTTCAGTGTAGCTGAGCATCATGGGAAATGTAGTTCCAAAACATCCGGGGTGCCGAGGTTCACAATCACTGTGATGGACCAACACAAAGCGTCACATAATTGTAAAGTGGAAGGAAAATGATACAAATAAATCTGTGAAAAGTGTGTGTGGGGGGGGGGGGGGGGGCATTTGTATTCAGCCCCCTTTACTCTAACTAAGATCTAGAGGAACCAATTGCCTTCAGAAGTCACCTATTTCGTAAATAGAGTCCACCTGTGTGTCATTTCATCTCAGTATAATCACAGCTGTTCTGTGAAGCCCTCAGAGGTTTGTTAGAGAACCTTATGGAACAAACAGCATCATGAAGGCCAAGGAACACCCCAGACAGGTCAGGGATAAAGTTGTGGAGAAGTATAAAGCAGGGTCAGGTTATAATAAATATCTCCCAAGCTTTGACCATCTCACGGAGCTCTGTTCAATCCATCATCGGAAAATGGAAAGAGTATGGGCACAACTGCAAACCTACCAAGACATGGCCGTCCACCTAAACTGACCGGGCCGGGCAAGGACAGCATTCATCAGAGAAGAGCCAAGAGGTCCATGGGAACTCTGGAGGAGCTGCACCAGATTTACCATGCTCCAGTTTTAGTAAATCCCGCCCTTTGTGTTGGTCCATCACATAAAATCCCAATAAAATACATTTATGTTTTGGTTGTAACAAAATGTGGAGAATTTCAAGGGGTATGAATACTTTTTCCAGGCACTGTATACGGGTAAAATGCTGCATTGTGGGAAGAACCCGAGGAGCAAAATATCGTCTATACACAGAGAGGAGATGGAGAGTTCCCGATTGTTGGAATTGATACAAGGAGGGGGAGGGGGAGTCCCATTCCCCTCTATGGGGGTGATATGTGAAGATTGGAGGAGATGAGATCTCGGTGTCCTCCATATCTGACCCTCCTACCTTCCCCTCTGATTGGATGATCCTCATTTCCCAGAAGGGTGGATTGGGTGATGATCACATGTTGTCTATGGCCGTCTCTCATACAATCTTCTCTTCTTCATCAGGTGTCTCTGCAGGTGGAACTTCCTGGAAGATTCCAACACAATTGTGGGGGGAGCCTCATCACAACCCGCTGGATCCTGACCGCCGCCCACTGTGTGGAGTGAGTTCACCTCCTCTCTCATAAATGTTCTTTTTTCTCTTCTCTCCCCTCAACACCCCCCAAAGCGTGCCTACTCCTCCCCCCTCCCCTTTCCACCTCCCCCTCCTCCCTCCCTTCTCCCCTCCCCCCTCCCCTTTCCACCTCCTCCTCTCCCTCCTCCCCCTCCTCCCCCCCCCCTCCCCTTTCCACCTCCTCCTCTCCCCCCCCCCACCTTTATTCCATCTCTCTCCATCCCCTTCCTATACCTCTCTCCTCTCTCCTCTTTCCTCTTTCCTCTTTCCTCTCTCATATCTCATATCCCTCTCTCTTCTCTTCTCCCCTCCTAGCCCTCTCTTCTCCCCTCCTAGCCCTCTCTTCTCCCCTCTCTTCTCCCCTCTCTTCTCCCCTCCTAGCCCTCTCTTCTCCCCTCTATTCTCTTCTCCCCTCTCTTCTCCCCTCCTATCCCTCTCTTCTCATCTCCCCTCCTATCCCTCTCTTCTCTTTTCCCCTCCTATCCCTCTCTTCTCTTCTCCCCTCCTATCCCTCTCTTCTCTTCTCCCCTCCTATCCCTCTCTTCTCTTTTCCCCTCCTATCCCTCTCTTCTCTTCTCCCCTCCTATCCCTCTCTTCTCTCCTCTCCCTCTCCCCTATCCCTCTCTTCTCCCCTCCTATCCCTCTCTTCTCTCCTCCCTCTCTTCTCTCCTCCCTCTCTTCTCTCTCTGATGCGTTTTGTATTGCAGTTCTCCACGTTCGTACCGGGCGGTTCTGGGAGAACACGATCGTAGCGTGGAGGAGGGGGCGGAGCAATACTTCCCCATCAATAATGACGACATTTTTGTTCACCCCAATTGGAACAAATTCTGTGCAGAATGCGGGTGAGTTCTCTTCACACAATCTGCGAATCGGAGGATGGTGGAGAGGTTTTGGGTGGAGGAAATTTTTAGGCCGGGTTCACATGTTTGGGGTGAATTGTGTGAATTGTGTGATGGTGACACTTCTCCCCTCCCCCTCCAGATATGACATCGCCCTCCTCAGGTTATCTGGAGACGCTCAACTGAATGACAAAGTCCAGCTGGGCTGCCTCCCCCCTGCGAGCCGCACTCTATACAATAACCAGCAGTGCTTTTCCACCGGGTGGGGGCTCCTCTATGGTAAGTGACCATTGATGGTGTCTCTAGATACACGTGACAACGCAGACATCCCACCTGTGACCCCGGATCATTGATGGTGTCTCTAGATACACGTGACAACGCAGAGATCCCACCTGTGACCCCGGATCATTGATGGTGTCTCTAGATACACGTGACAACGCAGACATCCCACCTGTGACCCCCCGATCATTGATGGTGTCTCTAGATACATGTGACAACGCAGACATCCCACCTGTGACCCCCGGATCATTGATGGTGTCTCTAGATACACGTGACAACGCAGACATCCCACCTGTGACCCCCGATCATTGATGGTGTCTCTAGATACATGTGACAACGCAGACATCCCACCTGTGACCCCCGGATCATTGATGGTGTCTCTAGATACACGTGACAACGCAGACATCCCACCTGTGACCCCCGGATCATTGATGGTGTCTCTAGATACACGTGACAACGCAGACATCCCACCTGTGACCCCCGGATCATTGATGGTGTCTCTAGATACACGTGACAACGCAGACATCCCACCTGTGACCCCCGATCATTGATGGTGTCTCTAGATACACGTGACCACGCAGACATCCCACCTGTGACCCCCGGATCATTGATGGTGTCTCTATATACACGTGACAACGCAGACATCCCACCTGTGACCCCCCAGATCATTGATGGTGTCACTAGATACACGTGACAACGCAGACATCCCACCTGTGACCCCTGGATCATTGATGGTGTCACTAGATACACGTGACAACGCATACATCCCACCTGTGACCCCCGGATCATTGATGGTGTCTCTAGATACACGTGACAACGCAGACATCCCACCTGTGACCCCCGGATCATTGATGGTGTCTCTAGATACACGTGACAACGCAGACATCCCACCTGTGACCCCCCGATCATTGATGGTGTCTCTAGATACACGTGACAACGCAGACATCCCACCTGTGACCCCCCGGATCATTGATTGTGTCACTAGATACACGTGACCACGCAGACATCCCACCTGTGACCCCCAGATCATTGATGGTGTCTCTATATACACGTGACAACGCAGACATCCCACCTGTGACCCCCCAGATCATTGATGGTGTCACTAGATACACGTGACCACGCAGACATCCCACCTGTGACCCCCGGATCATTGATGGTGTCTCTATATACACGTGACAACGCAGACATCCCACCTGTGACCCCCGATCATTGATGGTGTCTCTAGATACACGTGACCACGCAGACATCCCACCTGTGACCCCCGGATCATTGATGGTGTCTCTATATACATGTGACAACGCAGACATCCCACCTGTGACCCCCGATCATTGATGGTGTCTCTAGATACACGTGACAACGCAGACATCCCACCTGTGACCCCCAGATCATTGATGGTGTCTCTAGATACACGTGACCACACAGACATCCCACCTGTGACCCCCGATCATTGATGGTGTCTCTAGATACATGTGACAACGCAGACATCCCACCTGTGACCCCCGGATCATTGATGGTGTCTCTAGATACACGTGACAACGCAGACATCCCACCTGTGACCCCCGGATCATTGATGGTGTCTCTAGATACACGTGACAACGCAGACATCCCACCTGTGACCCCCCCGGATCATTGATGGTGTCTCTAGATACACGTGACAACGCAGACATCCCTTCTGTGACCCCCGATCATTGATGGTGTCTCTAGATACACGTGACCACGCAGACATCCCACCTGTGACCCCCGGATCATTGATGGTGTCTCTATATACACGTGACAACGCATACATCCCACCTGTGACCCCCCAGATCATTGATGGTGTCACTAGATACACGTGACAACGCAGACATCCCACCTGTGACCCCTGGATCATTGATGGTGTCACTAGATACACGTGACAACGCAGACATCCCACCTGTGACCCCCGGATCATTGATGGTGTCTCTAGATACACGTGACAACGCAGACATCCCACCTGTGACCCCCGGATCATTGATGGTGTCTCTAGATACACGTGACAACGCAGACATCCCACCTGTGACCCCCGGATCATTGATGGTGTCTCTAGATACACGTGACAACGCAGACATCCCACCTGTGACCCCCGGATCATTGATTGTGTCACTAGATACACGTGACCACGCAGACATCCCACCTGTGACCCCCAGATCATTGATGGTGTCTCTATATACACGTGACAACGCAGACATCCCACCTGTGACCCCCAGATCATTGATGGTGTCACTAGATACACGTGACAACGCAGACATCCCACCTGTGACCCCCGGATCAATGATGGTGTCTCTAGATACACGTGACAACGCAGACATCCCACCTGTGACCCCGGATCAATGATGGTGTCTCTAGATACACGTGACAACGCAGACATCCCACCTGTGACCCCCGGATCATTGATGGTGTTTCTAGATACACGTGACAACGCAGACATCCCACCTGTGACCCCCGGATCATTGATGGTGTCTCTAGATACACATGACAACGCAGACATCCCACCTGTGACCCCCGGATCATTGATGGTGTCTCTATATACACGTGACAACGCAGACATCCCACCTGTGACCCCCGGATCATTGATGGTGTCTCTAGATACACGTGACCACGCAGACATCCCACCTGTGACCCCGGATCATTGATGGTGTCTCTATATACATGTGACAACGCAGACATCCCACCTGTGACCCCCGGATCATTGATGGTGTCTCTAGATACACGTGACAACGCAGACATCCCACCTGTGACCCCCGGATCATTGATGGTGTCTCTAGATACACGTGACAACGCAGACATCCCACCTGTGACCCCCGGATCATTGATTGTGTCTCTAGATACACGTGACAACGCAGACATCCCACCTGTGACCCCCAGATCATTGATGGTGTCTCTAGATACACGTGACAACGCAGACATCCCACCTGTGACCCCCGATCATTGATGGTGTCTCTATATACACGTGACAACGCAGACATCCCACCTGTGACCCCCCCGGATCATTGATGGTGTCTCTAGATACACGTGACCACACAGACATCCCACCTGTGACATCCGATCATTGATGGTGTCTCTAGATACATGTGACAACGCAGACATCCCACCTGTGACCCCCGGATCATTGATGGTGTCTCTAGATACACGTGACCACGCAGACATCCCACCTGTGACCCCCGGATCATTGATGGTGTCTCTAGATACACGTGACAACGCAGACATCCCACCTGTGACCCCCGGATCATTGATGGTGTCACTAGATACACGTGACAACGCAGACATCCCACCTGTGACCCCCCCTATCTCTATTTCCCCTCCAAGGCCAAATCTGTATAGCGTCACAGTGGGGGTCATTATTAGACCCTGGGGGTTTCTAATTGGAGGGTATATAGGGGTGAGGGAGGCTGCACAACCTATCAGAGTCCGTCACTCATTCCCAGAGTGTGATGTTATCACAAGAATCCAAATTCTCCAATCCAGACACAGCAAACAGCTGAAAACCCCACCCACTGATATCCGCACTGCCACCACTCACTACCTCCGGGCTGGTGGGAAACCTTTCCCCTGACACCCCCATCCAGTACACCCCCCCACCCCACCCCCACTCTCCAGCAGACACCCCCCACCCCCATCCAGTACACTCCCCAACCCCACCCCCACTCTCCAGCAGACACCCGCTTTACAGACCACACACTGATGTCACCGGCAGCTACAGGTTAGCATTGGGGTGCATGGGTGACAGAGGATGCTGAGGGGTGCACTGGAGTCATGGGGTGTACAGATAACGGGGGACGCTCAGATACTGAGGGGTGTACAGATAACGGGGGACGCTCAGATACTGAGGTGTGTGCAGATAATGGGGGCGCTCGGATACTGAGGGGTGTGCAGATAACGGGGGACGCTCAGATACTGAGGTGTGTGCAGATAACGGGGGCGCTCGGATACTGAGGGGTGCACAGATAACGGGGGACGCTCAGATACTGAGGGGTGCACAGATAACGGGGGACGCTCAGATACTGAGGGGTGCACAGATAACGGGGGACGCTCATATACTGAGGGGTGCACAGATAACGGGGGACGCTCAGATACTGAGGGGTGCACAGATAACGGGGGACGCTCAGATACTGAGGGGTGCACAGATAACGGGGGACGCTCAGATACTGAGGAGTGCACAGATAACGGGGGACGCTCAGATACTGAGGGGTGCACAGATAACGGGGGACGCTCAGATACTGAGGGGTGCACAGATAACGGGGGACGCTCAGATACTGAGGGGTGCACAGATAACGGGGGACGCTCAGATTCTGAGGGGTGCACAGATAACGGGGGACGCTCAGATTCTGAGGGGTGTACAGATAACGGGGGACGCTCAGATTCTGAGGGGTGTACAGATAACGGGGGACGCTCAGATTCTGAGGGGTGTACAGATAACGGGGGACGCTCAGATTCTGAGGGGTGTACAGATAACGGGGGACGCTCAGATACTGAGGGGTGCACAGATAACGGTGGACGCTCAGATTCTGAGGGGTGCACAGATAACGGGGGACGCTCAGATACTGAGGTGTGCACAGATAACGGGGGACGCTCAGATACTGAGGGGTGCACAGATAACGGGGGACGCTCAGATACTGAGGGGTGCACAGATAACGGGGGACGCTCAGATACTGAGGGGTGCACAGATAACGGGGGACGCTCAGATACTGAGGGGTGCACAGATAACGGGGGACGCTCAGATACTGAGGGGTGCACAGATAACGGGGGACGCTCAGATACTGAGGGGTGCACAGATAACGGGGGACTCTCAGATACTGAGGGGTGCACAGATAACGGGGGACGCTCAGATTCTGAGGGGTGCACAGATAACGGGGGACGCTCAGATTCTGAGGGGTGTACAGATAACGGGGGACGCTCAGATTCTGAGGGGTGTACAGATAACGGGGGACGCTCAGATTCTGAGGGGTGTGCAGATAACGGGGGACGCTCAGATACTGAGGGGTGCACAGATAACGGGGGACGCTCAGATACTGAGGGGTGCACAGATAACGGGGGACGCTCAGATACTGAGGGGTGCACAGGTAACCGTGGACGCTCAGATACTGAGGGGTGTACAGATAACGGGGGACGCTCAATTACTTAGGGGTGCACTGGAAGGGCTGTAGCAGGGAGTTATACATTAAAAGGCAGAAATCTTCAGATTTGTCTCCTAATTGGCCCAGTGATGGTTTTGGAGTTTTTGGATAATTTCGAGTTTCCTGAACTTGTATAAAGTGAAGTCGGACATGATGGGGATTATGAGGGACAAAGGATCGCATTCCTTGGATCGCAGTCCTCGGATCGCAGTCCTCGGATCGCAGTCCTCGGATCGCATTCCTCGGATCGCAGTCCTCGGATCGCATTCCTCGGATCGCAGTCCTCGGATCGCATTCCTCGAATCGCAGTCCTCGGATCGCATTCCTCGGATCGCATTCCTCGGATCGCATTCCTCGGATCGCAGTCCTCGGATCGCAGTCCTCGGATCGCTGTCCTCGGATCGCAGTCCTCGGATCGCATTCCTCGGATCGCATTCCTCGGATCGCTGTCCTCGGATCGCAGTCCTCGGATCGCATTCCTCGGATCGCAGTCCTCGGATCGCAGTCCTCGGATCGCTGTCCTCGGATCGCAGTCCTCGGATCGCAGTCCTCGGATCGCAGTCCTCGGATCGCTGTCCTCGGATCGCAGTCCTCGGATCGCAGTCCTCGGATCGCAGTCCTCGGATCGCTGTCCTCGGATCGCAGTCCTCGGATCGCATTCCTCGGATCGCTGTCCTCGGATCGCATTCCTCGGATCGCAGTCCTCGGATCGCATTCCTCGGATCGCAGTCCTCGGATCGCAGTCCTCGGATCGCAGTCCTCGGATCGCAGTCCTCGGATCGCAGTCCTCGGATCGCTGTCCTCGGATCGCAGTCCTCGGATCGCAGTCCTCGGATCGCAGTCCACGGATCGCAGTCCTCGGATCGCTGTCCTCGGATCGCAGTCCTCGGATCGCATTCCTCGGATCGCATTCCTCGGATCGCTGTCCTCGGATCGCAGTCCTCGGATCGCATTCCTCGGATCGCAGTCCTCGGATCGCAGTCCTCGGATCGCTGTCCTCGGATCGCTGTCCTAGGATCGCTGTCCTCGGATCGCATTCCTCGGATCGCAGTCCTCGGATCGCTGTCCTAGGATCGCAGTCCTCGGATCGCAGTCCTCGGATCGCAGTCCTCGTATCGCAGTCCTCGGATCGCATTCCTCGAATCGCAGTCCTCGGATCGCAGTCCTCGGATCGCTGTCCTCGGATCGCAGTCCTCGGATCGCTGTCCTCGGATCGCATTCCTCGGATCGCAGTCCTCGGATCGCAGTCCTCGGATCGCATTCCTCGGATCGCAGTCCTCGGATCGCTGTCCTCGGATCGCTGTCCTCGGATCGCAGTCCTCGGATCGCATTCCTCGGATCGCAGTCCTCGGATCTCATAATGAATGTTTCCATCCGTATTAATGGTTTCTCCTTGTTTGTGTACAGCTGGTGGTCCTCAGGGCATCGTCCTGCAGCAAGCGCCCCTTCCGGTGGTGGACCACGAACAATGCACCGAGCCGGACTGGTGGGGGGATCTCATTCTTCCATCTCTACTCTGTGCCGGAGGAAACGGCCAGGAAGCCTGCAGTGTGAGTTCCCCAACGTGCCGCCTGTCTGGAAGTCATTGGATGGAGATTTGCATCTTCATATTAATGGCCATGATTTTGGTATTGGAAGCCGAACAATCTCAGAGCTCTGACCCTCAACCCTACTGAACACCTTGGGGGTGAAGTGGAATGTTGACTGCAGGCCGGGTCTTTATTTTTGGTGCCCAACGTGAGGTCTGATATGCAAGCCAGGTCTTCTCATCCGACATCCGTGCCTGACCTCACTATTGGGCACAAATTCCTAGAGACACCCTCCAAAAATGTGTGGAACGTCTTCCCAGAAGAGTGGAGGATGTGTTGGCCACAGAGGAGGACAACTCCATATTCGTGGCCTTTAGGGGGACAACTCCGTAATGCCCATAATTCATAACAAGTTCATATAGGTGTGATGGGTGTCCTGCACAGAGCCCTGACCTCATCCCTACTGAACACCTCTGGGGTGAACTGGAACATTGACTGCAGGCCGGGTCTTTTTTTGGTGCCCAACGTGAGGCCCAATAGGGGTCGGGTCTTCTTTTCCAACATCAGCCCCTGACCTCACCCATGGGCACAAATTCCCACAGACACCCTCCAAAATCTTGTAGAAAGACTTCTCAGATGAGTGGAGGGTGTTATAAAGGGGGCAAATCAATATTAACGGCCTGGGAAGACGGGGGGCAAACCCCTATAAATGACCATTGGAGGGGGGAGGGAGGGGAGGGGGTGTTGGAAGCTCCATATTAATAGCCAAGAGAGAAGAGGGGACTCCATATTAATGACCATTGGGGGAGGGGAGGGGGTGTTGGAAGCTCCATATTATTGCCCATGGTTGTGGTATGGGATGTCCAACAATCTACATGGGGGGGGGGGGGGGGGGGGGGGGGGGGGTGGTGTCCCCTCATACTTTTGCCTGTATATTGATATGAGGATTGTTCTGTGTAATTATGGTGTGTGTACGATTCTGATCTCTGATACTGATCTTTGTAGAGCGATTCTGGAGGACCCCTGAACTGCCCGGCGGAGGATGGTAGATGGTACAGTCGATGGCATAGTCAGTTGGGGGGGGGGGGGGGGAATACTGATCGTCTCCCCTGCAGATTGTGTAAGTTTTGCCCACTTACATAGAAATGAAGGTCTATAATTTTTATCATAGGTGTATTTTATATGATGGAGACAGAATATCAACCAAAAATCCAGAAAAATCACACAATACAAATGTTATAAATGGAGTTCAGTGAGTAAAATAAGTATTTGATCCCCTTAGTAGTTGGTGGAGAAACCCTTGTTGGTGATCACAGAGGTCAGACGTTTCTTGGAGTTGGTGATGGGGGATTTTTTGAAAATCTCGTTGTTCTGCTTTAAAGTTTCTTGGTTGTCTCTTGGAAACTCGAAGTTTCAGCTCCTCCATACGTTTTCTATAGGATTAAGGTCTGGAGACTGGCTAGGCCACTCCATGACCTTAATGTGCTTCTTCTTGAGCCACTCCTTTGTTGCCTTGGCGGTATGTTTTGGGTCATTGTCATGCTGGAAGACCCATCCATGACCCATCTTCAGTGTTCTGGATGAGGGAAGAAGGTTCTCCTCCAAGATCTTACAATACATGGCCCCGCCCATTGGCCCCTCAATGCGGCAAAGTCGGCCTGAACCTTTATCAGAGAAACAGCCCCAAATCATCATGTTTCCCCCTCCGTGTGACTGTAGGGATGGAGTTCTTAGGGTCATAGTCAGTATTCTTCTTCCTCCAACAACGGCGAGTCGAGTTAATGCCGAAGAGCTGAATTTTGGTCTCATCTGACCACAGAACTTTCTCCCCAATCCTTCTCTGAATCATTTAGATGTTCATTGGTGAATTTCAGACGTTCCTGTACATGTGTCTTCCTGAGGAGGGGGACCTGTACATGTGTCTCCCTGAGGAGGAGGACCTGTACATGTGTCTTCCTGAGGAGGGGGACCCTGTACATGTGTCTTCCTGAGGAGGGGGACCTGTACATGTGTCTTCCTGAGGAGGGGGACCTGTACATGTGTCTTCCTGAGGAGGGGGGACCTGTACATGTGTCTCCCTGAGGAGGAGGACCTGTACATGTGTCTTCCTGAGGAGGGGGAACCTGTACACGTGTCTTCCTTCCTGAGGAGGGGGACCTGTACATGTGTGTTCCTGAGGAGGGGGACCTGTACATGTGTCTTCCTGAGGAGGGGGACCTGTACATGTGTCTTCCTGAGGAGGGGGACCTGTACATGTGTCTTCCTGAGGAGGAGGACCTGTACATGTGTCTTCCTGAGAGGGGGACCTGTACATGTGTCTTCCTGAGGAGGGGACCTGTACATGTGTCTTCCTGAGGAGGAGGACCTGTACATGTGTCTCCCTGAGGAGGAGGGGGACCTGTACATGTGTCTCCCTGAGGAGGAGGACCTGTACACGTGTCTTCCTGAGGAGGAGGACCTGTACATGTGTCTTCCTGAGGAGGGGGACCTGTACCTGTGTCTTCCTGAGGAGGGGGACCTGTACATGTGTCTTCCTGAGGAGGGGACCTGTACACGTGTCTTCCTGAGGAGGAGGACCTGTACATGTGTCTTCTGAGGAGGGGGGGGGGACCTGTACACCTGTCTTCCTGAGGAGGGGGACCTGTACACGTGTCTTCCTGAGGAGGGGGACCTGTACATGTGTCTTCCTGAGGAGGGGGACCTGTACATGTGTCTTCCTGAGGAGGGGGACCTGTACATGTGTGTTCCTGAGGAGGGGGACCTGTACATGTGTCTTCCTGAGGAGGGGGACCTGTACATGTGTCTTCCTGAGGAGGGGGACCTGTACATGTGTCTTCCTGAGGAGGGGGACCTGTACATGTGTCTTCCTGAGGAGGGGGACCTGTACACGTGTCTTCCTGAGGAGGGGGACCTGTACACGTGTCTTCCTGAGGAGGGGGACCTGTACATGTGTCTTCCTGAGGAGGGGGACCTGTACATGTGTCTTCCTGAGGAGGGGACCTGTACATGTGTCTTCCTGAGGAGGGGGACCTGTACATGTGTCTTCCTGAGGAGGGGACCTGTACATGTGTCTTCCTGAGGAGGGGGACCTGTACATGTGTCTTCCTGAGGAGGAGGACCTGTACATGTGTCTTCCTGAGGAGGGGACCTGTACATGTGTCTTCCTGAGGAGGAGGACCTGTACATGTGTCTTCCTGAGGAGGGGGGACCTGTACACGTGTCTTCCTGAGGAGGGGACCTGTACATGTGTCTTCCTGAGGAGGGGGACCTGTACATGTGTCTTCCTGAGGAGGGGGACCTGTACATGTGTCTTCCTGAGGAGGGGACCTTGCGGGGGCTGCAGGATTTCAATCCATGGCGGTGTATTGTGTTACCAATGGTTTGTTTGGTGACTGTGGTCCCAACTGCCTTGAGATCCTTCACAAGCTCCTCCCCCGTGTAGTTCTGGGCGGATCCCTCACTTTTCTCATGACCATCCTCACCCCATGAGGAGAAATCTTCCATGGAGCTCCAGACTGAGGACGATTGATGGTTATTTTGTATTTCTTCCAATTGCTCCTCCAACAGTTGTCTCCGTCTCACCGATCTTCTTGCTGATGGTCTTGTAGCCCATTCCAGCCTTGTGCAGGTCTCCAATCTTCTCCCCGACGTCCTCTGACAGATCTTTGCTCTTCCCCATGATGGTGAGGATTGGAGGGAAGAGATTCTGTGGACAGGAGTCTTCTATACACATAACGAGTTGTCGTTAGGAGAACCTTCTTACATTGACAGGACTAATCTGTGTACCACATGAGCCCCTACTGGAGCCCGTCTGTGTATACCCCATATATACCCCCCATATATACTATATACCCCATATATACTATATACTCCATATATATACCACATGAGCCCCTACTGGAGCCCGTCTGTGTATACCCCATATATACCCCCCATATATACTATATACCCCATATATATACCACATGAGCCCCTACTGGAGCCAGACTGTGTATACCCCATATATATATATACCCCATGAGCCCCTACTGGAGCCAGTCTGTGTATACCCCATATATACTATATACCCCATATATATACCCCCATATATACTATATACCCCATATATATACCCCCATATATACTATATACCCCATATATATATATATATACCACATGAGCCCCTACTGGAGCCCGTCTGTGTATACCCCATATATACCCCCCATATATACTATATACCCCATATATATACCACATGAGCCCCTACTGGAGCCAGTCTGTGTATACCCCATATAAACCCCCCATATATACTATATACACCATATATACACCACATGAGCCCCTACTGGAGCCAGTCTGTGTATACCCCATATATACTATATACCCCAAATATACCCCCATATATACTATATACCCCATATATATACCCCATATATAATATATACCACATGAGCCTCTACTGGAGCCAGTCTGTGTATACCCCATATATACTATATAACCCATATATATACCCCCATATATACTATATACCCCATATATATACCCCATATATATATATACCACATGAGCCTCTACTGGAGCCAGTCTGTGTATACCCCATATATACACCCCATATATACTATATACCCCCAATATATACCCCCCATATATACTATATACCCCATATATATACCACATGAGCCCCTACTGGAGCCCGTCTGTGTATACCCCATATATACACCCCATATATACTATATACCACATGAGCCCCTACTGGAGCCAGTCTGTGGGGGGAGAATTATTGTTGGTCGGGGGGCAAATACTTATTTTACTCACTGAACTCCATTTATAACATTTGTATTGTGTGATTTTTCTGTATTTTTGGTTGATTTTCTGTCTCTATCATATAAAATACACCTATGATAAAAATTATAGACCCTTCATTTCTTTGTAAGTGGGCAAAACTTACACAATCTGCCGGGGAGACGATCGTTATTTCCCCTTTCTGTACACACACCCTATATTACCAAAAGTATTGGGACACCTGCCTTTACACACACATGACCTTTAATGACCCCCCAGTCTTAGTCCGGAGGGTTCAATATTGAGTTGGCCCTTTGCAGTTATAACAGCTTCATCTCTTCTGGGAAGGCCGTCCACAAGGTTTAGGAGGGTGTCTATGGGAATATCTGACCATTCTTCCAGAAGAGCATTTTGTGAGGTCAGGCACTGATGTTGGATGAGAAGGCCTGGCTCGCAGTCTCCACTCTCCACTTTATGGACAAAGCAAGGTCCATAAAGACATGGATGAGCGAGTTTGGGGTGGAGGAACTTGACTGGCCTGCACCGAGTCCTGACCTCAACCCAATAGAACAGCTTTGGGATGAATTAGAGCGGAGACTGAGAGCCAGGCCTTCTCGTCCAACATCAGTGCCTGATCTCACAAATGCTCTTCTGGAAGAATGGTCAAACCTTCCCATAGACACCCTCCTAAACCTTGTGGACGGCCTTCCCAGAAGAGGTGAAGCTGTTATAGCTGCAAAGGGCCAACTCAATATTGACCCCCCCCGACTAAGACTGGGGGTCATTAGAGGTCATGTGTGTGTAAAGGCAGGTGTCCCAATACTTTTGGTAATATGGTGTATGTATGTGTAATATATATATATATATATATATAATATTAAGTCACAGGATACAGTTTTGATACTTTATTACAAATATCACACCGATCATCTTCTTATATCTGAATATCATTTCTTAGGTTATCATCAACCATTGATCGTCTCCTGGATCCTGAGAAGAAGACTTTATCCCCCAGCCCCCTCCCCCACCATGTCTGCCCCTCCCCCTCCTCCACCATGTCTGCCCCCCCCTCCCCCACCATGTCTGCCCCCCCCTCCCCCACCATGTCTGCCCCCCTTCAATGTGGGAAATAAAATACTCTTCAATCCTGAATGTTTCTTTGTGTTTCTTCATCGGTCAGATTTGGATTTGCAAAATCTGAATTCTATAATCCGGTTCATATCCTATGGTGGACCTCGTCCATCCCCCGCTCCTCCCCTGGTTGGGTGCAGGTCTGCCCCCTGGGTATAAGGGGGTGTTAGTACAATTCTCGGATTGGCCACTAGATGGCGCCGTGTTGGATGTGATATGTGAACTCTATACTTTATCTTCCCCCTCAGGGAATGGGGACTCCGACACAGAAATTAGGACCAGAGGCCTGTCAGCGGTCCCCAAGGATGATGTTTTCTTGGCCCCGCCTACTGCTGTAGATCCCGGGGCCCGCTGTCTGACCTCCGTATTAACCCCTCACCTGCCTTATCCTAAACATTAACCCCTTCACCTTCTGTGTGTCTGACCTACGCATTTCATGTATCTGGCTCTATGGTGTCACCCCCTCAATACCGGCAGGCTTCTTCATTTCTAACAAATTACAGAAATAAATCCGGTCATCTCGGGGTCCCTGCCTCCCACAAAGGGGGCGTTCCCGCCTCCCACAAAGGGGGCGTTCCCGGGTTTCCCACCTCCCACAAAGGGGGCGTTCCCACCTCCCACCAGGGGGGCGTTCCCAGGGTTCCCGCCTCCCACAAAGGGGGCGTTCCCACCTCCCACAAATGGGGCGTTCCCAGGTTCCTGCCTCCCACAAAGGGGCTTTTCCCGGGGGTCCCCACCCTAACCTACCAAGGGCAAGACTTCCTCCCCAACCCTTCACCCCTACTCAGGGTTGGGGAGGAAGTCTTGCCCTTGGTAGGGGTGAAGGATTTGGGAGGAAGCCTTGCCCTTGATGGGGGTGAAGTGTTGGGGAGGAAGTCTTGCCCTTGGTAGGGGTGAAGCGTTGGGAGGGAAGTCTTGCCCTGGGTAGGGGGGTGAAGTGTTTGGGGTGGTGGGGTTTTGTTCTGGAGGGACGGGGTGAAGATTTGTCGGGGTCTGCAGTCATTCCTGGTTATATTATTCATCCAGGGGAGGAAGTCTTGCCCTTGGTAGGGGTGAAGGGTTGGGGAGGAAGTCTTGCCCTTGGTAGGGGTGAAGGGTTGGGGGGGAAGTCTTGCCCTTGGTAGGGCTGAAGGGTTGGGGAGGAAGTCTTGCCCTTGGTAGGGGTGAAGGGTTGGGGAGGAAGTCTTGCCCTTGGTAGGGGTGAAGGATTGGGGAGGAAGCCTTGCCCTTGATGGGGGTGAAGTGTTGGGGAGGAAGTCTTGCCCTTGGTAGGGGTGAAGCGTTGGGAGGGAAGTCTTGCCCTGGGTAGGGGTGAAGGGTTGGGGAGGAAGTCTTGCCCTTGGTAGGGGTGAAGGGTTGGGGAGGAAGTCTTGCCCTTGGTAGGGGTGAAGTGTTGGGGAGGAAGTCTTGCCCTTGGTAGGGGTGAAGCGTTGAGAGGGAAGTCTTGCCCTTGGTAGGGGTGAAGCGTTGGGAGGGAAGTCTTGCCCTTGGTAGGGGTGAAGGGTTGGGGAGGAAAGTCTTGCCCTGGGTAGGGGTGAAGCGTTGGGGAGGAAGTCTTGCCCTTGGTAGGGGTGAAGTGTTGGGAGGGAAGTCTTGCCCTTGGTAGGGGTGAAGCGTTGGGAGGGAAGTCTTGCCCTTGGTAGGGGTTTAGGGTTGGGGAGGAAGTCTTGCCCTTGGTAGGGTGAAGCGTTGGGAGGGAAGTCTTGCCCTTGGTAGGGGTGAAGCGTTGGGATGGAAGTCTTGCCCTGGGTAGGGGGTGAAGCGTTGGGAGGGAAGTCTTGCCCTTGGTATGGGTGAAGCGTTGGGAGGGAAGTCTTGCCCTTGGTAGGGGTGAAGCGTTGGGAGGGAAGTCTTGCCCTTGGTAGGGGTAAAGGGTTGGGGAGGAAGTCTTGCCCTTGGTAGGGGTGAAGGGTTGGGGAGGAAGCCTTGCCCTTGGTAGGGGTGAAGGGTTGGGGAGGAAGCCTTGCCCTTGGTAGGGGTGAAGCGTTGGGGAGGAAGTTTTGCACTGGGTAGGGGTGAAGGATTGGGGAGGAAGCCTTGCCCTTGATGGGGGTGAAGTGTTGGGGAGGAAGTCTTGCCCTTGGTAGGGGTGAAGCGTTGGGAGGGAAGTCTTGCCCTGGGTAGGGGTGAAGGGTTGGGGAGGAAGTCTTGCCCTGGGTAGGGGTGACGGGTTGGGGAGGAAGTCTTGCCCTGGTAGGGGTGAAGCATTGGGGAGGAAGTCTTGCCCTTGGTAGGGGTGAAGGGTTGGGGAGGAAGTCTTGCCCTGGGTAGGGGGTGAAGCGTTGGGAGGGAAGTCTTGCCCTTGGTAGGGGTGAAGCATTGGGGAGGAAGTCTTGCCCTTGGTAGGGGTGAAGCGTTGGGGAGGAAGTCTTGCCCTTGGTAGGGGTGAAGCGTTGGGAGGAAAGTCTTGCCCTGGGTAGGGGTGAAGGGTTGGGGAGGAAGTCTTGCCCTTGGTAGGGGTGAAGGGTTGGGGAGGAAGTCTTGCCCTTGGTAGGGGTGAAGGGTTGGGGAGGAAGTCTGCCCTTGGTAGGGGGTGAAGTGTTGGGAGGGAAGTCTTGCCCTTGGTAGGGGTGAAGCGTTGGGGAGGAAGTCTTGCCCTTGGTAGGGGTGAAGGGTTGGGAGGAAGCCTTGCCCTTGGTAGGGGTGAAGCGTTGGGGAGGAAGCTTTGCACTGGGTAGGGGTGAAGCGTTGGGAGGAAGTCTTGCCCTTGGTAGGGGTGAAGGATTGGGGAGGAAGCCTTGCCCTTGATGGGGGTGAAGTGTTGGGGAGGAAGTCTTGCCCTTGGTAGGGGTGAAGCGTTGGGAGGGAAGTCTTGCCCTGGGTAGGGGTGAAGGGTTGGGGAGGAAGTCTTGCCCTGGGTAGGGGTGAAGGGTTGGGGAGGAAGTCTTGCCCTTGGTAGGGGTAAAGGGTTGGGGAGGAAGTCTTGCCCTGGGTAGGGGTGAAGCGTTGGGGAGGAAGTCTTGCCCTTGGTAGGGGTGAAGTGTTGGGAGGGAAGTCTTGCCCTGGGTAGGGGGTGAAGCGTTGGGGAGGAAGTCTTGCCCTTGGTAGGGGTGAAGTGTTGGGTGGGAAGTCTTGCCCTGGGTAGGGGTGAAGCGTTGGGGAGGAAGTCTTGCCCTTGGTAGGGGTGAAGCGTTGGGAGGGAAGTCTTGCCCTGGGTAGGGGTGAAGGGTTGGGGAGGAAGTCTTGCCCTTGGTAGGGGTGAAGGGTTGGGGAGGAAGTCTTGCCCTTGGTAGGGGTGAAGGGTTGGGGAGGAAGACTTGCCCTTGGTAGGGGTGAAGGGTTGGGGAGGAAGTCTTGCCCTTGGTAGGGGTGAAGTGTTGGGAGGGAAGTCTTGCCCTTGGTAGGGGTGAAGCGTTGGGGAGGAAGTCTTGCCCTTGGTAGGGGTGAAGCGTTGGGGAGGAAGTCTTGCCCTTGGTAGGGGTGAAGGGTTGGGAGGGAAGTCTTGCCCTGGGTAGGGGTGAAGCGTTGGGAGGGAAGTCTTGCCCTTGGTAGGGGTGAAGCGTTGGGAGGAAAGTCTTGCCCTTGGTAGGGGTGAAGCGTTGGGAGGAAGTCTTGCCCTTGGTAGGGGTGAAGCGTTGGGAGGAAAGTCTTGCCCTTGGTAGGGGTGAAGCGTTGAGAGGAAAGTCTTGCCCTTGGTAGGGGTGAAGCGTTGGGAGGAAGTCTTGCCCTTGGTAGGGGTGAAGCGTTGGGAGGAAAGTCTTGCCCTTGGTAGGGGTGAAGCGTTGGGAGGAAGTATTGCCCTTGGTAGGGGTGAAGCGTTGGGAGGCAAGTCTTGCCCTTGGTAGGGGTGAAGCGTTGGGAGGGAAGTCTTGCCCTTGGTAGGGGTGAAGCGTTGGGAGGAAAGTCTTGCCCTTGGTAGGGTGAAGCGTTGGGAGGAAGTCTTGCCCTTGGTAGGGGTGAAGCGTTGAGAGGAAAGTCTTGCCCTTGGTAGGGGTGAAGCGTTGGGAGGGAAGTCTTGCCCTTGGTAGGGGTGAACCTTTAGGGAGAAAGTCTTGCCCTTGGTAGGGGTGAAGGTTGGGAGGAAGTCTTGCCCTTGGTAGGGGTGAAGCGTTGGGGAGGAAGTCTTGCCTTTGGTAGGGGTGAAGCTTTGGGAGGGAAGTCTTGCCCTTGGTAGGGGTGAAGCGTTGGGGAGGAAGTCTTGCCCTGGATAGGGGTTAAGCGTTGGTGAGGAAGTCTTGCCCTTGGTAGGGGTGAAGCGTTGGGGAGGAAGTCTTGCCCTTGGTAGGGGTGAAGCGTTGGGGAGGAAGTCTTGCCCTTGGTAGGGGTGAAGCGTTGGGAGGAAGTCTTGCCCTTGGTAGGGGTGAAGCGTTGGGGAGGAAGTCTTGCCTTTGGTAGGGGTGAAGCTTTGGGAGGGAAGTCTTGCCCTTGGTAGGGGTGAAGCGTTGGGAGGAAGTCTTGCCCTGGATAGGGGTTAAGCGTTGGTGAGGAAGTCTTGCCCTTGGTAGGGGTGAAGCGTTGGGGAGGAAGTCTTGCCCTTGGTAGGGGTGAAGCGTTGGGGAGGAAGTCTTGCCCTTGGTAGGGGTGAAGCTTTGGGGAGGAAGTCTTGCCCTTGGTAGGGGTGAAGCGTTGGGGAGGAAGTCTTGCCTTTGGTAGGGGTGAAGCTTTGGGAGGGAAGTCTTGCCCTTGGTAGGGGTGAAGCGTTGGGGAGGAAGTCTTGCCCTGGATAGGGTTAAGCGTTGGTGAGGAAGTCTTGCCCTTGGTAGGGGTGAAGCGTTGGGGAGGAAGTCTTGCCCTTGGTAGGGGTGAAGCGTTGGGGAGGAAGTCTTGCCCTTGGTAGGGGTGAAGGGTTGGGGAGGAAGTCTTGCCTTTGGTAGGGTGAAGCGTTGGGAGGAAGTCTTGCCCTTGGTAGGGGGGAAGCGTTGTGGGAGGAAGTCTTGCCCTTGGTAGGGGTGAAGGGTTGGGGCGGAAGTCTTGCCCTTGGTAGGGGTGAAGCGTTGGGGAGGAAGTCTTGCCTTGGTAGGGGTGAAGCGTTGGTGAGGAAGTCTTGCCCTTGGTAGGGGTGAAGCGTTGGGGAGGAAGTCTTGCCCTTGGTAGGGGTGAAGCGTTGGGGAGGAAGTCTTGCCCTGGGTAGGGGTGAAGCGTTGGGGAGGAAGTCTTGCCCTGGGTAGGGGTGAAGCGTTGGGGAGGAAGTCTTGCCCTGGGTAGGGGTGAAGCGTTGGGGAGGAAGTCTTGCCCTTGGTAGGGGTGAAGCGTTGGGGAGGAAGTCTTGCCCTTGGTAGGGGTGAAGTGTTTGGGGTGGTGGGGTTTTGTTCTGGAGGGACGGGTGAAGATTTGGGGGGGGGGGGGTCTGCACTCATTCCTGGTTATATTATCCATCCAGATGTCCTAGAATGGAGGTTGTAGAACGGAGTGGAGTGTTCGGCACGTGGGATCCTTTCTGGCCGGGATGATACCAGGAGATGTATGGGGACTACCAGTGCCCCCCCTCTTCTGAGAACATGCTGGTTGCCTGGCTGTCTCTGGATCAGTACTTTGTTCTGAGTCATGACATGAAGTACTGAAGTCCTTGGATCAGCATTTCCATCTGCTCAGCAGTGGCAGTCTCCGTGGTTGCGGGGTACAGGAAGATGAGGGTACCGTAACTATGTGTATATACCACTGTGTACTTACCTCCAGCAGGCAATTATCACGATTATCACCCGAGTGAGTACTTACCTCCAGCAGTACAGTGATGAGAAGTTTCAGCACAGGGACAGAGAAGAGGTCCCCTTTAATACCCATCAGGCGGGAGGGCAGGCGGGGGGCGGTTGGGGTCCGGCCACATTCTATGAGCCGGTGATCACATGGGCCATGAACACCTACAGATAACTCTGTGTACATCATCCATCACTTACCTGTCAGGTGCGGCTGGGAACTTTCATACCTGGGACAGCTGACACTGACAGCTCCACCCAGAACCGTCTGCCCCGCCCCCCCCCCCCCCCCGTTCTCAGAGGTCCTGCTGATCTCACCAACAAGAATCACACAACACATAAAACACGCACAACCTATCAATCTGTATAGCGCCAACATACGGCATATCGCTGTACAAGAAAAGTGGATAAAACTGACCAACAAAAAAATAATAATAAATTGTGAAACAGGAAAGATCCCGGGACTGAGGAAGACGAACCTTCATAGATGGAGAGAAATCTCTATTCGGTGTGTTTGGTGTCATGTATACATATTTTTAGCAGATCATTTTTTTGTGAATCTGTTAAATTCCTTCCCCGGAGATCCTGCCAATAACCTGACAACACTAAACCGCCACCTCCCTGTTACCAGCAGTGTTGTCACCCTGCCGTGTGTCCTATCAGGACTCGCTCACCTCTGTGCTGTGGAAACGCACATTACCTGTATTCATGTGCTGCAGGGTGTGAATGAACACCCCTACACTGCAGGACAAATGAATGGTCCGCCTTCCCGTAACACGCACGCAACGCGTCGCCCTGGTGTGAATGGTCCGCCTTCCCGTAACACGCGCGTAACGTGACGCCCTGCCCTGGTGTGAATGATCCGCCTTCCCGTAACACGCACGTAACGCCTCACCCTTGGGTGAATGGTCCACCTTCCATAACATGCACGTAACGTGACGCCCTGGTGTGAATGATCCGCCTTCCCGTAACACGCACGCAACGCCTCACCCTTGGGTGAATGGTCCACCTTCTGTAACACGCACGTAACGTGACGCCCTGGTGTGAATGGTCCGCCTTCCCGTAACACACAACGCCTCACCCTGGGGTGAATGGTCCGCCTTCCCATAACATGCACGCAACGTCTCACCCTGGGGTGAATGGTCCGCCTTCCCGTAACACGCACACAGCGCGTCTCCCTGGTGTGAATGGTCCGCCTTCCCGTAACACGCACACCGCGCGTCTCCCTGGGGTGAACGGTCCACTCTCCCCTTCCCATCTGTATGGACACGGATAATATAACGTGGAATTCTTTCACCTCAGAGCCCCCCAACACATCACCCCCACCCATAGCAATGATTGAAGTGATCTCAGGGGAGGAGAGGAGATTATCTGCCCTCTGCTGCCCCATCACACGGCCTGGTCTGCCTGCTCACGGAGTGTTACCCCTTCACTCTATCTGCCCTCCCCCTCTTCCCCTTGGTGTTCCTGTTGGTTTGTCCTCCTGTTTGATGATTTTGGGGTATTTTCTGCTCAGCTGGAGGTGAGACTCCCCATATTGCCCTTTATGGGAGGTTCCCTCAGTATATGGTTAGGAAGCCTGCTATGCCCATCGTTCCAGATTTAAGGTTAATATTTACTGCCCTGTTTGACAGGCATAGTGGTTGGTTGGTGGAGGAGAAGGAGGCATCCTGTGAATAAGAAGGTTCTGTATTTGTAGGTTGATGAGAACTGCCCCACCATGTGAGCTCAACCTCTGTGTGCACTTCACTTCTAGGAGAAATGGAGGAGCTTCATCCTCAAGGAGATCTTCCAGGGACATCGGACTCCATGTTTGTAGCCAGTTGTGGTTACTAAGACTCTCCTGATGGTGGCGATATTAACACCATGAAGAGCTCTATGTGGAAGAGAAACGTGCTCAGCATTGTTAGAGAGGTTGGTCTTCACTTTGCCGTATAGGCATCAAATCTAAGTATATAGCTTGTTTATCTACATTCTGATCTGGACATTTCTATTTTTGAGACCATTTACCCGGTGATGGAACCTGGGAGGAGGAGTGCGGGGACGGCCGTGGAGTGCGGGGGACGGCCGTGGAGTGCGGGGGACGGCCGTGGAGTGCGGAAGGACAGCCGTGGAGTGCGGAAGGACAGCCGTGGAGTGCGGGGGAGAGCCGTGGAGTGCGGGGGAGAGCCATGGAGTAGACTCTGAGGGTGGTGTAGAGATTGTCAAGCTGGAGGCTCCTCATGTTACACGATGATGGAACTTGGGGGAAGGAAAGTGGGGACAGCCAGCCATGGAGTGTGGGGGACGGCCATGGAGTGTGGGGGACGGCCATGGAGTGTGGGGGGGGACGGCCATGGAGTGTGGGGACGGCCATGGAGTGTGGGGGACAGCCATGGAGTGCGGGGGACAGCCATGGGGAGTAGACTCTGAGGTAGAGATTGCCAAGCTGGAGGCTCCTCATGTTACACGATGATAGAACTTGGGGGAAGGAAAGTGGGGACAGCGAGCCATGGAGTGTGGGGGACGGCCATGGAGTGTGGGGGACGGCCATGGAGTGTGGGGGACGGCCATGGAGTAGACTCTGAGGGTGGTGTAGAGATTGTCAAGCTGGAGGCTCCTCATGTTACCTGATGATGGAACTTGGGGGAAGGAAAGTGGGGACAGCCATGGAGTGCGGGGACAGCCAGCCATGGAGTGGGGGCAGTCATGGAGAGGAGAGGTGGTGTAGACATTGTCATGTTGGAGGCTCCTCATGTCCCTGTAGGACCTATTGTGATGGTCCTGAGTATGTGGGATATTCTGTCCTTGGATTGGGACATGAATAGCTCCAGCTAGACTGGTGAGGGGGCCACTAAGTGATCCAGGGATTTGACCTTCCCCCAGGTTCTAGAAGGAAGAGAAGAGCCTAGGTTTTCGGGGAAATGGTTTCATACAGCCCTGACCAGACCTACACAAATGTACCAAGTCATTTCTGTTTGGCAGAACTTGGTCCACCTGGAACTCCCCCTACAACCCTCCTCTGACAAATGCTGATTTCATGTCATTATCAGTGGCCGGGATCCAGGAAAGTTTGTCTGATAAAGGGCAGCCTTGGGCATGGTGCCCAATCCCAACTGTTCCTGTGGGCTGCCCACCACCTGTTCCCGGGCACCTGATAAAGGTGAGTATTAAAGCTGGCTGGGCAAGGAGACCTCTTCTGTCACAATGCTGAAACTACTCATCACTGTACTGCTGGCGGCTGCGGGTAAGTACTCACTGACTGGGGTGATGTACTGCACTGTGTCTTCTCCATGTGACAGGGGTCTGCTGAACGTAAGTACACATCAGGGTTATATACTGTGTCCTCTCTGATGACTGGAGGTAAGTACACATCAGTGCTATCCTGGTACATGTAGTGCATCATTTGGCCTTTGATGGGATTGCTGGACTCTATCTGGGAATTGTAATTTTCAGTTCTCTTGTTTTTTGTTGAAAATTTATAAAAGATGTTATTTTTCTCATTTGCAGCCTATGGGTGTGGAGTTCCCACCTATGCCCCCAACAGCCGTGTGGTGAACGGGGAAGATGCCAGACCTCACAGCTGGCCCTGGCAGGTAAGGGCCCTGTATATAGACAGTTATAGGCCCTGATTGGTAAGGGCCCATAGATGGACCTGTATAGGCCCTGGCAGGTAAGGGCCCCATAGATGGACAGGTTTAGGCCCTGGCAGGTAAGGGTCCCATAGACAGGTATAGGCCCTGATGGGTAAGGGCCCCATAGACAGGTATAGGCCCTGATGGGTAAGGGCCCCATAGATGGACCTGTATAGGCCCTGGCAGGTAAGGGCCCCATAGATGGACAGGTTTAGGCCCTGGCAGGTAATGGTCCCATAGACAGGTATAGGCCCTGATGGGTAAGGGTCCCATAGACAGGTATAGGCCCTGATGGGTAAGGGCCCATAGATGGACCTGTATAGGCCCTGGCAGGTAAGGGCCCCATAGATGGACAGGTTTAGGCCCTGGCAGGTAAGGGTCCCATAGACAGGTATAGGCCCTGATGGGTAAGGGTCCCATAGACAGGTATAGGCCCTGATGGGTAAGGGCCCCATAGACAGGTATAGGCCCTGGCAGGTAAGGGCCCCATAGATGGACAGGTTTAGGCCTTGGCAGGTAAGGGCCCCGTAGATGGACAGGTATAGGCTCTGGCAGGTAAGGGCCCCATAGACAGGTATAGGCCCTGGCAGGTAAGGGCCCCATAGATGGCCAGGTATGGGCTCTGGCAGGTAAGGGCCCCATAGATGGACAGGTATGGGCTCTGGCAGGTAAGGGCCCCATAGATGGACAGGTATGGGCTCTGGCAGGTAAGGGCCCCATAGATGGACAGGTATGGGCTCTGGCAGGTAAGGGCCCCATAGATGGACAGGTATGGGCTCTGGCAGGTAAGGGCCCCATAGATGGACAGGTATGGGCTCTGGCAGGTAAGGGCCCCATAGATGGACAGGTATGGCCTCTGGCAGGTAAGGGCCCCATAGATGGACAGGTATTGGCACTGGGTATATGATCACTGGAGAGATGGGGAGTTGTGAAATACTCGATCCGATCTCTCAGTACCGTCTGGCGGTATATGTATGTGCCATGATTTGGGCCCGGACATCCAACACATCCGCCATGTTCAGCCTCTTCTACAGAGTTGATCCAGATAAAGGCAAATTATGGAGAATATCTGACAATTTATCTCTCGGCGGGGAAACGATCCCTTCCCGATCCCGATATTGTCTGTAAGGAGATTCCCAGAATCCTTTCCTCCGTTCTTCCATCAGAATCTGTCCAGTAGATGTGTGACACCTTCCCTGACCAACGACCTTCCCTGACCACCTACCTTTCCTTCCTCGCAGATCTCCCTGCAGTATAAGAGTGGAGACTCCTTCTATCACACCTGTGGAGGAAGTCTGATCGCCCCAAACTGGGTGATGACCGCCGCTCACTGCATATCGTAAGTGTCTCCTGTACTATGTCTGCAGTCTCTGATCATCTCCTGTATTATGTCTGCAGTCTCTGATCATCTCCTGTACTATGTCTGCAGTCTCTGATCATCTCCTGTACTATGTCTGCAGTCTCTGATCATCTCCTGTACTATGTCTGCAGTCTCTGATCATCTCCTGTACTATGTCTTGCAGTCTCTGACCATCTCCTGTACTATGTCTGCAGTCTCTGATCATCTCCTGAACTATGTCTGCAGTCTCTGATCATCTCCTGTACTATGTCTGCAGTCTCTGATCATCTCCTGTACTATGTCTGCAGTCTCTGATCATCTCCTGTACTATGTCTGCAGTCTCTGATCATCTCCTGTACTATGTCTGCAGTCTCTGATCATCTCCTGTACTATGTCTGCAGTCTCTGATCATCTCCTGTACTATGTCTGCAGTCTCTGATCATCTCCTGTATTATGTCTGCAGTCTCTGATCATCTCCTGTACTATGTCTGCAGTCTCTGATCATCTCCTGTACTATGTCTGCAGTCTCTGATCATCTCCTGTACTATGTCTGCAGTCTCTGATCATCTCCTGTACTATGTCTGCAGTCTCTGACCATCTCCTGTACTATGTCTGCAGTCTCTGATCATCTCCTGTACTATGTCTGCAGTCTCTGATCATCTCCTGTACTATGTCTGCAGTCTCTGATCATCTCCTGTACTATGTCTGCAGTCTCTGATCATCTCCTGTACTATGTCTGCAGTCTCTGATCATCTCCTGTACTATGTCTGCAGTCTCTGATCATCTCCTTATTATGTCTGCAGTCTCTGATCATCTCCTGTATTATGTCTGCAGTCTCTGATCATCTCCTGTATTATGTCTGCAGTCTCTGACTGTCTCCTGTACTATGTCTGCAGTCTCTGATCATCTCCTGTACTATGTCTGCAGTCTCTGATCATCTCCTGTACTATGTCTGCAGTCTCTGATCATCTCCTGTACTATGTCTGCAGTCTCTGATCATCTCCTGTACTATGTCTGCAGTCTCTGATCATCTCCTGTATTATGTCTGCAGTCTCTGACCATCTCCTGTATTATGTCTGCAGTCTCTGATCATCTCCTGTATTATGTCTACAGACTCTGATCATCTCCTGTATTATGTCTGCAGTCTCTGATCATCTCCTGTATTATGTCTGCAGTCTCTGATCATCTCCTGTATTATGTCTGCAGTCTCTAAATATAATGTGTGGCCCTTTGGTGATGTCAGGGGCCCCCTATGTCAGAGATGGGGGGTTGGGATGTACAGTGATGTGTTTATCTATGGGGTAGGTAGAGGGTGGCACCAGAGATTACTGTGATGGACCCTCCTCTACCAATCAGTAAAGTGCTTGTTATGACTTCTATAATCTTTATTCCGATTGTCCATTTTGCAGAAATTTTTGATAGAATTGAATCTCTTGCACCTTTCTGATATAAAATGTGTATTGGAATTATTTTATGGTTCTGTCTGGTGGAACGTTATTCCGGATGGTTCCGTGTTATTGATCTTCTCAGAAGAGTTCCACCATAACCATCCGTTCTCCTCTTCCCGCAGATCCAGCCGTACCTACCAGGTGGTGCTCGGGGAACACGATCGGAGCGTGGCAGAGGGACAGGAGCAGATTGTCTCCATAAATAAAGGAGACATCTTTGTCCATGAGGGATGGAAGAGCTCCTCCGTGTCCAATGGGTGAGTCTTCATTCCGTCTTTTCCCGTCACCCTTATCGGAGGATGTCTGGATGGTAGACAATCACCAGGTTGTCTCGGGTTGGGGTCAGGGTAACCCCAGCTTGGAGCAGGACTGGGCAGGGAGGTCCCTTACCCCAGATGATCAGGACTGGAGACCTCCTGGAGGCTGGTAGTCATGGAGGATGGGTGGTGATGCCACCAATGTGTGGCCGGTGTGTTGTGGTAATGCATTTTACACAACGTTGGTCTTGCTGGTAATAAATATTTCAATCAAATAAAAAAATATTAATAATAAATTGTTTAACCCAAAACTCCTCCAATCTTTCTGTACAAAACCTGTAGTACGAGGAGGACCTGCCTGAACCATTCATTCGATCCGTATCCAATCAGATACGGCAAAGTTCTTATTAGAGCCAAAGGAGGTTGTAGCATCAGAGGAGTCTTTATGGGGGGATTTTTGTAGTTGGGAGTCTGTGTTGGGGTCTTGCAACATCACAGGAGTCTATACTGGGGGTCTGATAGGGTTGGAGGAGTCTCTACTGGGGGTCTGATAGGGTTGGAGGAGACTAGACTGGGGGTCTTGCAGTGTAGGAGAAGTCAGTATTGGTGTCTTGTGACATGAACAGAGGAGTCTGTAATGTCAGGCAGCGTTGGGTAAGGTCAGCATTGGGGTCTTGTAGTGTTGGAGGAGTTTATACTGGGGGTCCTGTGGTCTTGGGGGCGTCTATACTGGGGGTGTTGTGGGAGTCTGCATAGTGGGTCTGGAGGTGTAGGAGGAGTTTGTATTGGGGTTTTGGAGGGGTCTATACTGGGGGTCTTGTAGTGTTGGGGGAGTCTATACTGGGGGTCTTGTAGTGTTGGGGGAGTCTATACTGGGGGTCTTGTAGTGGTGGGGGAGTCTATACTGGGGGTCTTGTAGTGGTGGGGGAGTCTATACTGGGGGTCTTGTAGTGTTGGGGGAGTCTATACTGGGGGTCTTGTAGTGGTGGGGGAGTCTATACTGGGGGTCTTGTAGTGGTGGGGGAGTCTATACTGGGGGTCTTGTAGTGGTGGGGGAGTCTATACTGGGGGTCTTGTAGTGTTGGGGGAGTCTGTTATGGGGTCTGGGGGTGTAGTAGGAGGAGGTATTGGGGTCTTGTAGTGTTGGAGTAGTCTATACTGAGGGTCTGGTGCTGCTGGATGAGGTCTCCATTGGGGTCTTGTGCCATCAGAAGTCTGTATTGGGGTCTTGTAGTGTTGGAGGAGTCTGTATTGGGGTCTTGTGGTGCTGGATGAGGTCTCCATTGCCATCAGAAGTCAGTATTGGGGTGTCGGAGGAGTCTATTGGGGTCTTTTGATGTTACAATATAATGGACATAAATGACTGTGATTGGCCTTTGAGATCTGGAAATATTTTATATAAGAAAATGTGGCAGATTCTACAGTTATCACTTCCAGTAATCCTCCATGCAGCTCTGGGCGGTCTCGGGACCGTCCTCCATGCAGCTCTGGGCGGTCTCGGGACCGTCCTCCATGCAGCTCTGGGCGGTCTCGGGACCGTCCTCCATGCAGCTCTGGGCGGTCTCGGGACCGTCCTCCATGCAGCTCTGGGCGGTCTCGGGACCGTCCTCCATGCAGCTCTGGGCGGTCTCTGGGACCGTCCTCCATGCAGCTCTGGGCGGTCTCTGGGACCGTCCTCCATGCAGCTCTGGGCGGTCTCTGGGACCGTCCTCCCTGCAGCTCTGGGCGGTCTCTTGGACCGTCCTCCATGCAGCTCTGGGCGGTCTTTGGGACCGTCCTCCATGCAGCTCTGGGCGGTCTCTGGGACCGTCCTCCATGCAGCTCTGGGCGGTCTCTTGGGGACAATGATCTGTACATTTATCTGCAGTTGGTCGGTGACGGGGTCTCTCTATTCTTCCCCCCCTCCAGGAATGACATCGCTCTCATCAAGTTGTCTCGAGTCGCTCTGCTGGATGATGAGGTGCAATTGGCCTGTCTGCCCCCCGCCGGAGAACTCCTCCCCAACAAGTACCCCTGTTATATCAGCGGATGGGGCCGCCTCACCAGTATGTATTGGGGGGGTCACTGTGTCTATATGGTGTCTGACCGGTATATAGGGGGGGGGTCTGACCGGTATATATGGGGGGGGGGGGTCTGACCGGTATATATGGGGGGGGGGGGGGGGGGGGTACCGGTATATTAGGGGGGGGGGGGGGGGTCTGACCGGTATATAGGGGGGGATCTGAGTAATACCTAAAGTCAGGAACAGTCACTTGTGAAGTGTATATTTTGTACTCCTTTAGTAAATTAGTCCCAATGTTGGACCTCCTCCCCCCCCCGGCTGATGGCCTCTCTGTCTTCTCTCCCGGACAGCCGGTGGAAGCCTCCCCAACGTCCTCCAGCAGGCTCTCCTCCCCGTGGCGGATCATGCCACCTGCAGCCAGCGGGATTGGTGGGGCAGCACTGTGAAGACCTCCATGGTTTGTGCCGGAGGAGACACCAAAGCCGGCTGTAATGTGAGTACCGAGATCAGCCAATCCCTCCCTTCACCCGAGTATGGAAGTATGACCCCCCCCCCCCAAATCTGTCCCCAGTATATGTTTCCTCCCCCCCCCCCAAAAATCTGTCACCCGTATATGTGCCCCCCCCCCTGACCCCAAATCTGTTACCCCCCCCCCAAATCTGTCACCAGTATATGTGCCCCCCCCCCCAAATCTGTCACCAGTATATGTGCCCCCCCCAAAATCTGTCACCCGTATATGTGCCCCCCCCGACCCCAAATCTGTCCCCAGTATATGTGGCCCCCCCAAATCTGTCACCAGTATATGTTTCCTCCCCCCCCCAAATCTGTCACCAGTATATGTTTCCTCCCCCCCCCCCCCAAATCTGTCACCAGTATATGTGCCCCCCCCCCCAACCCCAAAATCTGTCACCCGTATATGTTACCCCCCCCCCCCCCAATCTGTCACCCGTATATGTGGCCCCCCAAATCTGTCACCCGTATATGTGGCCCCCCCAAATCTGTCACCCGTATATGTGCCCCCCGACCCCAAATCTGTCACCAGTATATGTTCCCCCCCCCCCAAATCTGTCACCTGTATATGTGTGCCCCCCCCAAAATCTGTCACCTGTATATGTGCCCCCCCCCCCCCCCAAAAATCTGTCACCTGTATATGTGCCCCCCCAAAATCTGTCACCTGTATATGTGCCCCCCCTTATAGGTCACCGGTATATGTGCCAGCCCCACCCCACCCAAAATCTGTCCTCAGTGCAGAATCCCTGTGTTCGAACCTTCCGCTGGAAGCTGCCATGCTCAGACGCACATATCTTCTCCTGGAGCTGAGATTCTGACTAAATGCCCCACCCAGAGGATGGCAGCTCCTACCGGAGGCTTTTCACACAGGTGTTCAGCTTTTGTGTACTTTCCTCCAGTGAAGTATACCTCTGAGACCGAAACCCCAATTCTAACCGTGTGATTGGCTGTAGGATTGTACCGCCCAAAATACCCAACCAGAAGCGTCTGCCATGTGATTGGTGCCCATTGATGGTTCTCTTTGTCCTGATTGCAGGGTGACTCCGGCGGCCCCCTGAACTGCCAGGACAGTGAGGGCAGATGGCACGTCCACGGCATCGCCAGCTTTGTGTCCTCCCTGGGATGTAACGCCCCCAAGAAGCCCACCGTGTTCACCCGAGTCTCCGCCTTCAACGACTGGGTCAGCGATGTGAGTATTGTAGAATCAGGCGACTCGCTACATTGTCTCCAAAAATGGATTCTTGGGGTGCAAAAAACTATTCAGTGCCCTAAAAGGTGGAGCCTCAGAGATGTATATATAATATATACATAGAGGGGGAAATAACGATCGTCTCCCCTGCAGATTGTGTGAGTTTTGCCCCCTTACATAGAAATGAAGGTCTATAATTTTTATCATAGGTGTATTTTATATGATAGAGACAGAAAATCAACCAAAAATCCAGAAAAAACACACAATACAAATGTTATAAATGGAGTTCAGTGAGTAAAATAAGTATTTGATCCCCTTAGTGGTTGGTGGAGAAACCCTTGTTGGTGATCACAGAGGTCAGACGTTTCTTGTAGGTGGTGATCAGGTTTTGCACATCTCAGGAGGGATTTTGCTTCTCTCTTCTCTACAGATCTTCTCTAAATCCTGAAGGTTTCTTGGCAACTCGAAGTTTCAGCTCCTCCATACATTTTCTATAGGATTAAGGTCTGGAGACTGGCTGGGCCACTCCATCACCTTAATGTGCTTCTTCTTCTTGAGCCACTCCTTTGTTGCCTTGGCGATATGTTTTGGGTCATTGTCATGCTGGAAGACCCATCCATGACCCATCTTCAGTGCCCTGGATGAGGGAAGAAGGTTCTCCTCCAAGATCTTACAATACATGGCCCCGCCCATTGGCCCCTCAATGCGGCAAAGTCGGCCTGAACCTTTATCAGAGAAACCGCCCCAAACCATCATGTTTCCCCTCCGTGTGACTGTAGGGATGGAGTTCTTGGGGTCATAGTCACCATTTTAATTCCTCCTCAGGAAGACACGTGTACGGGTCCCTCTCCTCGGGAAGACACGTGTACGGGTCCCCCTCCTCGGGAAGACACGTGTACGGGTCCCCCTCCTCGGGAAGACACGTGTACGGGTCCCCCTCCTCGGGAAGACACGTGTACGGGTCCCCCTCCTCGGGAAGACACGTGTACGGGTCCCCCTCCTCGGGAAGACACGTGTACGGGTCCCTCTCCTCGGGAAGACACGTGTACGGGTCCCCCTCCTCGGGAAGACACGTGTACGGGTCCCCCTCCTCGGGAAGACACGTGTACGGGTCCCCCTCCTCGGGAAGACACGTGTACAGGTCCCCCCGCCTCAGGAAGACACGTGTACAGGTCCCCCTCCTCAGGAAGACACGTGTACAGGTCCCCCCTCCTCAGGAAGACACGTGTACAGGTCCCCCTCCTCAGGAAGACACATGTACAGGTCCCCCAGCCTCAGGAAGACACATGTACAGGTCCCCCCTCCTCAGGAAGACACGTGTACAGGTCCCCCTCCTCAGGAAGACACGTGTACAGGAACGTCTGAAGTCCACCAATGAACATCTAAATGATTCAGAGAAGGATTGGGGGAAAGTTCTGTGGTCAGATGAGACCAAAATTCAGCTCTTCGGCATTAACTCGACTCGCTGTGTTTGGAGGAAGAAACATGCTGACTATGACCCTAAGACCGCCCTCCCTACAGTCACACGGAGGGGGAAACATGATGATTTGGGGTGTTTCTCTGATAAAGGTTCAGGCCGACTTTGCCGATTTCAGGGGCCAATGGGCGGGGCCATGTATTGTAAGATCTTGGAGGAGAACCTCCTTCCCTCATCCAGAACACTGAAGATGGGTCATGGATGGGTCTTCCAGCATGACAATGACCCAAAACATACCGCCAAGGCAACAAGGGAGTGGCTCAAGAAGAAGCACATGAAGGTCATGGAGTGGCCTAGCCAGTCTCCAGACCTTAATCCTATATAAAATGTATGGAGGAGCTGAAACTTCAAGTTTCCAAGAAACCTTCAGGATTTAGAGAAGATCTGTAGAGAAGAGAGGAGCAAAATCCCTCCTGAGATGTGGAAACCTGATCACCACCTACAAGAAACGTCTGACCTCTGTGATCACCAACAAGGAGAAACCACCAACTACTAAGGGGGTCAAATACTTATTTTACTCACTGAACTCCATTTATAACATTTGTATTGTGTGATTTTTCTGGATTTTTGTTGATATTCTGTCTCTATCATATAAAATACACCTATGATAAAAATTAAAGACCCTTCATTTCTATGTAAGGGGCAAAACTCACACAATCTGCAGGGGAGACGATTGTTATTCTCCTCTCTGTATATAGTATCCAGAGCTGTGTTCTGACAGGTGGGATGGTGAATTCCTGTGATTGGCTGAGGTGGAGAGGTTGGTGGATGACATCACAATCACAGGAAGCTTTGTATTCCTTCATAGAATATACAAAGCTTCCTGTGAATGGCTGAGAGGCGCTCAGCCTATTTTGTTCCAGGAAGGGGGGCCCGGAAGTCCCCATCCCTCTGCGCTGTATAGAGCGGAGGACAGAACAGGGGGGTGTATGGAGGATAGCGCTGTGTATGTATGAATATATATATATATATATATATGACCGCCGCTCACTGCATATCGTAAGTGTCTCCTGTACTATGTCTGCAGTCTCTGATCATCTCCTGTATTATGTCTGCAGTCTCTGATCATCTCCTGTACTATGTCTGCAGTCTCTGATCATCTCCTGTACTATGTCTGCAGTCTCTGATCATCTCCTGTACTATGTCTGCAGTCTCTGATCATCTCCTGTACTATGTCTGCAGTCTCTGACCATCTCCTGTACTATGTCTGCAGTCTCTGATCATCTCCTGTACTATGTCTGCAGTCTCTGATCATCTCCTGTACTATGTCTGCAGTCTCTGATCATCTCCTGTACTATGTCTGCAGTCTCTGAACATCTCCTGTATTATGTCTGCAGTCTCTGATCATCTCCTGTACTATGTCTGCAGTCTCTGATCATCTCCTGTACTATGTCTGCAGTCTCTGATCATCTCCTGTACTATGTCTGCAGTCTCTGATCATCTCCTGTACTATGTCTGCAGTCTCTGACCATCTCCTGTACTATGTCTGCAGTCTCTGATCATCTCCTGTACTATGTCTGCAGTCTCTGATCATCTCCTGTACTATGTCTGCAGTCTCTGATCATCTCCTGTACTATGTCTGCAGTCTCTGATCATCTCCTGTACTATGTCTGCAGTCTCTGATCATCTCCTGTACTATGTCTGCAGTCTCTGATCATCTCCTGTATTATGTCTGCAGTCTCTGATCATCTCCTGTATTATGTCTGCAGTCTCTGATCATCTCCTGTATTATGTCTGCAGTCTCTGACTGTCTCCTGTACTATGTCTGCAGTCTCTGATCATCTCCTGTACTATGTCTGCAGTCTCTGATCATCTCCTGTACTATGTCTGCAGTCTCTGATCATCTCCTGTACTATGTCTGCAGTCTCTGATCATCTCCTGTACTATGTCTGCAGTCTCTGATCATCTCCTGTATTATGTCTGCAGTCTCTGACCATCTCCTGTATTATGTCTGCAGTCTCTGATCATCTCCTGTATTATGTCTACAGACTCTGATCATCTCCTGTAATATGTCTGCAGTCTCTGATCATCTCCTGTATTATGTCTGCAGTCTCTGATCATCTCCTGTATTATGTCTGCAGTCTCTAAATATAATGTGTGGCCCTTTGGTGATGTCAGGGGCCCCCTATGTCAGAGATGGGGGGTTGGGATGTACAGTGATGTGTTTATCTATGGGGTAGGTAGAGGGTGGCACCAGAGATTACTGTGATGGACCCTCCTCTACCAATCAGTAAAGTGCTTGTTATGACTTCTATAATCTTTATTCCGATTGTCCATTTTGCAGAAATTTTTGATAGAATTGAATCTCTTGCACCTTTCTGATATAAAATGTGTATTGGAATTATTTTATGGTTCTGTCTGGTGGAACGTTATTCCGGATGGTTCCGTGTTATTGATCTTCTCAGAAGAGTTCCACCATAACCATCCGTTCTCCTCTTCCCGCAGATCCAGCCGTACCTACCAGGTGGTGCTCGGGGAACACGATCGGAGCGTGGCAGAGGGACAGGAGCAGATTGTCTCCATAAATAAAGGAGACATCTTTGTCCATGAGGGATGGAAGAGCTCCTCCGTGTCCAATGGGTGAGTCTTCATTCCGTCTTTTCCCCGTCACCCTTATCGGAGGATGTCTGGATGGTAGACAATCACCAGGTTGTCTCGGGTTGGGGTCAGGGTAACCCCAGCTTGGAGCAGGACTGGGCAGGGAGGTCCCTTACCCCAGATGATCAGGACTGGAGACCTCCTGGAGGCTGGTAGTCATGGAGGATGGGTGGTGATGCCACCAATGTGTGGCCGGTGTGTTGTGGTAATGCATTTTACACAACGTTGGTCTTGCTGGTAATAAATATTTCAATCAAATAAAAAAATATTAATAATAAATTGTTTAACCCAAAACTCCTCCAATCTTTCTGTACAAAACCTGTAGTACGAGGAGGACCTGCCTGAACCATTCATTCGATCCGTATCCAATCAGATACGGCAAAGTTCTTATTAGAGCCAAAGGAGGTTGTAGCATCAGAGGAGTCTTTATGGGGGGATTTTTGTAGTTGGGAGTCTGTGTTGGGGTCTTGCAACATCACAGGAGTCTATACTGGGGGTCTGATAGGGTTGGAGGAGTCTCTACTGGGGGTCTGATAGGGTTGGAGGAGACTAGACTGGGGGTCTTGCAGTGTAGGAGAAGTCAGTATTGGTGTCTTGTGACATGAACAGAGGAGTCTGTAATGTCAGGCAGCGTTGGGTAAGGTCAGCATTGGGGTCTTGTAGTGTTGGAGGAGTTTATACTGGGGGTCCTGTGGTCTTGGGGGCGTCTATACTGGGGGTGTTGTGGGAGTCTGCATAGTGGGTCTGGAGGTGTAGGTGGAGTTTGTATTGGGGTTTTGGAGGGGTCTATACTGGGGGTCTTGTAGTGTTGGGGGAGTCTATACTGGGGGTCTTGTAGTGTTGGGGGAGTCTATACTGGGGGTCTTGTAGTGTTGGGGGAGTCTATACTGGGGGTCTTGTAGTGGTGGGGGAGTCTATACTGGGGGTCTTGTAGTGGTGGGGGAGTCTATACTGGGGGTCTTGTAGTGGTGGGGGAGTCTATACTGGGGGTCTTGTAGTGTTGGGGGAGTCTATACTGGGGGGTCTTGTAGTGGTGGGGGAGTCTATACTGGGGGTCTTGTAGTGTTGGGGGAGTCTGTTATGGGGTCTGGGGGTGTAGTAGGAGGAGGTATTGGGGTCTTGTAGTGTTTGAGTAGTCTATACTGAGGGTCTGGTGCTGCTGGATGAGGTCTCCATTGGGGTCTTGTGCCATCAGAAGTCTGTATTGGGGTCTTGTAGTGTTGGAGGAGTCTGTATTGGGGTCTTGTGGTGCTGGATGAGGTCTCCATTGCCATCAGAAGTCAGTATTGGGGTGTCGGAGGAGTCTATTGGGGTCTTTTGATGTTACAATATAATGGACATAAATGACTGTGATTGGCCTTTGAGATCTGGAAATATTTTATATAAGAAAATGTGGCAGATTCTACAGTTATCACTTCCAGTAATCCTCCATGCAGCTCTGGGCGGTCTCGGGACCGTCCTCCATGCAGCTCTGGGCGGTCTCGGGACCGTCCTCCATGCAGCTCTGGGCGGTCTCGGGACCGTCCTCCATGCAGCTCTGGGCGGTCTCGGGACCGTCCTCCATGCAGCTCTGGGCGGTCTCGGGACCGTCCTCCATGCAGCTCTGGGCGGTCTCTGGACCGTCCTCCATGCAGCTCTGGGCGGTCTCTGGGACCGTCCTCCATGCAGCTCTGGGCGGTCTCTGGGACCGTCCTCCCTGCAGCTCTGGGCGGTCTCTTGGACCGTCCTCCATGCAGCTCTGGGCGGTCTTTGGGACCGTCCTCCATGCAGCTCTGGGCGGTCTCTGGGACCGTCCTCCATGCAGCTCTGGGCGGTCTCTTGGGGACAATGATCTGTACATTTATCTGCAGTTGGTCGGTGACGGGGTCTCTCTATTCTTCCCCCCCTCCAGGAATGACATCGCTCTCATCAAGTTGTCTCGAGTCGCTCTGCTGGATGATGAGGTGCAATTGGCCTGTCTGCCCCCCGCCGGAGAACTCCTCCCCAACAAGTACCCCTGTTATATCAGCGGATGGGGCCGCCTCACCAGTATGTATTGGGGGGGTCACTGTGTCTATATGGTGTCTGACCGGTATATAGGGGGGGGGGTCTGACCGGTATATATGGGGGGGGGGGGTCTGACCGGTATATATGGGGGGGGGGGGGGGGGGGGTCTGACCGGTATATAGGGGGGGGGGTCTGACCGGTATATAGGGGGGGATCTGAGTAATACCTAAAGTCAGGAACAGTCACTTGTGAAGTGTATATTTTGTACTCCTTTAGTAAATTATTCCCAATGTTGGACCTCCTCCCCCCCCCGGCTGATGGCCTCTCTGTCTTCTCTCCCGGACAGCCGGTGGAAGCCTCCCCAACGTCCTCCAGCAGGCTCTCCTCCCCGTGGCGGATCATGCCACCTGCAGCCAGCGGGATTGGTGGGGCAGCACTGTGAAGACCTCCATGGTTTGTGCCGGAGGAGACACCAAAGCCGGCTGTAATGTGAGTACCGAGATCAGCCAATCCCTCCCTTCACCCGAGTATGGAAGTATGACCCCCCCCCCCCAAATCTGTCCCCAGTATATGTTTCCTCCCCCCCCCCCAAAAATCTGTCACCCGTATATGTGCCCCCCCCCCCTGACCCCAAATCTGTTACCCCCCCCCCCAAATCTGTCACCAGTATATGTGCCCCCCCCCCCAAATCTGTCACCAGTATATGTGCCCCCCCCAAAATCTGTCACCCGTATATGTGCCCCCCCCGACCCCAAATCTGTCCCCAGTATATGTGGCCCCCCCAAATCTGTCACCAGTATATGTTTCCTCCCCCCCCAAATCTGTCACCAGTATATGTTTCCTCCCCCCCCCCCCCCCCAAATCTGTCACCAGTATATGTTACCCCCCCCCCCCCCCCCAAATCTGTCACCCGTATATGTGGCCCCCCCAAATCTGTCACCCGTATATGTGGCCCCCCCCAAATCTGTCACCCGTATATGTGCCCCCCGACCCCAAATCTGTCACCAGTATATGTTCCCCCCCCCCCAAATCTGTCACCTGTATATGTGTGCCCCCCCCAAAAATCCCCCCCCCCTGTCACCTGTATATGTGCCCCCCCCCCCAAAAATCTGTCACCTGTATATGTGCCCCCCCAAAATCTGTCACCTGTATATGTGCCCCCCCTTATAGGTCACCGGTATATGTGCCAGCCCCACCCCACCCAAAATCTGTCCTCAGTGCAGAATCCCTGTGTTCGAACCTTCCGCTGGAAGCTGCCATGCTCAGACGCACATATCTTCTCCTGGAGCTGAGATTCTGACTAAATGCCCCACCCAGAGGATGGCAGCTCCTACCGGAGGCTTTTCACACAGGTGTTCAGCTTTTGTGTACTTTCCTCCAGTGAAGTATACCTCTGAGACCGAAACCCCAATTCTAACCGTGTGATTGGCTGTAGGATTGTACCGCCCAAAATACCCAACCAGAAGCGTCTGCCATGTGATTGGTGCCCATTGATGGTTCTCTTTGTCCTGATTGCAGGGTGACTCCGGCGGCCCCCTGAACTGCCAGGACAGTGAGGGCAGATGGCACGTCCACGGCATCGCCAGCTTTGTGTCCTCCCTGGGATGTAACGCCCCCAAGAAGCCCACCGTGTTCACCCGAGTCTCCGCCTTCAACGACTGGGTCAGCGATGTGAGTATTGTAGAATCAGGCGACTCGCTACATTGTCTCCAAAAATGGATTCTTGGGGTGCAAAAAACTATTCAGTGCCCTAAAAGGTGGAGCCTCAGAGATGTATATATAATATATACATAGAGGGGGAAATAACGATCGTCTCCCCTGCAGATTGTGTGAGTTTTGCCCCCTTACATAGAAATGAAGGTCTATAATTTTTATCATAGGTGTATTTTATATGATAGAGACAGAAAATCAACCAAAAATCCAGAAAAAACACACAATACAAATGTTATAAATGGAGTTCAGTGAGTAAAATAAGTATTTGATCCCCTTAGTGGTTGGTGGAGAAACCCTTGTTGGTGATCACAGAGGTCAGACGTTTCTTGTAGGTGGTGATCAGGTTTTGCACATCTCAGGAGGGATTTTGCTCCTCTCTTCTCTACAGATCTTCTCTAAATCCTGAAGGTTTCTTGGCAACTCGAAGTTTCAGCTCCTCCATACATTTTCTATAGGATTAAGGTCTGGAGACTGGCTGGGCCACTCCATCACCTTAATGTGCTTCTTCTTGAGCCACTCCTTTGTTGCCTTGGCGATATGTTTTGGGTCATTGTCATGCTGGAAGACCCATCCATGACCCATCTTCAGTGCCCTGGATGAGGGAAGAAGGTTCTCCTCCAAGATCTTACAATACATGGCCCCGCCCATTGGCCCCTCAATGCGGCAAAGTCGGCCTGAACCTTTATCAGAGAAACCGCCCCAAACCATCATGTTTCCCCCTCCGTGTGACTGTAGGGATGGAGTTCTTGGGGTCATAGTCACCATTTTAATTCCTCCTCAGGAAGACACGTGTACGGGTCCCTCTCCTCGGGAAGACACGTGTACGGGTCCCCCTCCTCGGGAAGACACGTGTACGGGTCCCCCTCCTCGGGAAGACACGTGTACGGGTCCCTCTCCTCGGGAAGACACGTGTACGGGTCCCCCTCCTCAGGAAGACACGTGTACAGGTCCCCCTCCTCGGGAAGACACGTGTACGGGTCCCCCTCCTCGGGAAGACACGTGTACGGGTCCCCCTCCTCGGGAAGACACGTGTACGGGTCCCCCTCCTCGGGAAGACACGTGTACGGGTCCCCCTCCTCGGGAAGACACGTGTACGGGTCCCCCTCCTCGGGAAGACACGTGTACGGGTCCCTCTCCTCGGGAAGACACGTGTACGGGTCCCCCTCCTCGGGAAGACACGTGTACGGGTCCCCCTCCTCGGGAAGACACGTGTACGGGTCCCCCTCCTCGGGAAGACACGTGTACGGGTCCCCCTCCTCGGGAAGACACGTGTACGGGTCCCTCCTCCTCGGGAAGACACGTGTACGGGTCCCTCCTCCTCGGGAAGACACGTGTACGGGTCCCTCCTCCTCAGGAAGACCCGTGTACGGGTCCCTCCTCCTCAGGAAGACCCGTGTACTGGTCCCTCCTCCTCAGGAAGACACGTGTACAGGTCCCTCCTCCTCAGGAAGACACGTGTACAGGTCCCCCTCCTCAGGAAGACACGTGTACAGGTCCCCCTCCTCAGGAAGACACGTGTACAGGTCCCCCTCCTCAGGAAGACACATGTACAGGTCCCCCTCCTCAGGAAGACACGTGTACAGGTCCCCCTCCTCAGGAAGACACGTGTACAGGTCCCCCTCCTCAGGAAGACACGTGTACAGGTCCCCCTCCTCAGGAAGACACGTGTACAGGTCCCCCTCCTCAGGAAGACACGTGTACAGGAACGTCTGAAGTCCACCAATGAACATCTAAATGATTCAGAGAAGGATTGGGGAGAAAGTTCTGTGGTCAGATGAGACCAAAATTCAGCTCTTCGGCATTAACTCGACTCGCTGTGTTTGGAGGAAGAAACATGCTGACTATGACCCTAAGACCGCCCTCCCTACAGTCACACGGAGGGGGAAACATGATGATTTGGGGTGTTTCTCTGATAAAGGTTCAGGCCGACTTTGCCGATTTCAGGGGCCAATGGGCGGGGCCATGTATTGTAAGATCTTGGAGGAGAACCTCCTTCCCTCATCCAGAACACTGAAGATGGGTCATGGATGGGTCTTCCAGCATGACAATGACCCAAAACATACCGCCAAGGCAACAAGGGAGTGGCTCAAGAAGAAGCACATGAAGGTCATGGAGTGGCCTAGCCAGTCTCCAGACCTTAATCCTATAGAAAATGTATGGAGGAGCTGAAACTTCAAGTTTCCAAGAAACCTTCAGGATTTAGAGAAGATCTGTAGAGAAGAGAGGAGCAAAATCCCTCCTGAGATGTGGAAACCTGATCACCACCTACAAGAAACGTCTGACCTCTGTGATCACCAACAAGGAGAAACCACCAACTACTAAGGGGGTCAAATACTTATTTTACTCACTGAACTCCATTTATAACATTTGTATTGTGTGATTTTTCTGGATTTTTGGTTGATATTCTGTCTCTATCATATAAAATACACCTATGATAAAAATTATAGACCCTTCATTTCTATGTAAGGGGGCAAAACTCACACAATCTGCAGGGGAGACGATTGTTATTCTCCTCTCTGTATATAGTATCCAGAGCTGTGTTCTGACAGGTGGGATGGTGAATTCCTGTGATTGGCTGAGGTGGAGAGGTTGGTGGATGACATCACAATCACAGGAAGCTTTGTATTGTTTCATAGAATATACAAAGCTTCCTGTGAATGGCTGAGAGGCGCTCAGCCTATTTTGTTCCAGGAAGGGGGGCCCGGAAGTCCCCATCCCTCTGCGCTGTATAGAGCGGAGGACAGAACAGGGGGGTGTATGGAGGATAGCGCTGTGTATGTATGAATATATATAATATATATATATATATATATATATATATATATAATAAACCGTGTTTTCCCAAATATAAGCCTGGGTCTTATATTAATTTTTGCAACCAAAGCACACTAGGGCTTATTTTTGGGTTTGCAATTTAATCCCCGGTGTAAAAGTGATTGCAAACTGCCGGAATCCTCACCACCAGAGCAGAATATAAAGCAAAGGGTACGTGTCTCTGCAATCTATCTAACCGTGTCACATACCTTCCCACAGCGGCGCTTCCGTGACCCGCCTGATTGGTCTTCCCTGGCACAAGCACTGCAGAGGGAGGGGCTCCCGAGATCCCCCAAAGACAGCTGCCAAAAGAGGGAGAGCAGCGGGGGATCAGCTGAGTGCGGCTTGGCGCTTCTGTGACCCGCCTGAGCTCGTCTACCCGCTCTGAGCCTTGCAGAGGGGGGGCTGAAATCCCCGCTAGGGCTTATTTTCGGGGTAGGGTTTATATTGCAGCCCTCCTGGAAAATGGGGGTAGGTCTTATTTTCAGGGAAACATGGTGTGTATTTGTATGTATATATATATATATATATATATATATATAATCTGAGGCTTCATACGGTTTATACAGCACACCTGTTTGTTTGGGCCAGCTTGGCACGACTGAACTATCTTTATTGCAACTAAGGCCCCCATACACACTATTGGATCTTCTGCAGATTTTTGTCTTCAGATTTACAAAAACTATATGAGGTCAAACCTTAATGCCGCGTACACACGATCGGAATTCCGGCCAGAAAAAGACCGATGAGAGCTTTTCATCGGAAAATGCGAACGTGTGTCGGCTCCATCGGAATTTTGCTGGCCGAATTTCCGACAGAAAAAGAGTTGAGAGCAGGTTCTCAATTTTTCAGACGGAAAAGATTTCTATCAGAAATTCCGATCGTCTGTAGCAATTCTGACGCGCAAAATTCCTACGCATGCTCAAACAATTCGACGCATGCTCGGAAGCATTGAACTCGGCTCGTCGTAGTGTTGTACGTCACCGCGTTCTTGGCGGTCGGAATTGGGTGTGACCCGTGTGTAGGCAAGACAGTTTGAGCGGAATTCCCGTCGGGAAAACCATCAGAGTTTTTTCCGACGAGAATTCCGATCGTGTGAACGCGGCATCAGAAGAGTTTCAATTGGTATGTGATCAGGCCGGCCCTCGTACTACATGATTTTGTTAAATACAAGACAAAAATCTGCAGAAAATCGAATAGTGTGTATGGGGGGGGGTCTAAGACGAAGTAAAGGGACATTAAATGCGGAGTTGGGGGTTTGGGCATCACCCAGATATGACAGTAACATATTTCACATTTCTCTGCAGATCATCAGTAAGAACTGATCCGGAGAGGAGAAGAAGTCTGAGTATTATGGGATGTCCTTTTATCACTAATTCCTCCCAATAAACTCGATTGATCAATGAACAATGTCCTCTCATTATTTGTATTGGAGTCCATGGGGGGCGTTCAGAGCTACAAGGGGGGTTCCCCATGGTGGGGGGGTGGTGAGGAGGGTCCACAGAGCTACAAGGGGGGCTCCACATGGTGGGGGGGAGGAGGGTCCACAGATCTACAAGGGGGGCTCCCCATGGTGGTGGTGAGGAGGGTCCACAGAGCTACAAGGGGGGCTCCCCATGGTGGGGGGGTGGTGAGGAGGGTCCACAGAGCTACAAGGGGGGCTCCCCATGGTGGGGGGGGGGAGGGTCCACAGAGCTACAAGGGGGGCTCCCCATGGTGGGGGGGGAGGAGGGTCCACAGAGCTACAAGGGGGGCTCCCCATGGTGGGGGGGAGGAGGGTCCACAGAGCTACAAGGGGGGCTCCCCATGGTGGGGGGGAGGAGGGTCCACAGAGCTACAAGGGGGGTTCCCCGTGGTGGTGAGGAGGGTCCACAGATCTACAAGGGGGGCTTCCCATGGTGGGGGGGAGGAGGGTCCACAGAGCTACAATTGTGGTACCCGGGACGGTTTCAGCTGATTTTGGGGTATTTTGTTGCCGGGATTTGTCCTAAAGATGAATCCGTGTTCCATACGGAACGACAAACTGTCAGAATACACCAAAAACCAACAATTCTGTCACTTTTGGTGAAAACACAACAATAGTTTATAATATACAAAGTGTCGTCCAATTCAGATTTTTTTGTACTCGGCTGCTTTTACTCACATTGAAAAATTCTGCGTGCCTGGCTGCAATACTGATCTGAAAGTTTCCATCCTCGGAGTCACTGACCTGAACAAATATGGCAGCCGGGAATTCTGACTTCACTGGATGCATGCTTGTCCCCGGCCAGTGACAACAGGACATGATCTGTCCCCCTCCATCATTACACAGGAAATTACAACCAGATACTTTGTTACTTTCCCAGAGACACTTACCTCTCCTGCAGGTTGTACCCCACCCCCGGCGGGGAGGCGCGCGCTCCCTATACCAATACAAGGGAAGATCTGAGAACTGTACAATAATTCTATTTATTCTTCTGATTCCATAAAACTTTCATAAATCCTTTTTACAAATAAAATAATCTTCTCATTCAGATAAATACAATAATTTCTCTTAACACATAAAAGACAAAATACACATCAAGACGTCATCTGATTCCATGGAAAAATAGTGTTATCTGTGTCCTCTGCTTCACGGGAAACATGTGGGGTGAGGGCAGTGTGGGGCAGGGAGCAGATGGGCGAACCCAAGGGGTGCAATTGGGAAGGTGAGGTCGGGGGGGGGGGGTGGACCCGAGGGGTGTGCTGGACAGAGGAGCTTAGGAGTCAGGACAAGGGGAGTGCCAGGCAGAGAGGAGATGGGTGGACCCGAGGGGATCGGGGGGCAGAGAGGAGAAGGGTGGCACCGAGGGGATCAGAGGCCAGAGAGGAGAAGGGTGGTTCCGAGGGGATCAGAGGCCAGAGAGGAGAAGGGTGGTTCCGAGGGGATCGGGGGCAGAGAGGAGAAGGGTGGTTCCGAGGGGATCGGGGGGCAGAGAGGAGAAGGGTGGTTCCGAGGGGATCGGGGGGCAGAGAGGAGAAGGGTGGACCCGAGGGGAGTGCCGGGCGGAGAGGAGACGGGTGGACCCGAGGGGATCGGGGGCCAGAGAGGAGAAGGGTGGCACCGAGGGGATCAGAGGCCAGAGAGGAGAAGGGTGGCACCGAGGGGATCAGAGGCCAGAGAGGAGAAGGGTGGTTCCGAGGGGATCGGGGGGCGGAGAGGAGAAGGGTGGACCCGAGGGGAGTGCCGGGCGGAGAGGAGAAGGGTGGTCCCGAGGGGATCGGGGGGCAGAGAGGAGAAGGGTGGCACCGAGGGGATCAGAGGCCAGAGAGGAGAAGGGTGGTTCCGAGGGGATCGGGGGCAGAGAGGAGAAGGGTGGTTCCGAGGGGATCGGGGGGCAGAGAGGAGAAGGGTGGTTCCGAGGGGATCGGGGGCAGAGAGGAGAAGGGTGGTTCCGAGGGGATCGGGGGGCAGAGAGGAGAAGGGTGGTTCCGAGGGGATCGGGGGGCAGAGAGGAGAAGGGTGGACCCGAGGGGATCGGGGGGCAGAGAGGAGAAGGGTGGACCCGAGGGGAGTGCCGGGCGGAGAGGAGAAGGGTGGACCCGAGGGGATCGGGGGGCAGAGAGGAGAAGGGTGGCACCGAGGGGATCAGAGGCCAGAGAGGAGAAGGGTGGTTCCGAGGGGATCGGGGGGCAGAGAGGAGAAGGGTGGTTCCGAGGGGATCGGGGGGCAGAGAGGAGAAGGGTGGTTCCGAGGGGATCGGGGGGCAGAGAGGAGAAGGGTGGTTCCGAGGGGATCGGGGGGCAGAGAGGAGAAGGGTGGACCCAAGGGGAGTGCCGGGCGGAGAGGAGAAGGGTGGACCCGAGGGGATCGGGGGGCAGAGAGGAGAAGGGTGGCACCGAGGGGATCAGAGGCCAGAGAGGAGAAGGGTGGCACCGAGGGGATCAGAGGCCAGAGAGGAGAAGGGTGGTTCCGAGGGGATCGGGGGGCGGAGAGGAGAAGGGTGGACCCGAGGGGAGTGCCGGGCGGAGAGGAGAAGGGTGGACCCGAGGGGAGCGCTGGGCAGAGAGGACAGAGGGGTGGACCCGAGGGGAGTGCCAGCAGAGAGGAGATGGGTGGACCCGATGGGAGTGCAGAGAGGAGACGGGTGGTCCCGAGGGGATCAGAGGCCAGAGAGGAGAAGGGTGGACCCGAGTGGTGCTCTGGGCAGAGAGGAGACGGGTGGACCTGAGGGGAGTGCTGGGCAGAGAGGACAGAGGGGTGGTCTGGGCAGAGAGGAGACGAGTGGTCCCGAGGGGTGCATTAGGCAGAGAGGACAGAGGGGTGGTCCCGAGGCGAGTGCTGGGCAGAGAGAAGACGGGTGGACCCGAGGGGTGCTCTGGGCGGAGAGGACAGAGGGGTGGAGAGCAAGTGGGGATGTTCCCGTGACATCATTCCAACAAGAAGCTGAAAAAGGTTTGCATAATATACACGTTCAGTAAAAAGACTTTAGACATGCAGACTGCAGCGAGGGGGGTGAGACCCTCCCGCTCACTTCATGCCAACGACAAGTGCATATCGCACACACAGGTAAAACATTCCACCAGATGGAACCGTGTCCACAGACAGACAATGAGAGGCCCCATATCACCCACAATGCACCTGCGGGTCGGTGGAGAAGGGGAGGCGGTTTGTGGTTGGCTACGGGGTGAACTATCCCGCATGTAATGACAGCGTGTGCTCTACATATATATATAATCCCCACTCCCCCACACTACGACGTTTATTGGGGTCGGTCCGGGATGGAGAGTTACATGTCGGAATTACATCCTGCAAGCATCACAAATAGACATCAGCAATCCAGTGTAGAGTGACGGAGTCTGTACAGAGGGGGAAATCTCATAGTACGGCGATCGTACAGAGGGGGCGATCGTGTAGTACCGCGTGGGAGTGTGTACGGTGATCGTACAGAGGGGGCGATCTTGTGGGAGTGTGTACGGCGATCGTACAGAGGGGGGCGATCTCGTAGTACCGTGTGGGAGTGTGTACGGCGATCGTACAGAGGGGGGCGATCTTGTAGTACCGTGTGGGAGTGTGCACAGCGATCGTACAGAGGGGGAATCTCGTAGTACCGTTTGGGAGTGTGCACAGCGATCGTACAGAGGGGGCGATCTTGTGGGAGTGTGTACGGCGATCGTACAGAGGGGGGCGATCGTGTAGTACCGTGTGAGTGCGTAGGGTGACCATAAAGGACATACACAGACATGTTACCATGACAAGGAGATGCCAGGGAGACGGATCCATATACAGCAAACTTTGTATGGCAGAGGAGCCTCCAGTCGGCTCCTCAGGGGCGGGGACTATGTGCATGGCTGGAAATCCTGAGATAAATAATTCCTCCGCCCGGCACGGTATATACAATAGGCGGCGCTCTCCGCGTCTGACCTATAGGAGAGATTATAGTCAGATCCGATCGTCACACCTTCCTGCAGAATGGGATGACCCCGAAGACTTCCCGTCTTCACGAGTTTCCAAAAATGACGTCGGAATGTCGCGGACTCTCAGCAGCTTCTCCAAAATTTTGCGTCATCACAAGTCCTGCGGCTGCCGGTCGGGAGACGTCGCCGGTGGTCTGGTGCAGCGGCGCTTTGGGTCGGAGATCCAGGCGCCGTGTTAGTCGAGTGTTTTTCATGGTGCAAAATAAAGAACTCCTCCGAGGAGTCGGGATCCTCGGCGCTCGTCCAAGGCGGCAGAGCGGCGGGGCAGGAGTGCCGGTAAGTCGATCTCACTTGGCTGAATCGAAGGCTGGAGATTGGTGCAAATCCTTCAACTTCTGTCTGCGCTGAGGTCTCTGGAAGAGGGAGAGAGCAAAGTGAGGAGGAGACCCAAGAGATCCGACCGCCTACAACTCAACTGATCGTTCTACTAATGGCCCCCAACTAATACTGGACTAATGGAGTCCCACCAACCAACCAATCGCCGCCCATAGTGAGATCACCTGTGCCCTGCACCAATCATACAACCCATCTCTGCACGTGTCCAATCAGAGAGCAGCATCTGTCCATCCTAAGCCAATAGACTTTCACTACATTACACAGAATTATCCTGGCTGCAGCTCATGGGGTCAATAATGGGATTTTACGATTCGTCCTCCTGCTCTGTGGCCCCGCCAGTGATGGTCGGAGCTTCTCCCGGGGCCCCTAATGTTCAATAACATTGTAATATTAGGGGAAAGCTGAGGCCTCATGTATCATGAGAGCCTGAAATAGGAACTGTCTGAGGTGCCCAATCCAGACATCAAATCCCATCCCCAGTGAAGGCCCCGGAGCTACCGCTGGTCTTCTATCATTTTATCCCAGGATGGGGCCCTTCAGTATGATTGGAGGAGAATATTCCCTTCTGACGGTTCCTATGCAAGATTAATAGGGTCCCCTCTCATCAGTTCCTAGATCGGGGCCCCTACATATAATTAGAAGTGGAATGGCCCCTCCCAACAGTCTCTAGATGGGGCCCTTAAATATAATCGAAGGGGAAATGGCACCTCCCAACCCTTTATATATGAGGCCCCAGAGTGACAGGGCCCCTACATATAATTATAAGTGTCTATTCCACCCCTGTCAGTCCCTATATATGGGGACCCTACATATAATCAGAAGTGGAATGCCCCTGCCAATAGTCCCTTAACCCCCTCAGGGGCAGTGCGGGTGACACAGTGTCGGGGATCGGGACCCAGAGGGAGGACACAGTGTTGAGAGGGGGAGGGAGTACACAGTGTCGGGGGTGGGGAGGGGGACCCGGAGGGATAACACAGTGTCGGGGGATAGGGGGAGGGAGGACATAGTGTTGGGGGTGGGAAGGAGGAGGGGGGACACAGTGTCGGGGGGGGGGGAAACAGGGAGCAGAGCAGCCAGATACAGACATGACCGGGGAGACGGAGGGAGGACACAGTGTCGGGGGTGGGGAGGGAGGACACAGTGTCGGGGGTGGGGAGGGGGGACACAGTGTCGGGGGTGGGGGAGGGGGGACACAGGGAGCAGAGCAGCCAGATACAGACATGACCGGAGAGATGGAGGGAGGACACAGTGTCGGGGGTGGGGAGGAGGATGGGGGACACAGTGTCGGGGGTGGGGGACACAGTGTCGGGGGGGGGGGGAAACAGGGAGCAGAGCAGCCAGATACAGACATGACCGGGGAGACGGAGGGAGGACACAGTGTCGGGGGTGGGGAGGGAGGACACAGTGTCGGGGGTGGGGAGGGGGGACACAGTGTCGGGGGTGGGGAGGGGGGACACAGGGAGCAGAGCAGCCAGATACAGACATGACCGGAGAGATGGAGGGAGGACACAGTGTCGGGGGTGGGAAGGAGGATGGGGGACACAGTGTCGGGGGTGGGGGACACAGTGTCGGGGGGGGGGGAAACAGGGAGCAGAGCAGCCAGATACAGACATGACCGGGGAGACGGAGGGAGGACACAGTGTCGGGGGTGGGGAGGGGGGACACAGTGTCGGGGGGGGGGACACAGGGAGCAGAGCAGCCAGATACAGACATGACCGGGGAGACGGAGGGAGGACACAGTGTCGGGGGTGGGGAGGAGGATGGGGGACACAGTGTCGGGGGTGGGGGACACAGTGTCGGGGGGGGGGGGGACACAGGGAGCAGAGCAGCCAGATACAGACATGACCGGGGAGACGGAGGGAGGACACAGTGTCGGGGGTGGGGAGGGGGGACACAGTGTCAGGGGAGGGGGGACACAGTGTCGGGGGGGGGGGACACAGGGAGCAGAGCAGCCAGATACAGACATGACCGGGGAGACGGAGGGAGGACACAGTGTCGGGGGTGGGGAGGAGGATGGGGGACACAGTGTCGGGGGTGGGGGACACAGTGTCAGGGGAGGGGGGACACAGTGTCGGGGGGGGGGGACCCCGGGAGCAGAGCAGCCAGATACAGACATGACCGGGGAGACGGAGGGAGGACACAGTGTCGGGGGTGGGGAGGGGGGACACAGTGTCGGGGGAGGGGGGACCCACAGGGAGCAGAGCAGCCAGATACAGACATGACCGGAGAGACGGAGGGAGGACACAGTGTCGAGGGTGGGGAGGGGGGACACAGTGTCGGGGGAGGGGGGACCCACAGGGAGCAGAGCAGCCAGATACAGACATGACCGGAGGGAGTGCTGACCTGCCATGACGGAGGGAACTCCACCAAGAAGTGACGAGGGGGGGCTAGCAGCGCTGGGGGGGAGACACATAGAAGAGATCATCACACACATCAATAGAACAGAAACACGACATATTATGGGACACATCGGGGCCCATTGCTGACAAATGCCGGCTGCCTGGCTGTCATGTTCATCCTCTGGCTGACCCAGATATGCCGGGAGATCAGCACAGCCAATTAACTGGCATTCTTAGAAGAGAGGAGAGGGGGGGGGGGGATCAGCAATGGAGCCCCATAATTCACACACTGTACAATCTGATTGGACAATCTCCTTTACATCTACCATCAGCCCAGTGGCGGAACTACCAGGGTCACAAAAGTCAGACTTGGGACTTTCAGGGGGGCATCAGTGGGGTTACTTGCGCCAGTGCTTGAGCCCAGAGCCTGCACTGACAGTTCCCCTTCCCCCCCACACGGATGGGAGAGGAGAGAGATGATCTGCTCCTCCTCCTCCCGCCCCTCCTGGGTGATGCCTACAAACCTCATGGAAGTCATAGGAAGGTCTGTGGTTCGGCTGACAGACAATGTTACACATCATGCTTGATACTGAACTTCCATCTCACCCAAACCTCGGGCAGGCTGACTTGAGCATGTCCAGGCCGGTGCTCGGGGCAACCACAAGGGGTGTAGGTGCCAGATGTCACATGGGCACCCACCCAATGGAAGAGATGACAGACCAATGGTGGAAGAGGATCAGCTCTCTGCTCTCCCATCTATGCAAGGGATGGGGGAGGGGGAACTGTCAGTGCAGACTCTGGACTGTATGAGAGAGATGCTCTCAGCTCAGAGCCCTGCTGATGGGCAGTAATGGGCAGTTACAGGCGGCAGTAATGGGCAGTGATAGGCGACATTGATGGGCAGTAATAATCCGTGTAAACAATGTACAGACAGTCTTGCAGATTATTGGCTCTCCTTTCCTCACACAGACACAGTGTGGGAGGAAAGGACTGCCAATGACCGGCAAGTCTGTTTACATGCGATTAGCTGATCACATGGTAAATGGACGCTGTTAAGGGCCCTTTACCATGATCTGTGATCACGCTGGATGCACACCCCAGGGGGTACCCCAGAGGCAGGTTTCTGGGAGGACGTCCATGGAAGCCCGGGGCTCTGATGGAAAGGAGGGGGGGGGGGGGGTATCAGGGGGACCCGTCCTGATTTCTTGTACCGGGGCCCTGAAGGCTCTAGTTACACTTCTGTGATTGGATAAATGCCTAATCTTCAGATTACTCAGTCCTGGGAAATTTAAAGGAGATTGTCCAATCAGATTGTGATGTGTGTGTAGTCACCCTTTGGGAAGATTTCCTTTACCCCGGACTGACCATGACCAATCGGAATTCTGCCTGATCCAAGCCTCACCTGATTGGCTGTGTGCTGTTCCGTCCCTTCCAGCTGGATTTTAATCTCTGGATAGGAGTCTCCGCCCACTTTCTGGACATCCGGCTGCGGGGAGCGCGGGAACCCTGGAGGAGAGAAGGTGACACGGCTATGACACCCGTGTCCCCGCACTACACCGAGCAATGGCCGCCCCAAAGGGGGAGGGGCACCCCACACAAAAAAAACAAAAAAAACAAAAAAAAAATGGATCAAAAAAAAAAAACAAAAAAAAAAAAATAAAAAAAAAAAAAAAAAAAAAACAAACAAAGGGGGAGGGGCACCCCACACAGGGATCGCAGTGAACGGTGACATTTCTGTATACGATGTGGGATCGTCACCTGATGAACTGGCTCCGCTGGCGGTGCTGACGCTGCTGCCGCTATCCTCCAGCCATGTGCTGTATATGAAGGAATCTCGCTTGTGGGAGCTTCCCGAAGCCGAAACACTTTCCTGAGGAGGAGAAACAGATTTTTCACTATATCTTCTACAAAGTTACAATGTACAGTCTGATCACTTGGGGGGAGGGGAGACTGAGGAAATGCTTTCTCCTGCCTGCAGCAGACTGATGACATCATCTCAATCTGCTGCAGTTTGCCCTTTCTCCTCCACTCTCTCGATTTGTAATTTTCTATGTCAGACTTTCTATACTGGTGGAAAAGTTGATGATTTTTTTGATCTTTATAAGTAAAGTTATTTTATACAAAAAAAAGGACAGGAACCCCCTGGAAGATTCCCGGATAACTCTCAGAAATGTTTCTCTTCTCACCATCCCGTCGTCGTCCTCGTCATCCAGCAGCTCGCGCTCTTCCACCACGCTGGCGAAGCTGCTGGCGCTGGACGAGGACCGGGAGAAATCTCGCTGGTTTTCCATCCGGGAAGTGGATTCCATCCTGGAAAGTAGAGGGAGATTCCGTCACATGACCAGAGTGCTGCAGGGATCCTGGGAGGCGGGGATAAGGGGGAGGGGACAGTACCTGTTCTTGGTGGTCGGCATCTCCGGGGAGCTGTGATTGGAGGATTCGTCGGATTTGGGCTCCTGGGAGGCGTGGCCGCTGTCCGGGGTCTCCTGGGGTCCTGTTGGGCTTTCCCTGTAAAATATAAAAAGTTTTGTGTTGTTGCTGAGAGGCGGAATATTCCTCTTCTATCCTCTTGGGCCGGGGATATGGAAACAACAGGGTAGCGGGCGGGTTGTGTATGGCGACACCCACACTTTCCTCTACGCAATGCAGATCTACAGCAGCAATGACCGATTAATCCCGGGGATCTCTGATCCCAACTCTCCCCCGAGCGATCACTGATCCCTCCAGATCCACCATCCTGGAGAGATCCCAACATACCAACCCCCCAGCGATCCCTGATCCCAACTCTCTCCCGAGCGATCACTGATCCCTCCAGATCCACCATCCTGGAGAGATCCCAACATACCAACCCCCCAGCGATCCCTGATCCCAACTCTCTCCCGAGCGATCACTGATCCCTCCAGATCCACCATCCTGGAGAGATCCCAAAGAGATCAACACTACCGAGCGATCACTGATCCCTCCAGATCCACCATCCTGGAGAGATCCCAACATACCAACCCCCCCCCCCCCCCCCCCCCGAGCGATCCCTGATCCCTCCAGATCCACCATCCTGGAGAGATACCAAGAGATCAACTCTACCGAGCGATCACTGATCCCTCCAGATCCACTATCCTGGAGAGATCCCAAAGAGATCACCCCCCCCGAGAGATCACTAATCCCTCCAGATCCACCATACTGGAGAGATCCCAAGAGAACAACCCCCCCCAGCGATCACTGATCCCTCCAGATCCACCATCCTGGAGAGATCCCAAGAGATCAACTCTCCCAAGCGATCACTGATCCCTCCAGATCCACCATCCTGGAGAGATCAACCCCCCCCCCTGAGATATCACTGATCCCTCCAGATCCACCATCCTGGAGAGATCCCAAGAGATCAACTCTCCCTGAGAGATCACTAATCCCTCCAGATCCACCATCCTGGAGAGATCAACCCCCCCTGAGAGATCACTAATCCCTCCAGATCCACTATCCTGGAGAGATCCCAAGAGATCAACCCCCCCCCCCCCGAGAGATCACTGATCCCTCCAGATCCACCATCCTGGAGAGATCAACCCCCCCTGAGAGATCCCTGATCCCTCCAGATCCACCATCCTGGAGAGATCCCAAGAGATCAACTCTACCGAGCGATCACTGATCCCTCCAGATCCACCATCCTGGAGAGATCCCAAGAGATCAACTCTCCCGAGCGATCACTGATCCCTCCAGATCCACCATCCTGGAGAGATCCCAACGAGATCAACCCCCCCCCGAGAGATCACTAATCCCTCCAGATCCACCATCCTGGAGAGATCCCAAGAGATCAACCCCCCCCCCCCCTGAGAGATCACTAATCCCTCCAGATCCACCATCCTGGAGAGATCCCAAGAGATCAACCCCCCCCCGAGAGATCACTGATCCCTCCAGATCCACCATCCTGGAGAGATCAACCCCCCCTGAGAGATCACTAATCCCTCCAGATCCACCATCCTGGAGAGATCCCAAGAGATCAACCCCCCTGAGAGATCACTAATCCCTCCAGATCCACCATCCTGGAGAGATCCCAAGAGATCAACTCTCCCGAGAGATCACTGATCCCTCCAGATCCACCATCCTGGAGAGATCCCAAGAGATCAACCCCCCCCCCCGAGAGATCACTGATCCCTCCAGATCCACCATCCTGGAGAGATCCCAAGAGATCAACCCCCCCGAGAGATCACTGATCCCTCCAGATCCACCATCCTGGAGAGATCAACCCCCCCTGAGAGATCACTAATCCCTCCAGATCCACCATCCTGGAGAGATCCCAAGAGATCAACCCCCCCGAGAGATCACTGATCCCTCCAGATCCACCATCCTGGAGAGATCAACCCCCCCTGAGAGATCACTAATCCTTCCAGATCCACCATCCTGGAGAGATCCCAAAAGATCAACTCTCCCGAGCGATCACTGATCCCTCCAGATCCACTATCCTGGAGAGATCCCAACATACCAACCCCCCCGAGCGATCACTGATCCCTCCAGATCCACTATCCTGGAGAGATCCCAACATACCAACCCCCCCGAGCGATCACTGATCCCTCCAGATCCACCATCCTGGAGAGATCCCAAGAGATCACCCCCCCCAGAAATTACGGATCCCTCCAGATTCACTTTCCTGGATGGATCCCAAGAGATCAACTCTCCCGAGCGATCACTGATCCCTCCAGATCCACCATCCTGGATGGATCCCAAGAGATCAACTCTCCCGAGTGATTACTAATCCCTCCAGATCCACCATCCTGGAGAGATCCCAAGAGATCAACTCTACCAAGCGATCACTGATCCCTCCAGATCCACCATCCTGGAGAGATCCCAAGAGATCAACCCCCCCCCCCCGAGCGATCACTGATCCCTCCAGATCCACCATCCTGGAGAGATCCCAAGAGATCAACCCCCCCTGAGAGATCACTAATCCCTCCAGATCCACCATCCTGGAGAGATCCCAAGAGATCAACTCTCCCGAGAGATCACTGATCCCTCCAGATCCACCATCCTGGAGAGATCAACCCCCCCTGAGAGATCACTAATCCCTCCAGATCCACCATCCTGGAGAGATCCCAAGAGATCAACCCCCCCCCCCGAGAGATCACTGATCCCTCCAGATCCACCATCCTGGAGAGATCCCAAGAGATCAACCCCCCCTGAGAGATCACTAATCCCTCCAGATCCACCATCCTGGAGAGATCCCAAGAGATCAACTCTCCCGAGCGATCACTGATCCCTCCAGATCCACCATCCTGGAGAGATCCCAAGAGATCACCCCCCCCCCCCAGAAATTACGGATCCCTCCAGATTCACTTTCCTGGATGGATCCCAAGAGATCAACTCTCCCGAGCGATCACTGATCCCTCCAGATCCACCATCCTGGATGGATCCCAAGAGATCAACTTGCTCCTGAGTGATTACTAATCCCTCCAGATCCACCATCCTGGAGAGATCCCTAGAAATCAATTTTTACCCTAAACAATCACTGATCCCCCAAATCCACTATCCTGGATGGATCACAAGAGATCAACTTTGGCCTGAGAAATCACTGATCCCTCCAGATAAACTCTCCCCTGAGATCCCTGAGCCCCCGTGTATAATGGATCCCTATAGATGGGCCCCTCACCTCTTCTCCTGGACCTCCAGTATGTTCTCGATGCCGATGGCGCTGCTCCGCCTGGAGCTGAACGGTCCGGACTTCTTCCTGGTGGGACTTTTTCCCGGAACGATGAGAGACTAGAAGAGATGAAATGATGTCACTTCCCAGAAATATAATCCACGTCTATTATAAACCGGCGGGGGAGGGGGGGGGGGCACTACGGCCTGTTCATCCTATCAGATCCCGGCACAGGGAGGTCTCATATGTCTCCTCAGCACTAATATAAAGGAATATTAACTCCGTGGAGGGAAATTATATCTCAGTGATGGAAAGAGAGATTGCTGATCCCGGGAATATCAGATCACCTCGGGGGGGGGGGGGGGGGGGGGGGGGTTGGGGGGGGGGGGGGTTGTGGGGGGGGGTAGATGGAGATCTTCTAATTATTAATTGTTGTCTATTGGTTGAACGCGTTTCGTCTTTTGTTGGGTTATTACCAGCAGGGGTGTTACCCTGAAATGTTTACATGGTGTGTATTCTCTCTTTGTAACAATATAAAAAGTAAATGTAATGGGTTTTGTTTGGCGAGTGTGTCGGACGGGTAGCAGGCAGCGGTGGCAGAGGGGCTGTGTGGGATCCTGCGTCTCGCTGGGTGGTAAATATACTGACAAAATCATTTCCAGCACAACCCCCCCCAATACAACCCTTCTGTGAGCAGGAGAAAACATCCACCTCTTCTATGGTTCCTATGCCTATGGCACTTCCGCGGCGTCCATGCCGGTTGGGCGTTTTCCCTGGCACAAGCAACGACTAGTGGGCAGGAAGGAGTGTGGCACAGAGACACAGAGGAGATGAAATGTGGGCAGAAAAGGGTTAATGGAGAGGAAAAAATGGAGCGTTAGTTAAGGAGACAGAACCGGATGATGAAACGAAAAGGAACCGGACAGGAGAGAGAGAGACGGGAGAGAAAAAGAGAGAAAACCAGTCATGCACAGAATGGACTGTCTGTCGTCAGATATGGTTATCACTGTGCCAAATACTGTATGGTGGGAGCTTATGGTTGTGATGGCGTGTATACCAGGGCAACTATGGGCTGGGAACACCTACCTCCATCGGCTGGGGCAACTCCCTCCATGGGCTGGGGACACCTACCTCCATGGGCTGGGGACACCTCCCTCCATGGGCTGGGGACACCTCCCTCCATGGGCTGGGGACACCTCCCTCCATGGGCTGGGGACACCTCCCTCCATGGGCTGGGGACACCTACCTCCATGGGATTGGAACACCTCCCTCCATGGGATGGGAACAACTACCTCCATGGGCTGGGGACACCTCCCTCCATGGGCTGGGGACACCTCCCTCCATGGACTGGGGACAACTACCTCCATGGGATGGGGACAACTACCTCCATGGGATGGGGACAACTACCTCCATGGGATGGGGACAACTACCTCCATGGGATGGGGACAACTACCTCCATGGGCTGGGGACACCTCCCTCCATGGGCTGGGGACACCTCCCTCCATGGGCTGGGGACACCTCCCTCCATGGGCTGGGGACACCTCCCTCCATGGGCTGGGAACACCTACCTCCATGGGATGGGAACACCTCCCTCCATGGGATGGGAACACCTCCCTCCAGGGGCTGGGGACACCTCCCTCCATGGGCTGGGAACACCTACCTCCATGGGCTGTGGACACCTCCCTCCATGGGCTGGGGACACCTCCCTCCATGGGCTGGGGACACCTCCCTCCATGGGCTGGGGACACCTCCCTCCATGGGATGGGAACACCTCCCTCCATGGGCTGGGGACACCTCCCTCCATGGGATGGGAACACCTCCCTCCATGGGCTGGGGACACCTACCTCCATGGGATTGGAACACCTCCCTCCATGGGCTGGGGACACCTCCCTCCATGGGATGGGAACACCTACCTCCATGGGATGGGAACACCTACCTCCATGGGATGGGAACACCTACCTCCATTGGATGGGAACACCTCCCTCCATGGGCTGGGGACACCTCCCTCCATGGGCTGGGGACACCTACCTCCATGGGCTGGGGACACCTCCCTCCATGGGCTGGGGACACCTCCCTCCATGGGCTGGGGACACCTCCCTCCATGGGCTGGGGACACCTCCCTCCATGGGCTGGGGACACCTCCCTCCATGGGCTGGGGACACCTACCTCCATGGGCTGGGGACACCTACCTCCATGGCCTGGGGACACCTACCTCCATGGCCTGGGGACAACTACCTCCATGGGATGGGGACAACTACCTCAATGGGATGGGGACACCTACCTCCATGGGATGGGAACACCTACCTCCATGGGATGGGAACACCTCCCTCCATGGGCTGGGGACACCTCCCTCCATGGGCTGGGGACACCTACCTCCATGGGCTGCGGACACCTCCCTCCATGGGCTGGGGACACCTCCCTCCATGGGATGGGAACACCTCCCTCCATGGGCTGGGGACACCTCCCTCCATGGGCTGGGGACACCTCCCTCCATGGGATGGGAACACCTACCTCCATTGGATGGGAACACCTCCCTCCATGGGCTGGGAACACCTACCCACTGGAAACACCTCCCTCCATGCAATGGGAACACCTTCCCGCTGGGAAAACCTCCCTCCATTGGCTGGGAACACCTCCCTCCATTGGCTGGGAACACTTCTTCACTGGCTAGGAATACCTTCTTCCAATGGCTTCAAACACCTCTAGACTGGGAAAATCTCCCTCTACTGGCTGGAAACACCTTTTGCCTGGACTGAGAACCCCTTCCTCCATGGGAACACCTCCCATCTGAGAACACCTAACATCATGGGCTGAGGACACACTCCATTGAGGAACACCTTCCTCCATGGGCCGGGAACGCCTCCCTCCATGGACTGGGAACGCCTCCCTCCATGGACTGGGAACGCCTCCCTCCATGGACTGAAAACGCCTCCCTCCATGGACTGAAAACGCCTCCCTCCATGGACTGAAAACGCCTCCCTCCATGGACTGAAAACGCCTCCCTCCATGGACTGAAAACGCCTCCCTCCATGGACTGAAAACGCCTCCCTCCATGGACTGAAAACGCCTCCCTCCATGGACTGAAAACGCCTCCCTCCATGGACTGGGAACGCCTCCCTCCATGGACTGGGAACGCCTCCCTCCATGGACTGAAAACGCCTCCCTCCATGGACTGGGAACGCCTCCCTCCATGGACTGGGAACGCCTCCCTCCATGGACTGGGAACGCCTCCCTCCATGGACTGAAAACGCCTCCCTCCATGGACTGGGAACGCCTCCCTCCATGGACCGGGAACGCCTCCCTCCATAGACCGGGAAGGCCTCCCTCCACGGACTGGGAAGGCCTCCCTCCACGGACTGGGAAGGCCTCCCTCCACGGACTGGGAAGGCCTCCCTCCACGGACTGGGAAGGCCTCCCTCCACGGACTGGGAAGGCCTCCCTCCACGGACTGGGAACGCCTCAATGAAGGCCTAACTATCAGCCACTTGAGGTGAAGGATGGATGACTGAATATCTCCAATTCATTGTTCTAGGTCCTCCACATAGTACCAGAATCCGCTACATCCCAGGAGAGCTGCCTAGTGATTGGCCAGCCTGCTGGAAAGCTGGTGGACTCTGCAATATCGGATCTGAATTGCTCCACACCGTCCAACTCCAGCAAAAACTGATTTTGGGTGGAGTGGAGGAGGGTTATAGAGGGTCAGTCAGGGAGATTCCCCCTCATTTCCTATCATGGCAGGAAGTCTCTCTAATGGGGTCACCAAGACAAAACCATTATTGGTGGAGAGGCGGGATCTTTGTGTCTTCTTGTCCCGGTGACCCTCTATTGAGGTTAGACCTTACAATCAGCTTCTTGGGAATCAACTTCCACAATCCACACCTGCCCCCTGCACCAGGGCCCAGCATTTATTGGGGGGCCCTTTAAATAAAGATGGCGGTGAGCTGTGATACAAAGTTCAAGCTTGTGATATTGTCAGGGACCCCATACACCCCCCCCCCCCCAAAATCCCAGGAGATCCCTGTTATACTGAACACTCACTATTCCTGGAGGTTTGGGCATCTCGGGGTTGTTGTGTCCGAAGCTGCCGCTGTGGCTGGTGGAGACGGTGTTCTGCTTCTTATTGCTGAGCCCCATGGCGTCCATGGATTGGCTGCGGCTCCTGATGACGCGCTGCAGAGAGGAAGACCGTGGGAAAAGGCAATATAAATATTCCAGAGAACCAGTATGGGTCACCACTGAAAGAGAAATTGTGTTATCACTGCTACCTACTCTGCAATCATGTATTGTCACTGCTACCTACTCTGCAATCAAGTATTGTCACTGCTACCTACTCTGCAATCAAGTATTGTCACTGCTACCTACTCTGCAATCATGTATTGTCACTGCTACCTACTCTGCAATCATGTATTGTCACTGCTACCTACTCTGCAATCATGTATTGTCACTGCTACCTACTCTGCAATCAAGTATTGTCACTGCTACCTACTCTGCAATCAAGTATTGTCACTGCTACCTACTCTGCAATCAAGTATTGTCACTGCTACCTACTCTGCAATCAAGTATTGTCACTGCTACCTACTCTGCAATCATGTATTGTCACTGCTACCTACTCTGCAATCATGTATTGTCACTGCTACCTACTCTGCAATCAAGTATTGTCACTGCTACCTACTCTGCAATCATGTATTGTCACTGCTACCTACTCTGCAATCAAGTATTGTCACTGCTACCTACTCTGCAATCAAGTATTGTCACTGCTACCTACTCTGTATTCATATATTGTCACTGCTACCTACTCTGTGTTCCTGAATTATTGTTCCCTGTCCTATAATAATGTCATATTATTTTTTCCCACCTTTTGTCCCTTGTTTTCTATTTTCAGTCTGTAAGGTCCTGAGGAAGTAGGGTTTTTCCTCAAAACACGTCAACTTTGTTACAGCGGCCGCCTAGACACCACATCTGGAGTTTTCCAGGAAGTGGTTGTTGATACATCTATGACCTCTAATATGCATTTTATTATTTGTTAAAGCGGTTCTGCACTCTGTTAAATTTTTTTTTTTTTTTGGTACGGAATATAAAGGATGCTTATCTTTATTGGGGGACTCACCTGTTCCATCTTCCATCTCGATCGCCGCCGGTTTTCGTCCGATGAAGTTCCTCGTCTTCTTCTTTTGTGCTGGGGGCCATCTTGCCTGTGGGCATGTGAAACCCCACAGGACCTTTAGATGGCCCAGCATGCACCGCCGTTACTTGCGCGTGCGCAGTAACGGCACATCTGCCGACATCTCACGAGATTTCGGCAGATGTGGCCAAAATCTCGGGAGATTTCGGAAGATGTGGCCGAAATCTCGCGAGATTTTGGAAGATGCCCGCACTGACTCCTGGGATCAATGACACCAGATCCCAGGAGACAGTGCGACGTGACGACGATCGACGCAGAGACCCCGCCCGCCGCCGCAGAGATAGAAGACCGGAAGTCTTCAATTACAAGGTAATTAAAAAAAAAAAAAAAAAAAACATTTCATTTTAGTACTCTTTGCCTGATTTGGAAGGCAAAGAGATTTACTAAATGAATGGGTGCAGAACCGCTTTAATATGGTTTTAATGTATACCAATAAAATGTAACGATTACTCTTTTAATGGAGTTTTGAGTTACTATTGGAGGCACATGTAAAGTCCCATCATTTTCCTCCTGGTGCCCTTTGTGTAGGGACGATGCCCCCTCTGGTAACGTGTAGGGACGACTCCCCCTCCGGTAACGTGTACGGACGATGCCCCCTCCGGTAATGTGTAGGGGCGATGCCCCCTCCGGTAATGTGTACGGACGATGCCCCCTCCGGTAACGTGCAGGGACGATGCCCCCTCCGGTAACGTGTAGGGACGATGCCCCCTCCGGTAACGTGCAGGGACGATGCCTCCTCCGGTAATGTGTAGGGGCGATGCCCCCTCTGGTAACGTGCAGGGGCGATGCCCCCTCTGGTAACGTGCAGGGGCGATGCCCCCTCTGGTAAGTGGCGATGCCCCCTCCGGTAACGTGTAGGGGCGATGCCCCCTCTGGTAACGTGTAGGGGCGATGCCCCCTCTGGTAACGTGTAGGGGCGATGCCCCCTCTGGTAACGTGTAGGGGCGATGCCCCCTCTGGTAACGTGTAGGGGCGCTGCCCTCTCTGGTAAGAGGCGATGCCCCCTCTGGTAACGTGTAGGGGCGATGCCCCCTCTGGTAACGTGTAGGGGCGATGCCCCCTCTGGTAACGTGTAGGGGCGCTGCCCTCTCTGGTAAGTGGCGGTGCCCCCTCTGGTAACGTGTAGGGGCGCTGCCCCCTCTGGTAACGTGTAGGGGCGCTGCCCCCTCTGGTAACGTGTAGGGGCGCTGCCCCCTCTGGTAACGTGTAGGGGCGCTGCCCCCTCTGGTAACGTGTAGGGGCGCTGCCCCCTCTGGTAACGTGTAGGGGCGATGCCCCCTCTGGTAACGTGTAGGGGCGCTGCCCGCTCCGGTAACGTGTAGGGGCGATGCCCGCTCCGGTAACGTGTAGGGGCGATGCCCCCTCCGGTAACGTGTAGGGACGATGCCCCCTCCGGTAACGTGTAGGGGCGATGCCCGCTCCGGTAACGTGTAGGGGCGATGCCCGCTCCGGTAACGTGTAGGGGCGATGCCCGCTCCGGTAACGTGTAGGGGCGATGCCCGCTCCGGTAACGTGTAGGGACGATGCCCTCTCCGGTAATGTGTAGGGACGATGCCCCTCTGGTAAGAACAATGGTATGTATGCAGTACTGCTCTTCGGCCACCAGGTGTCAGTATATGACAGTGTACGAGAAGGCAGCAGACGGAGGGGGTGATGCACTTGGAGGATATCTGCTCAGCTGTAATAAATCGACTGAACTCCATACATTCCGCACCTTCACATTCGTCCAATCAAAGACTCCGCCTGAGGAGCGATCAGTCTCTACAATCTGCCTGACAATCCGCCATTCACCGAACATTCGCTGGCTTCTGCCCTGTAGATCCGTATTAATCAATGTAATTCTTTGATAGGTGCAGGAAGACGTTACCGGAAAGTGCTGTACTGACAGCACCGCCTAATACACAGAGAGCCACTAGGGGGCGACACTACACATTGCTGTATGGCTGGCTGCCCTCATCTCCTGTACTGACAGCACTGCCCATTATAAAGGCAGCCACTAGGGGGCGACACTACACATTGCTGTATGGCTGACTGCCCTCAGCTCCTGTACTGACAGCACTGACCATTATAAAGGCAGCCACTAGGGGGCGACACTACACATTGCTGTATGGCTGACTGCCCTCATCTCCTGTACTGACAGCACCGCCCATTATAAGGGCAGCCACTAGGGGGGCGACACTACAAATTGCTGTATGGCTGACTGCTCTCAGCTCCTGTACCGACAGCACTGACCATTATAAAGGCAGCCACTAGGGGGCGACACTACACATTGCTTTATGGATGACGACCCTCATCTCCTGTACTGACAGCACCGCCCATTATAAGGGCAGCCACTAGGGGGCGACACTACACATTGCTGTATGGATGACTGCCCTCATCTCCTGTACTGACAGCACGGCCCATTATAACGGCAGCCACTAGGGGGCGACACTACACATTGCTGTATGGATGACTGCCCTCATCTCCTGTACTGACAGCACCGCCTAATACACAGAGAGCCACTAGAGGGCGACACTACACATTGCTGTATGGATGACTGCCCTCATCTCCTGTACTGACAGCACTGCCCATTATAAGGGCAGCCACTAGAGGGCGACACTACACATTGCTGTATGGATGACTGCCCTCATCTCCTGTACTGACAGCACTGCCTAATACACAGAGAGCCACTAGAGGGCGACACTACACATTGCTGTATGGATGACGACCCTCATCTCCTGTACTGACAGCACCGCCCATTATAAGGGCAGCCACTAGGGGGCGACACTACACATTGCTGTATGGATGACTGCCCTCATCTCCTGTACTGACAGCACGGCCCATTATAACGGCAGCCACTAGGGGGCGACACTACACATTGCTGTATGGCTGACTGCCCTCATCTCCTGTACTGACAGCACTGCCCATTATAAAGGCAGCCACTAGGGGGCGACACTACACATTGCTGTATGGCTGACTGCCCTCATCTCCTGTACTGACAGCACTGCCCATTATAAAGGCAGCCACTAGGGGGCGACACTACACATTGCTGTATGGCTGACTGCCCTCATCTCCTGTACTGACAGCACCGCCCATTATAAGGGCAGCCACTAGGGGGCGACACTACACATTGCTGTATGGATGACTGCCCTCAGCTCCTGTACTGACAGCACCGCCTAATACACAGAGAGCCACTAGGGGGCGACACTACACATTGCTGTATGGCTGACTGCCCTCATCTCCTGTACTGACAGCACCGCCCATTATAAGGGCAGCCACTAGGGGGCGACACTACACATTGCTGTATGGATGACTGCCCTCAGCTCCTGTACTGACAGCACCGCCTAATACACAGAGAGCCACTAGGGGGCGACACTACACATTGCTGTATGGCTGACTGCCCTCATCTCCTGTACTGACAGCACTGCCCATTATAAGGGCAGCCACTAGAGGGCGACACTACACATTGCTGTATGGATGACTGCCCTCATCTCCTGTACTGACAGCACTGCCTAATACACAGAGAGCCACTAGAGGGCGACACTACACATTGCTGTATGGATGACTGCCCTCATCTCCTGTACTGACAGCACTGCCCATTATAAAGGCAGCCACTAGGGGGCGACACTACACATTGCTGTATGGATGACGGCCCTCATCTCCTGTACTGACAGCACTGCCCATTATAAAGGCAGCCACTAGGGGGGCGACACTACACATTGCTGTATGGATGACGGCCCTCATCTCCTGTACTGACAGCACTGCCCATTATAAGGGCAGCCACTAGGGGGCGTACCGTACTAATACAATGCTCTGGTGTGAACAGAACATTCCCAATTCTCACCTTAAAAGACTCGAAGAATCCACCTCCTCCTCCCCCTCCGTTCTCCATCTTGTCATCGTCCCCGCACAGGCCCATCATGGATTGGCTGTTAATGTGAAGCTCCTCGTACAAAGTCTCCAGCAACGCCACTCGCGTGCGCTCCTAACATGACAAGAATCAGAAGGTGACACCAGCAACAGTATACACTACACATGATGAATGGCGGCGCTATCAGAGTCCGAGCAACTCCAGCAAAAACCTATAGAACAGTCTCAGCCGGAGTTCCTCCGGAGCCGTACAGTTCCCACAGAGGGTCTAACCCCCCGGGAATCTCCCCTATTGAGAGGTGATGTGCTCCTCAGGGGCGGGGTTTACTTCTCACCTCCAGCTTGGCGAACTTCTCTGCTTTATAACAGGCGTACTCCGCGTTGATCAACTTCGTCAGGAGGAATTCCTGGAACTCTGACCCCTGAGTGAGGGAAGAGAAGAGCGGTGATGGAAGGATTCTCCGCGGCCCGAGCGTTCAGAACTGACAGGGGGCAGCTGTCCGCCCTCTGGTCACATGACCCTGGGTCTTACCTTGCGGAAAACTGCCGGCTCTGGGAGGGGTGGACCGAAGAAAGGCACGTCGTCCCGAGCCGTCACCGAGACCTGAAAGACAGCAACGGCGGCAATCAGACCCCCTGAACACGCTGCACACGCCAGCGGGGACCGCTCAGCCGCTATCAGTGGTAATGGGGGCAGACAGGGGTGTGACCCGCCGCCGTCTCCCATCACCACCGATTAGCGTCAGGCGGTCACCGAAAAAACCTACTGAGCCGCAGATTTACCCAAATTCGGATTCGGACTCTGATTTCCCCCACACTGCATTGTTTACCAACGAAGTCATGTGATCACAGCGATCACATGACCTTGTTTGTTCGGGTCCAGGAGAGGTGGGAGGAGCTTCTGGAACCTCCAGGGTAAGAAAAGAAATGCGCCGTTCTGCTGCAGCCGTTCCCATTACCGCAGGTTAGTGCGTCACTTTACAGTGCCTGGAAAAAGTATTCATACCCCATATCCCACATTTTGTTACAACCAAAAACATAAATGTATTTTATTGGGATTTTATGTGATGGACCAACACAAAGTGTCACATAATTGTGAAGTGGAAGGAAAATGATACAAATAAATATGTGAAAAGTGTGGGGGGGGGGATTTGTATGGCGCCCCCCGGAGTCAATACTTTGTAGAACCCCCTTTCTCTACAAGTCTTTTTGGGGGTGTCTCTACCAGCTTTGCCCATCTAGAGAGGACATTTCTGCCCATTCTTCTTCTTTGTAAAATCTCTCAAGCTCTGTCAGATTGGATGGAGAGCGTCTGTGATCAGCAATTTTCAAGTCTGGCCACAGATTCTCAATGTGATTTAGGTCTGGACTGTGACTGGGCCATTCTAACACATGAATATGCTTTGATCTAAACCATTCCATTGTAGCTCTGGCTGTATGTTTCGGGTCGTTGTCCTGCTGGAAGGTGACCCTCCCCCCCCAGTCTCAAGTCTTTTGCCGACTCTAACAGGTTTTCTTCTAAGATTGTCCTGTATTTGTCTCCATCCATCTTCCCATCAACTCTGACCAGCTTCCCTGTCCCTGCTGAAGAAAACCATCCCCACCACATGATGCTGCCACCACCATGTCTCACAGTGGGGATGGTGTGTTCAGGGGGATGGGCAGTGTTAGTTTCCCCCACACATAGCGTTTTACTTTTAGGCCAAAAAGTTGAATTTTGGTGTCATGTGAGCAGATCACCTTCTTCCACATGTTTGCTCCCCTCCCCCACATGGCTTCTCACAAACTACAAACAGGACTTCTTATGACTTTCTTTCTCCAATGTCTTTCTTCTTGTCACTCTTCCATAAAGGGCAGATTTGTGGAGAACACGACTAATAGTTGTCCTGTGGACAGACTCTCCCCCCTGAGCTGTGGATCTCTGCAGCTCCTCCAGAGTTACCATGGACCTCTTGGCTCTTCTCTGATGAATGCTCTCCTTGCCCGGCCCGGTCAGTTTAGGTGGACGGCCATGTCTTGGTAGGTTTGCGGTTGTGCCATACTCTTTCCATTTTCCGATGATGGATTGAACAGAGCTCCGTGAGATGGTCAAAGCTTGGGAGATATTATTATAACCTAACCCTGCTTTATACTTCTCCACAACTTTATCCCTGACCTGTCTGGTGTGTTCCTTGGCCTTCATGATGCTGTTTGTTCACTAAGGTTCTCTAACAAACCTCTGAGGGCTTCACAGAACAGCTGTATTTATACTGAGATTACATGACACACAGGTGGACTATATTTACTAATTAGGTGACTTCTGAAGGCGATTGGTTCCTCTAGATTTTAGTTATCAGAGTAAAGGGGGCTGAATACAAATGCCCCTCCCCCCCACACTTTTCACATATTTATTTGTATCATTTTCCTTCCACTTCACAATTATGTGACACTTTGTGTTGGTTTATCACATAAAATCCAATAAAATACATTTATGTTTTTGGTTGTAACAAAATGTGGGGAATGTCAAGGGGTATGAATACTTTTTCCAGGCACCGTATATGATGTGGAGATGCAGATATAAAACTCCCAAATCAATTATTAATACATCATGAAATGTCTTCTATGATATACAAGACCTGCATGTACCTGGAATCGGGCCCCTTACAGTCCTGGCCTGTACAGCAGAGATCAGACAGGGGAGGGAGAAGCAGCACAAGGAGCCAATCAGGTAGGTTGTGGGGGGCTTATGTGCGAACAAGTGACAGGTAGACAGGAGGAGAGAGCAGAGTGACCGAGAGAACCTCATCAGTCAGCTACTCCTCCTTTCACTGTCCAATCACTGGCTGGGGGAGGGACAAAAGCTGCAATTGTTACTGAACTGCAGCAGAGAAAAGTCCGGTCTCCTGTGTGGCCAGACATGGCTATGCTGTGTAAATTTTAGGACTGGATGGACAGATATCAATCCTTTGGCGGGTATAAAATCCCCTCCCCCCCCCTGTATGTTATTCACAGGATTCAAAAAGTCACCTTAATGTCCCCCCAATGACAATACATTTTGCCCCCATTTTTGCTCATCCCCACTAGTGAGGAACTAGAAGTCCCAGCATGCTCAGCAGCCTTGGTCCTCCTGGCACACCCTGGGATGAGACTGTCATCCAATGAGAGCGTTTCTTTGGCCGTGGTCGATCGGTGCATTTACGATAACAGACCAGCGATTGCAGCCCTCAGGTAATACGTTGTCAGATCTGGTCTGCCTGTCTGTTGGGTCTAGTGAGAGTTTGGGGGAGGGGGTACCTTGTACACAGTGTTGGCGGTGCCGGACTCCTCGACTTGCACCACGATGTAGGCGTGCAGGAAGTTGGAGGCGATCATGTCGGGGACGAAGGGCGTGTTCTCGTCCTGGAAGACTATGGCTACGATGTCGTTCCCGATGTGCCGCTTCCTCTGCAGCTGAACAGGAAGGAAGAGGTGAGGAAGTGGTGAGGAAGAGGTGAGGAAGTGGTGAGGAAGAGGTGAGGAAGAGGTGAGGAAGAGGTGAGTAAGAGGTGAGTAAGAGGTGAGGAAGAGGTGAGGAAGTGGTGAGGAAGAGTTGAGGAACTGGGGAGGAAGAGTTGAGGAAGTGGGGAGGAAGTGGGGAGGGACTGGGGAGGAAGAGGTGAGGAAGAGGTGAGTAAGAGGTGAGGAAGTGGGGAGTAAGTGGGGAGTAAGTGGGGAGTAAGTGGGGAGTAAGTGGGGAGGAAGTGGGGAGGAAGTGGGGAGGAAGTGGGGAGGGAAGAAGTGGGGAGGAAGAGGGGAAGAGGAAGTGGGGAGGGAAGAAGTGGGGAGGAAGAGGTGAGGAAGAGGTGAGGAAGAGGGAAGGAAGAGGGAAGGAAGAGGGGAGGAAGTGGGGAGGAAGTGGGGAGGAAGAGGTGAGTAAGAGGTGAGGAAGTGGGGAGGAACTGGGGAGGAACTGGGGAGGAAGTGGGGAGGAAGAGGTGAGGAAGAGGGAAGGAAGAGGGAAGGAAGAGGGAAGGAAGAGGGGAGGAAGAGGGGAGGAAGTGGGGAGAGGGGGAACACACAGGGGGTACACATGGGGTACGGGAAGTGCGCTACCTGCTGGGCATCCCCCTCAGTGTATGGCAGCTTGGTGGACACGTGGAACATGATTTCCTTTCCACGGAAGTTGCAGTAGATGGATTCTGTTCCCGTCTGTCCATGAGCGACGTCCAAACCTCCCCGGAAACTGCAATATAAGTACAATATGGGGGAGGGGTCATCTGGAGTCCACCCAAAAGTGACATCTCCCATCATAGCTCCACCTCTGTTCCTGCCCACCTTTGTGCGTCCCGCCTCCTCCTGGCATAGTCTCAATAATCTCAAATAAAAAATTCAGCAGGGATAGTGGGAACCCCTCATAATGTGCGCAGCAGATCCCACCAATAGACTCCCAAAGAAACAGAAGTGCCTGTCAGCGGCTTTACCTCTCCAGCATCCGCCAAATACTGAAGTATCAGTTTTGGGTGGAGTGACCCTTTGGACATCAATGAGATGATCTTCAAACTCTTCTTGTATAACCATTTACAATGACCCACCATTACCGCGACCCACCATTACAGTGACCCACCATTACAGTGACCCACCAATACCGTGCCCCACCAATACCGTGACCCACCATTACAGTGACCCACCATTACAGTGACCCACCATATTTGTTACACACATAGACAGTAGAACAATAAGGGCTATAGTTTTCCCTACACCCCTTCCTCCCAGTGTGCACACTGATTGGTTGTTGCAGAAGAGGTCTCCATGCCCAGAGCCAACTTGAGTTGAATTTTCCATTAAGGGTGACTGACCAATCATCTAATCTCTGACTCTGGGGTGTCAGTGTTGGTGAGTCATCTGGCAAGTCCTCTCCGGCTCACCCCTTAAAGTCCTGCAGGAGAACCCGCTCCCCCAGCAGCTCCAGGAACTCCGCAAAGGCTGGACTCTCATCGGTGGTGCTGAATATTTCCTCTTCTGTCGTCTAAAAGAAAAAGGGGTTCCGGAACGTCAGCAGAATACCACAGAATACCAACAGCAAACACTGAAAACCAACATTCAAACTCTCCAATCGACATTAAAAGCCGGCGCCTGCACTTCTACATCTTGGAAATCCCAACACCCATCACCACCAACATCCATCACCAACAACACCCATCCCAAACATCCCATCACCATCAACATCCCATCACCACCAACATCCATCACCAACAACACCCATCCCAAACATCCCATCACCATCAACATCCCATCACCACCAACATCCCATCACCACCAACACTCATCCCAAACATCCATCACCACCAACACCCATCACCACCAACATCCCATCACCACCAACATCCATTACCACCAACATCCATTACCACCAACATCCATTACCACCAACATCCCATCACCACCAACATCCCATCACCACCAACATCCCATCACCACCAACATCCCACACCACCCCCCCAACATCCCATCACCCACCACCAACAACCCACCACCACCAACATCCCAACACAACCACCATCCCACCACCACCACCAACAACCATCACCACCAACACCCATCACCCAACACCACACCCCACCACCAACCCCCACACCACCACAACCAACACCACCCCACCAACACCACAAACACCAACAACACCCAACACCACCAACAACCCACACCACCACCACACCCCCATCACCACCAACATCCCATCACCACCAACACCCACACCACCAACACCCCCCCCACCACCAACAACACCATCACCACCAACATCCCATCACCACCAACATCCCATCACCACCAACACCCATCACCACCAACATCCCATCACCACAAACACCCATCACCACCACACACCCAACAACCACAACACCCATCACCACCAACATCCCATCACCACCAACATCCCATCACCACCAACATCCCATCACCAACAACACCCAACACCACCACACCCACCACCACCAACATCCCATCACCACCAACATCCCATCACCACCAACATCCCCCCACCACACCCACCCACACCACAACCCCCCACCACCAACATCCCAACCCAAAAACCCACCACCACAACCCCCCCATCACCCACCAACACCCCAACCCCCACAAAAACCATCACCACCAACACCCATCACACACCACCACCCCCACCATCCCCACCAACACCCCATCCCACCCCAACACACCACACCACACAACACCCCATCACCACCACACAACCCACCCCACCACAAACCCCCCCCCCCCACCAACATCCCATCACCACCAACATCCCATCACCACCAACATCCCATCACCACCAACACCCATCACCACCAACACCCATCACCACCACACAACCCACCACCACCACCCACCCACCACCACCCACAACCCATCACCACCCACCCCACATCACCACCAACACCCATCACCACCAACACCCATCACCACCAACACCCCCCCCCCCACCACCAACACCCATCACCACCAACATCCCATAACCACCAACATCCCATCACCACCAACAACCCACCACCACCAACATCCCATCACCCCCAACATCCCATCACCACCAACATCCCATCACCACCAACATCCCATCACCACCAACATCCCATCACCACCAACATCCCATCACCACCACCAACATCCCATCATCACCACCAACATCCCATCATCACCACCAACATCCCATCACCACCAACATCCCATCAACACCAACAACCCAAACACCAACACCCCCCATCCACCACCAACACCACACCCCAAACAACCACCACAACCACCACCACCCACATCACCACCAACACCCATCCTAAACATCCAACACCACCACCAACACCCCCAACCCCACCACCACACACCCCAACACCCACCACCACCATCCCCAACACCCACCACCACATCCCCAACCACCCACCACCACTCCCCCCCACACCCACCACACAAACACCCACCACCACAACCACCCACCACCCACCACCCACACCCCCAACACCCACCACCACTCATCCCCAACACCCACCAACCCACACCCCAACACCCACCACCACCCACACCCACCCCACAAACACCCATCACCACACACACCCCAAACACCCCAACCCTCACCAACACACCCATCCAAAACATCCATCACCACCAACCCCACCCACCACCAACACCCCACACACCCATCCCACCACACCACCAACCCACCCATCCCAACACCCATCACCACCAACACCCATCCCCAACACCCACCACCACAAACATCCACCAACACCCATCACAACACTCATCCCATTGCCCATAACCACCAACACCCATACCAAACATCCATTACCAACATCCATCCACCAACCACCTTCTACCACCAGCAACACCCATCACCGCAAACATCTATCCACCCATTACCAACATCTATCACCACTATTATCATCACCAACACCCAGCTAATGATCCCCGGGACACTTTTAGCCTTACAAATGAGGACTGGTCCTGGGTGGGTGATAGGACTTGATGTTCAGTCCCTCTATCACCATCATGATGATGATGGTTGGTGATGGCAGTGGACTGCAAGTCAGCTATTAAAAATGTTATAGACAGTCCGATGACACCTCTACGGGAGAGTAAACCTTGATCTTCCCCATAATCCCCCCGCTATGGTGGCATCAACAGTGCCGACACATTTCATCACAGACCACAAATCCCTGACTGCCCCCCCAAACCTCAAATCAGCCGACCCGACAATAACCGTACAATCACACTCCTGACCTGTCCCGGTTTCTGGTAGACGACTCCAAACTTAAAGTGATTGCTGATGACGTGTTCATCAAATGTGACGATGAGACGCGATGCCTGGAGGGAAGAGGATAAAGACGAGGATTTAGGATTTCATGAAGAACCAATCAGAGCATATGAACATCCATACACAGTACAATATTCCGTCCGTCTAATCCGAACCGTACAGAATCGAGGGGTTACTCCTCGCCCATGAATGACCCCGGTGTGTCCGGTACGGTGAGAGGGGGGTTAATCCTCGCCCATGAATGACCCCGGTGTGTCCGGTACAGTGAGCGGGGGGTTAATCCTCGCCCATGAATGACCTCGGTGTGTCCGGTACGGTGAGCGGGGGGTTAATCCTCGCCCATGAATGACCTCGGTATGTCCGGTACGGGGAGCGGGGGGTTAATCCTCGCCCATGAATGACCTCGGTATGTCCGGTACGGTGAGCGGGGGGTTAATCCTCGCCCATGAATGACCCCGGTGTGTCCGGTACGGTGAGCGGGGGGTTAATCCTCGCCCATGAATGACCTCGGTATGTCCGGTACGGTGAGCGGGGGTTAATCCTCGCCCATGAATGACCTCGGTATGTCCGGTACGGTGAGCGGGGGGTTAATCCTCGCCCATGAATGACCCCGGTGTGTCCGGTACGGTGAGCGAGGGGTTAATCCTCGCCCATGAATGACCTCGGTATGTCCGGTACGGTGAGCGGGGGGTTAATCCTCGCCCATGAATGACCCCGGTGTGTCCGGTACGGTGAGCGGGGGGTTAATCCTCGCCCATGAATGACCCCGGTGTGTCCGGTACGGTGAGCGGGGGTTAATCCTCGCCCATGAATGACCCCGGTGTGTCCGGTATGGTGAGCGGGGGGTTAATCCTCGCCCATGAATGACCCCGGTGTGTCCGGTACGGTGAGCAGTGGGTTAATCCTCGCCCATGAATGCCCCCGGTGTGTCCGGTATGGTGAGCGGGGGGTAAATCCTCGTCTAAGAATGACCCCGGTGTGTCCGGTACGGGGAGCGGGGGGGTTAATCCTCGCCCATGAATGACCCCGATGTGTCCGGTACGGTGAGCGGGGGTTAATCCTCGCCCATGAATGACCCCGGTGTGTCCGGTACGGTGAGCAGAGGGTTAATCCTCGCCCATGAATGACCCCGGTGTGTCCGGTACGGTGAGCGGGGGGGTTAATCCTCGCCCATGAATGACCTCGGTATGTCCGGTACGGTGAGCGGGGGGTTAATCCTCGCCCATGAATGACCCCGGTGTGTCCGGTACGGTGAGCGAGGGGTTAATCCTCGCCCATGAATGACCTCGGTATGTCCGGTACGGTGAGCGGGGGGTTAATCCTCGCCCATGAATGTCCCCGGTGTGTCCGGTACGGTGAGCGGGGGGTTAATCCTCGCCCATGAATGACCTCGGTATGTCCGGTACGGTGAGCGGGGGGTTAATCCTCGCCCATGAATGACCTCGGTGTGTCCGGTACGGTGAGCGGTGGGTTAATCCTCGCCCATGAATGACCCCGGTGTGTCCGGTATGGTGAGCGGGGGGTTAATCCTCGCCCATGAATGACCCCGGTGTGTCCGGTACGGTGAGCAGAGGGTTAATCCTCGCCCATGAATGCCCCCGGTGTGTCCGGTATGGTGAGCGGGGGGTAAATCCTCGTCTAAGAATGACCCCGGTGTGTCCGGTACGGGGAGCGGGGGGTTAATCCTCGCCCATGAATGTCCCCGGTGTGTCCGGTACGGTGAGCGGGGGTTAATCCTCGCCCATGAATGACCCCGGTATGTCCGGTACGGTGAGCGGGGGGTTAATCCTCGCCCATGAATGACCCCGGTGTGTCCGGTACGGTGAGCGGAGGGTTAATCCTCGCCCATGAATGACCCCGGTGTGTCCGGTATGGTGAGCGGGGGGTTAATCCTCGCCCATGAATGACCCCGGTGTGTCCGGTACGGTGAGCAGAGGGTTAATCCTCGCCCATGAATGCCCCCGGTGTGTCCGGTATGGTGAGCGGGGGGTAAATCCTCGTCTAAGAATGACCCCGGTGTGTCCGGTACGGGGAGCGGGGGGGTTAATCCTCGCCCATGAATGACCCCGATGTGTCCGGTACGGTGAGCGGGGGGTTAATCCTCGCCCATGAATGACCCCGGTGTGTCCGGTACGGTGAGCAGAGGGTTAATCCTCGCCCATGAATGCCCCCGGTGTGTCCGGTATGGTGAGCGGGGGGTAAATCCTCGTCTAAGAATGACCCCGGTGTGTCCGGTACGGGGAGCGGGGGGGTTAATCCTCGCCCATGAATGACCCCGGTGTGTCCGGTACGGTGAGCGGGGGGGTTAATCCTCGCCCATGAATGACCCCGGTGTGTCCGGTACGGTGAGCGGGGGGTTAATCCTCGCCCATGAATGACCCCGGTGTGTCCGGTACGGTGAGCGGGGGGGGGTTAATCCTCGCCCATGAATGACCTCGGTGTGTCCGGTACGGTGAGCGGGGGGTTAATCCTCGCCCATGAATGACCCCGGTGTGTCCGGTATGGTGAGCGGGGGGTAAATCCTCGTCTAAGAATGACCCCGGTGTGTCCGGTACGGTGAGCAGAGGGTTAATCCTCGCCCATGAATGACCCCGGTGTGTCCGGTACGGTGAGCGGGGGGGTTAATCCTCGCCCATGAATGACCCCGGTGTGTCCGGTACGGTGAGCGGGGGGTTAATCCTCGCCCATGAATGACCCCGGTGTGTCCGGTACGGTGAGCGGGGGGTTAATCCTCGCCCATGAATGACCCCGGTGTGTCCGGTACGGTGAGCGGGGGGTAAATCCTCGCCCATGAATGACCCCGGTGTGTCCGGTACGGTGAGCGGGGGGTTAATCCTCGCCCATGAATGACCCCGATGTGTCCGGTACGGTGAGCGGGGGGTTAATCCTCGCCCATGAATGACCCCGATGTGTCCGGTACGGTGAGCGGGGGGTTAATCCTCGCCCATGAATGACCCCGGTGTGTCCGGTACGGTGAGCGGGGGGTTAATCCTCGCCCATGAATGACCCCGGTGTGTCCGGTGCGGTGAGCGGGGGGTTAATCCTCGCCCATGAATGACCCCGGTGTGTCCGGTACGGTGAGCGGGGGGTTAATCCTCGCCCATGAATGACCCCGGTGTGTCCGGTACGGTGAGCGGGGGGGTTAATCCTCGCCCATGAATGACCCCGGTGTGTCCGGTACGGTGAGCGGGGGGGTTAATCCTCGCCCATGAATGACCCCGGTGTGTCCGGTACGGTGAGCGGGGGGTTACTCCTCGCCCATGAATGACCCCGGTGTGTCCGGTACGGTGAGCGGGGGGTTAATCCTCGCCCATGAATGACCCCGGTGTGTCCGGTACGGTGAGCGGGGGGTTAATCCTCGCCCATGAATGACCCCGGTGTGTCCGGTACGGTGAGCGGGGGGGTTAATCCTCGCCCATGAATGCCCCCGGTGTGTCCGGTACGGTGAGCGGGGGGTTAATCCTCGCCCATGAATGACCCCGGTGTGTCCGGTACGGTGAGCGGGGGGGGGTTAATCCTCGCCCATGAATGACCCCGGTGTGTCCGGTACGGTGAGCGGGGGGGGTTAATCCTCGCCCATGAATGACCCCGGTGTGTCCGGTACGGTGAGCGGGGGGTTAATCCTCGTCTAAGAATGACCTCGGTGTGTCCGGTACGGTGAGCGGGGGGTTAATCCTCGCCCATGAATGACCCCGGTATGTCCGGTATGGTGAGCGGGGGTTACTCCTCGCCCATGAATGCCCCCGGTGTGTCCGGTACGGTGAGCGGGGGGTTAATTTTCGCACATGGCGTGATGACGTCACGGAGGGGTGTGAGGTATGAAATGTCTCTGTGGGGGAGTCGGGTTCTCATGTGTGTACAATGGGATACAAAGGATGGCATTGTGTGATACAATGTATCATGTTCATCCTTGTGGTCGGGTTACCTTGCCGTGGTCTCACCTTCGGGTAGAGGACGGGGTGAAATCGATCCACGTTCACATCTTCACACACCAGCTGGGAACAAACATGGAGCTGTGTGAGAAAAACTGTCCAACACCCCCTCCCCCGATACTACACCCCCCCCCCCCCCGCCCCACCTTCACCAACCAATCCCTGAACAGGATCTATCTGGACCACCCAACCTCTAACAATCATACATCCCATTAGGTATTATTTCTGTGACCCCACTGGGGAGGTTTCCCCTCACTTCCTGTCCCTGTGACACCAGTATAGAAACAGAGGGGTGTGGTCACCAGGACAGGAAGACGCTAAGTTCTGACTCCTCCCCCCACATGCATCTTTTTAATCTCCCATCACTTCCTGTCCTGAAGCTGACCCCTCCCACTCCTGATTAGAGGCGGAGCTTCTCATCATTTAGATTGGAGTGGGAGAGATCTCAGCCCCTCCCCCAGAGATCAGACAACTCACCTTGGCCATCTGCACCACATTGGGGAACTCGGTCAGGCAGGAGATGGGGATGACGTCGTGGTACGTCTGGGACTTTGTCCTGGAGAAGGAAGACGAGGACAGAGATGACATCAGGAATATAGACAATGACTATACAGAAGACGTGGCTGAACGGAGGAGGGTGGAACGACGTGGCTGAACGGAGGAGGGTGGAACGACGTGGCTGAACAGAGGAGGGTGGAACGACGTGGTTGAACGGAGGAGGGTGGAACGACGTGGATGAACGGAGGAGGGTGGAACGATGTGGATGAACGGAGGAGGGTGGAACGATGTGGCTGAACGGAGGTGGGTGGAACGACGTGGATGAACGGAGGAGGGTGGAACGACGTGGATGAACGGAGGAGGGTGGAACGACGTGGATGAACGGAGGAGGGTGGAACGACGTGGATGAACGGAGGAGGGTGGAACGACGTGGATGAACGGAGGAGGGTGGAACGACGTGGATGAACGGAGGAGGGTGGAACGACGTGGATGAACGGAGGAGGGTGGAACGACGTGGATGAACGGAGGAGGGTGGAACGACGTTGATGAACGGAGGAGGGTGGAACGACGTGGATGAACGGAGGAGGGTGGAACGACGTGGATGAACGGAGGAGGGTGGAACGACGTGGATGAACGGAGGAGGGTGGAACGACGTGGATGAACGGAGGAGGGTGGAACGACGTGGCTGAACGGAGGAGGGTGGAACGACGTGGCTGAACGGAGGAGGGTGGAACGAGGTGGCTGAACGGAGGAGGGTGGAACGACGTGGATGAACGGAGGAGGGTGGAACGACGTGGCTGAACGGAGGAGGGTGGAACGACGTGTGGCTGAACGGAGGAGGGTGGAACGACGTGGCTGAACGGAGGAGGGTGGAACGACGTGGCTGTACGGAGGAGGGTGGAACGACGTGGCTGAACGGAGGAGAGTGGAACGACGTTGCTGAACGGAGGAGAGTGGAACGACGTGGATGAACGGAGGAGGGTGGAACGACGTGGATGAACGGAGGAGGGTGGAACGACGTGGATGAACGGAGGAGGGTGGAACGACGTGGATGAACGGTGGAGGGTGGAACGACGTGGATGAACGGAGGAGGGTGGAACGAGGTGGATGAACAGAAGAGGGTGGAACGACGTGGCTGAACGGAGGAGGGTGGAACGACGTGGCTGTACGGAGGAGGGTGGAACGACGTAGATGAACAGAGGAGGGTGTAACGACGTGGCTGAACGGAGGAGGGTGTAACAACGTGGCTGAACAGAGGAGAGTGGAACGACGTGGATGAACGGAAGAGGGTGGAACGATGTGGCTGAACGGAGGAGGGTGGAACGATGTGGCTGAACGGAGGAGGGTGGAACGACGTAGATGAACAGAGGAGGGTGGAACGACGTAGATGAACAGAGGAGGGTGGAACGACGTGGCTGAACGGAGGAGGGTGGAACGACGTGGATGAACGGAGGAGGGTGGAACTACGTGGATGAACGGAGGAGGGTGGAACGACGTGGATGAACGGAGGAGGGTGGAACGACGTGGATGAACGGAGGAGGGTGGAACGACGTGGATGAACGGAGGAGGGTGGAACGACGTGGATGAACGGAGGAGGGTGGAACGACGTGGATGAACGGAGGAGGGTGGAACGACGTGGATGAACGGAGGAGGGTGGAACGACGTGGATGAACGGAGGAGGGTGGAACGACGTGGCTGAACGGAGGAGGGTGGAACGACGTGGCTGAACGGGGGAGGGTGGAACGACGTGGCTGAACGGAGGAGGGTGGAACGCCGTGGATGAACGGAGGAGGGTGGAACGACGTGGCTGAACGGAGGAGGGTGGAACGACGTGGCTGAACGGAGGAGGGTGGAACGACGTGGCTGAATGGAGGAGGGTGGAACGACGTGGATGAACAGAGGAGGGTGGAACGACGTGGCTGAACGGAGGGGGGTGGAATGACGTGGCCAAAAGACACCAAAGAATAGACGATAAGCCAGGCTAAAAGACATCGATGGAAGCTGAACACAGAGCAGTAGTCAGGTGGAGGACCCCTTTAAAGAAACCTGCGAGGACTGAAATGTGGGAGGGGCCATTGCTGACTCAGATATTAAAGGTGCAGGCTCCAGAAGTGCCATCCTGATCCCCATCTTCCTCATACAGAACAGGATTTTAGACGTTCCAGCCTTCACTGGCAGCATGCTTGGTCCAGATCATTTCCGTATAAAGTAGGGAAGCCAGGGATCGAAATGATGAACCTGTAAAAAGGATCCAGCAATGGCGGCTCCTCTATATTCCTCCTTCCACATTGTCCGGCCTGCTGGAATCATCCCACAGGCTGAGACTTGTAGTTCCTTTATAAAGGTTCCAGGACAGACAGAACTAGTATGTAGCTAAAAGCTTCCATTAGAGCCTTCTCACACAGGTTCCCTTTAAGGCTGATACAGTATATGGCCCATCCCCCCCCCTCCAGCGGGGCCCCATCTGGCACGCAGCGCAGGGCGTAGCCGGGAAGACACATTATGTAATGGGTACCGGAGCAGCAGGCGGAGGTGTTCCTGGTCTCCGATGACATCATACTTCAGGGAGAAGACGAGGTGACCCAGAGCCGAATCCACCGAGTAATAATTGAAGTGTTCCTGCAAGACAAAGCCAGAGAGTCTGTATGAAGACGGGGGACCGGCATGACACCACAGCCATAGAGCTTCTGTATCAGGGTGTCCCCCCCAAACCCAACATCCTCAAACTAAACTGATAGGAATTGCGACCCCCCATTATATGCAGTACAGGTGGGGGTCCAGAGTCCGAAAACCTTGGGTCACTCTATCCTCACACATGGCTCCTTCCATATCTCTATCCTCACACATGGCGCCCTCCATATCTCTATCCTCACACATGGCGCCCTCCATATCTCTATCCTCACACATGGCGCCCTCCATATCTCTATCCTCACACATGGTGCCTTCCATATCACTATCCTCACACATGGCTCCTTCCATATCTCTATCCTCACACATAGAGCCTTCCATATCTCTATCCTCACACATGGGGCCTTCCATATCTCTATCCTCACACATGGCTCCTTCCATATCTCTATCCTCACACATAGAGCCTTCCATATCTCTATCCTCACACATGGAACCTTCCATATCTCTATCCTCACACATGGCTCCTTCCATATCACTATCCTCACACATGGCTCCTTCCATATCACTATCCTCACACATGGAGCCTTCCATATCTCCATCCTCACACATGACTCCTTCCATATCTCTATCCTCACACATGGAGCCTTCCATACCTCTATCCTCACACATGGAGCCTTCCATATCTCTATCCTCACACATGGAGCCTTCCATATCTCTATCCTCACACATGGAGCCTTCCATATCTCTATCCTCACACATGGGGCCTTCCATATCTCTATCCTCACACATGGTGCCTTCCATATCTCTATCCTCACACATGGCGCCTTCCATATCTCTATCCTCACACATGGCTCCTTCCATATCTCTATCCTCACACATGGTGCCTTCCATATCTCTATCCTCACACATGGAGCCTTCCATATCTCTATCCTCACACATGGAGCCTTCCATATCTCTATCCTCACACGTGGCTCCTTCCATATCACTATCCTCACACATGGCTCCTTCCATATCTCTATCCTCACACATGGAGCCTTCCATATCTCTATCCTCACACATGGCTCCTTCCATATCTCTATCCTCACACATGGAGCCTTCCATATCTCTATCCTCACACATGGGGCCTTCCATATCTCTATCCTCACACATTGAACCTTCCATATCTCTATCCTCACACATGGCTCCTTCCATATCTCTATCCTCACACATGGCTCCTTCCATATCTCTATCCTCACACATGGAGCCTTCCATATCTCTATCCTCACACATGGTGCCTTCCATATCTCTATCCTCACACATGGCTCCTTCCATATCTCTATCCTCACACATGGAGCCTTCCATATCTCTATCCTCACACATGGCTCCTTCCATATCTCTATCCTCACACATGGCTCCTTCCATATCTCTATCCTCACACATGGAGCCTTCCATATCTCTATCCTCACACATGGCTCCTTCCATATCTCTATCCTCACACATGGAGCCTTCCATACCTCTATCCTCACACATGGAGCCTTCCATATCTCTATCCTCACACATGGCTCCTTCCATATCTCTATCCTCACACATGGAGCCTTCCATATCTCTATCCTCACACATGGAGCCTTCCATATCTCTATCCTCACACATGGCTCCTTCCATATCTCTATCCTCACACATGGAGCCTTCCATATCTCTATCCTCACACATGGCTCCTTCCATATCTCTATCCTCACACATGACTCCTTCCATATCTCTATCCTCACACATGGAGCCTTCCATATCTCTATCCTCACACATGGTGCCTTGCATATCTCTATCCTCACACATGGTGCCTTCCATATCTCTATCCTCACACATGGAACCTTCCATATCTCTATCCTCACACATGGTGCCTTGCATATCTCTATCCTCACACATGGTGCCTTCCATATCTCTATCCTCACACATGGCGCCTTCCATATCTCTATCCTCACACATGGAGCCTTCCATATCTCTATCCTCACACATGGTGCCTTCCATATCTCTATCCTCACACATGGCTCCTTCCATATCTCTATCCTCACACATGGCACCTTCCATATCTCTATCCTCACACATGGAGCCTTCCATATCTCTATCCTCACACATGGAGCCTTCCATATCTCTATCCTCACACATGGAGCCTTCCATATCTCTATCCTCACACATGGCTCCTTCCATATCTCTATCCTCACACATGGCTCCTTCCATATCTCTATCCTCACACATGGAGCCTTCCATATCTCTATCCTCACACATGGAGCCTTCCATATCTCTATCCTTACACATGGAGCCTTCCATATCTCTATCCTCACACATGGAGCCTTCCATATCTCTATCCTCACACATGGCTCCTTCCATATCTCTATCCTTACACATGGAGCCTTCCATATCTCTATCCTCACACATGGCGCCTTCCATATCTCTATCCTCACACATGGCTCCTTCCATATCTCTATCCTCACACATGGAGACTTCCATATCTCTATCCTCACACATGGAGCCTTCCATATCTCTTTCCTCACACATGGCTCCTTCCATATCTCTATCCTCACACATGGCTCCTTCCATATCTCTATCCTCACACATGGCTCCTTCCATATCTCTATCCTCACACATGACTCCTCCCATATCTCTATCCTCACACATGGAGCCTTCCATATCTCTATCCTCACACATGGCTCCTTCCATATCTCTATCCTCACACATGGACTCTTCCATATCTCTATCCTCACACATGGCTCCTTCCATATCTCTATCCTCACACATGGTGCCTTCCATATCTCTATCCTCACACGTGGCTTAAACACACGACCTTCTGAAGTTTCATACTAATAGCAGGGAATGTACAGAATTTAGGCAGCGGTCAGTTCAATCTAGAAGAAGATTCCATTGCCTCCCTGCTGTTTGTGCCCACCTAACCCCAAGATCACATTCCCCCCGTTTCCTAGTTTGTACTCACCTTCCCTAGGAAGTGTTTGCGGTACAGGCGTGCCATGTGGTTACTTTCCAGCTTCACCTTCCCACCGGGAGACTGAACGTTCTCGGGATCCAGCAACGAGGAGCGGTCGTGATTGGTCCCTTCGATCCAGTAACCCCCAAACTGCGGCAGTAGGATAAGAGGGAAGGGCCCCTCCCGGCCCAGGACCTGCAGGGTACAAGGGACAGATCCTTTTTTAATACCATATACACGTTCTTCACCTTCAATGAGAACACAACATGGGGACAAGAAAACCTAAACGTGGCAGGGAACTCAGACTGAGGCACAGGGGGCCATGGAGATCAGATTGAGGCACAGAGGGGACCATGGAGGTCTGACTGGGGCACAGGGGGACCATGGAGATCTGACTGGGGCACAGGGGGACCATGGAGGTCTGACTGGGGCACAGGGGGGACCAAGGAGATAATATTGAGGCACAGGGGTTCATGGAGGTCAGACTGAGGCACAGGGGGTCCATGGAGGTCAGACTGGGGCAGAGAGGGGACATGGAGGTCAGATTGAGGCACAGGAAAACCATGGAGGTCAGACTGATGCAAAGGGGGACCATGGAGGCCAGCCTAGGGTACAGGGGGGCCGTGGAGGTCAGACTAAGGCACAGGGGGATCATGGAGGTCAGACTGAGGCACAGGGGGACCATGGAGGTCAGACTGAGGCACAGGGGGACCATGGAGGTCAGACTGAGGCACAGGGGGACCATGGAGGTCAGACTGAGGCACAGGGGGACCATGGAGGTCAGACTGAGGCACAGGGGGATCATGGAGGTCAGACTGAGGCACAGGGGGACCATGGAGGTCAGACTGAGGCACAGGGGAACCATGGAGGTCAGACTGAGGCACAGGGGGACCACGGAGGTCAGACTGAGGCACAGGGGGACCACGGAGGTCAGACTGAGGCACAGGGGGACCACGGAGGTCAGACTGAGGCACAGGGGGACCACGGAGGTCAGACTGAGGTATAAGGGGGACCATGGAGGTCAGACTAAGGCACAGGGGGACCATGGAGGTCAGACTGAAGCAGAGGGGGGCCATGGAGGTCAAATGGAGGCACAGGGGGGTCATGGAGGTTAGCTTGGGACCTAGAGGGCCATGAAGGTCAGAAATTAGAGTGGTTCTATCCAGAGGGGGGAACAGTTACCAAAACCTGACATTGGATCCCCCCTATCCCTCTCCTCCATAGGTTATAAAATGGTTTGCCTGAAGTTCCACTTTAATGACCCCCATTATCCTGAGTGAGATATTGGAGCGAGAGGATTGTGTATGGGCCTCCGCTGGCGGGCTCTTACCTCATGGACACTGGGGTAGGGGATGTAGTCCTCCTCTGTCTGCAGTAGAAAGGAAAATAGTAGAAGATTAATACAAGGAATAGGAGACAACAGTACACCGCCATGGCCTATGGCAGAGCTCAGTTCATGCACGGGGTCCATGGTGCAGAGGGATCAGAAAGGGGCATTAAATACCAGCAGGGGGTGCGGTTTCTCTCAATACCCTCCAATGCTGGTCAGAGAAAACAAAAATATGAACAAAAAATATTCACAGCAACAACCTACCATCATCCTCATCCTTATCCCACCAACACGGACTCACCTTCAGAGGTGGAGGCATCGAGTATCTCTGTTCATCCATTCTGCAGCCCTGAAATATGGAGCCAGAAAAGGGAACTCATTATACACCGCTACTGAAAAGGTCTGCGACATTCCTGGAAATTCAACATGTGTCCATATCAGGATTCAGGGTGTCAGAGGGGCCAAGGAGGTTAGACTGGGGAACAGGGGGAACTTCGAGGTCAGAGGGGGGTCATGGGGTCAGATTCTAACACAGGAGCAGCATGGGAGGTCAGAGAGAGGCAAAGGGGGTAGGGGGGCATAGAGGGGGTGGGGGGGCATAGAGATCAGACAGGGCGATGAGAGAAGCATGGGTGTCAAATAGGAACCTAGGGGGGCCATGGAGGTCAGACTGGGGCCCATAGTAGGCATGGCAGTCAGAAAGAAGCACACAGTGGCATGGAGATTAGAATAGGACACGGGGGGTCAGATAGAGGCATGGAGGGGGCATAGGGTTTGGACAGGGGCACGGGGGTCTATGAAGGTCAGGCAGGGTTTCCTCTATATGGAGGTACAATGAGGGGCCCCTATGGACACTTACCTGCATCTTTTCAATCATTTCAAACAGGTCAGAGTTCTGTAAGAAGAAAAGAGAAACTCATTAATATCTTCAATATCTCAGATAATAGACAAATAGAGATCTCTATTATTGCCCCCGACACCTCCCTGAAATCTGTACGGAATAAACAGACATTAGAGTGTAAGCTCTTCTGGTGTAGAGACTCGTACAGCACTACAGTATATGTCAGAGCTATTTATATATCATTGCAGTAAAAGAACAAACATTCTGATTGGAGTCTTCCTGCTTTTTTCCCACGATACTCTGTTCCTGGTGATGGGGGGGGGGGATGGGGTTTAATAGAGCGGAATCATTCTGCACACAGGTACTCCACCACCTGCACACATATCATCCATTATTCAGCACTGATATGGACCCCCCCCCAGGAAATGAATGCCGGCTACAATTTTAGGAGCAAAAACTATTTTCAGACAACTACATGCTGCCGATTCCCCAGACGAGGGAGCTGAAGCGTCTAACAGGAAGTACACGATGCGCAAAACGGTGTTATTCCTGCAGGATCTTCACAGCAAACCCTGAGACCTCCACACTGCATCTTCCCACGATCCACCGCAGACCCCCGCCGCGCCTTCCCACGATCCACCGCAGACCCCCGCCGCCACACAGCGCCTTCCCACGATCCACCGCAGACCCCCGCCGTCACACCGCGCCTTCCCACGATCCACCGCAGACCCCCGCCGCCACGCTGCACCTTCACACGATCCACCGCAGACACCCGCTGCCACCCTGCACCTCCCACCGCAGACCCCCGCCGCCACGCCGCGCCTTCCCGCGATCCACCGCAGACCCCCGCCGCCACACCGCGCCTTCCCACGATCCACCGCAGACCCCCTCCGTCACACCGCGCCTTCCCACGATCCACCGCAGACCCCCGCCGCCAATGCCCACACTTTCACACGATCCACCGCAGACACCCGCTGCCACGCTGCACCTCCCACAACGCAGACCCCCGCCGCCACGCCGCGCCTTCCCACGATCCACCGCAGACCCCCGCCGTCACACCGCGCCTTCCCACGATCCACCGCAGACCCCCGCCGCCAATGCCCACACTTTCACACGATCCACCGCAGACACCCGCTGCCACGCTGCACCTCCCACAACGCAGACCCCCGCCGCCACGCCGCGCCTTCCCGCGATCCACCGCAGACCCCCGCTGCCACACCGCGCCTTCCCACGGTCCACCGCAGACCCCCGCCACCACACTGTGCCTTCCCACGATCCCCTGCAGACCCCCGCCACCACACTGTGCCTTCCCACAATCCAGCGAAGACCCCCGCCGCCACACCGCGCCTTCCCACAATTCACTGCAGACCCCCGCCGCCACACCCCGCCTCCCCACAATCCACCGCAGACCCCCGCCGCCACACGTGCCTTCCCACGATCCACCGCAGACCCCCGCCACCGCAACGCGCCTTCCCACTATCCACCGCAGACCTCCGCAGCCACACCGTGCCTTCCCACAATCCACCGCAGACCCCCGCCGCCACACCAAGACTTCCCACAATCCACCACAGACCCCCGCGACCGCAACCCGCCTTCGAACAATCCACCGCATACCCCGCCGCCACACCCCACGCCTTCCCACAATCCACCACAGACCTCCCTGTTTTGCGCATCATGTACTTCCTGTATTGTAACCGGTCAGAATTTATTCCAGCAGATCTGATTGGGTGACATTGAACGGTGTGTGGCGGGAGAGGTCTCGGCACCCCAGTGCTGTGAACAGAATGTTTCCAGATGGGAGCGGAGGAATCCATGCGCCAGCTCGGATGTGACAGACGCCCCGGGTGGCGCGGTGACTCCGCAGAGTGTCCCGGCCGTGTCAGAACAAATGTGTCAGATTGCGCAGCGCACTGATATGAGCCGGCGCTGCCTGCGAGCCGGGGGCCCGGGGAGTGACACATCATGTCTGCACGGCGTATGCTGAGCGCAGAGACTGGCGGTGGCTCGGCCTTTCGCTGCCAGCAGCGCGCGGCGGGCTCTGCGGATCTCCCTGCTAAAGTGTGAAACCAAAAGAAGTGTCTCTGGCGATGCAGGCAAATTATCCTCAGTCCAATGAGCGCCTGACTTCCTTCTACATAAACATCATCCCCTGTGCGGGCCTGGAACGGCGCTCTGACGCACGCAGGAAGTGCGGTGCGCAGGAATTCTCATCTGTCCTCTGTAGACACATCCCTGGGAGAAGATCTCCTGACTTCATAGAAGAGAGAACATGTCATCTGTACACTCTCAGGGTGAAAACCACCAATCAGAGAGCGGGGCCGCCTTCTTTGCTAACCTTTTGGAAGTCCAGCGCTTCCTTGCATTGGCTGAGACACCAACGCACAGCCGGCTCTGGAAATCCCAGGACTCTGTGCAGGCCAGTCAAGTTCCTCTACCCCAAACTCGCTCATCCATGTCTTCATGGACCTTGCTTTGTGCTCTGGTCCAAATCATTTGGTGGAGGGGGGATTATGGTGTGGGGGGGAGGGGGGGGATTATGGTGTGGGGGTGTTTTTCAGGAGTTGGGCTTGGTCCCTTGAAGGGAACTCTTAGGGCGTCACACCATTTTGGACAATTTCAACAGTTTGGGGATGTCCCCTTCCTGTTCCAACATGGCTGCGCACCAGTGCACAAAGCACTGGTCAAACATTCCCATAGACACCCTCCTAAACCTTGTGGACGGCCTTCCCAGAAGAGTTGAAGCTGTTATAACTGCAAAGGGCCAACTCAATATTGAACCCTCCGGACTAAGACCAGGATGCCATTAACCACTTCCCGCCCGGTCAATAGCAAATTGACGTCCGGGAAGTGGTTTCGTTATCCTGACTGGGCGTCATATGACGTCCTTCAGGATAACAGCCGCCGCGCGCCCGTGGGGGCGCGCATCGCGGCGATCGGTGGAGCGGTGTGTCAGTCTGACACACCGCTACACTGATCTCGGTAAAGAGTCTCCGGCGGAGGCTCTTTACCACGTGATCAGCCGTGTCCAATCACGGCTGATCACGATGTACACAGGAAGAGCCGTTGATCGGCTTTTCCTCTACTCGCGTCTGATAGACGCGAGTAGAGGAGAGCCGATCGGCGGCTCTCCTGACAGGGGGGGTCTGCGCTGATTGTTTATCAGCGCAGCCCCCCTCAGATGCCCACACTAGACCATCAGGGAAGCCCCCAGGACCACCAGGGAAGCCCCCAATACCACCAGGGAAGCCCCCAGCATGTGGATGGCCAGGTACATCCCCCATGGCCATCCACATGTTAAAAAAAATGCCAAAAATATGCCAATCAGTGCCCACAGATGGGCACTGATTGGCACATCATATTTAATAAAAAAAAAAGTTTAAAAAAGGGATGCAAAAAGGGATGCCACCCATCAGTGTCATCAGTGCCACTCATCAGCGTCCATCAGTGCCACCTATCAGTGCCCATCCGTGCCCACCCATGCCCACCTATCAGTGCCCATCCATGCCACCTATCAGTGCCACATATATGTGTGCATGAGTGCCCGTCAGTGCCGCCTATGAGTGCCCGTCAGTGCCGCCTATGAGTGCCCGTCAGTGCCGCCTATGAGTGCCCGTCAGTGCCGCCTGAGTGCCCATCAGTGCCACCTGAGTGCCCATCAGTGCCGCATACCAGTGCCACCTATCAATGCCCATCAGTGCCGCCTATCAGTGCCCATCATCAGTGCCACCTCATCGGTGCCCCCTAATTGGTGCCACCTCATCGGTGCCCATCAGTGCCGCCTTATCAGTGCCCATTAGTGCCGCCTTATCAGTGCCCGTCATTGAAGAAGAAAACGCACTTATTTACAAAAAAAATTAACAGTGACAAAGAAAAACCTTGTTTTTTTGCAAAATTTTCGGTCTTTTTTTGTTTGTTGCGCAAAAAATAAAAATCGCAGAGGTGATCAAATACCACCAAAAGAAAGCTCTATTTGTTGGAACAAAATGATAAAAAATTTGTTTGGGTACAGAGTAGCATGACCGCGCAATTGTCATTCAAATTGCAACATTGCTGAAAGCTGAAAATTGGCTTGGGCGGGAAGGTGTCTAAGTGTCTGGTATTGAAGTGGTTAAAGTTCATGTTCATGCAAAGGCCCAATACTTTTGACAATATAGTGTACAATGTATCCATTCAGGGGCCACAACCAATACTGGGGCCCATTTACAACCTTCTCTGTCCATCAATGTATTATCTGTGGGGCCTCAACACACATCTATGAACCAAAACTGTCCAACCTCACAAGGCACCACGCCATATGCATGATCCCACCTTTTACATCCTCTATGGGACCTCAATGGCTACAGGCCAAACCACACCCCCCACTTCACAACCCAGCGCACCGCACGTGTACTCACATCTCTGCATTGCGGACCTACCAACTTTATAGACTCAGGTGCCTTTACCCACGCTGTGCATTGTTGGCCCAGATGGGTGGACGCACCCAAACCACGACCACTCACAGGTTGGTCCTACCCAAACCCTGCCTCCAAAATATGCAGAGAACATCCAATACACCCACTGTACAGGGCTGGTCCAGCCCAGGCCACACCTCTAAATATGCATGGACTGCCCACGTGCGGCCCGGATCCCCCTAATCATTATTTGGGGGGGATCAGGGCCGCACGTGGTCAGTCCATGCATATTTTGAGTTACAGAGCCAGGGCAACAAGATTGAAGCTGTGATCCCAGGACATGGCCCTGGCCACGGCATCGGTGGAACATAGGGGCAAGATGTGGGACTGTCCCAGTAAGTCCAGGACAGTTGGCATTGATGTGTGATGCACTGAAGGGTCAGTGTCGTCTACCACTTTGACGTACACTGGGGGCCATGAGACCCCCGAAGACATGCATAGCAAGGCACCAAAAGCAACGTGAACGTGTTGGAGCAGGGGGTCTCCAAACTCTCTAAACAAAAGGCAAGTTTATGTACTTTCAGACTTTAGGAGGGCCAGACTGTGGCCAGTGGGAATACAAAATGTCCAAGCATCAGTGGGAGTAAACAATGCCCCATAGTTGGCGTCATTGGGCCCCATTGGTAGGAATTGGGCCCCATTGTTGGTGTCATTGTGCCCCATCTTTGGGGTCATTGGGAGGAACTATGCCCCATCGCTGGTGTCATTGAGAGGAAGTGTGCCACTTCATTGGTGTCACTGGGCCCCATTGTTGGGGTCATTGGGACCCATTGTTGGTGTCATTGGTAGGAATTGGGGCCCATAGTTGGTGTCATTGAGGCCACATCGTTGGCGTCATTGGTAGGAATTGTGCCCCATCTTTGATGTCTTTGGGAGGAAGTGTGCCCCATCATTGGGGTTAGTGGGCCCCCAATGTTGGTGTCACTGGGAGGAACTGTGCCCCTTCATTGATGTTATTGTTCCCCATTGTTGTTGTCATTGGTAGGAATTGTGCCCCATCATTGGTGTCATTGAGAGGAACTGTGCCTCTTCATTGATGTAATTGGTAGCAATAATGCCCCATCATTGGGCCCCGTCCCCCCCCATCGTTGATGTCATTGGTAGGAATTGTGCCCCATCATTGGTGTTAGAGAATAAAATAGTGCCCGAAGGTCTGGATAAAAACAAGCAAAGGGCTGCATCTGGCCCCTGGGTTTGAGGAATAATGAAAGTAGTTGAGGTGACCCCTCTAACAGAGCCAATCACTGCTATCCTTCAAGGCTCGGGGACTTTTGTATCAGCCGGGGGATGGGATCCATAGTAAAAATCCAACAATAAATCTCAGCACAAGACAAGCGGAGCTCCAGTGCAATCAGCTACCAAATTATATGTTATTATTATTATTCAGGATCTATTTTATTATTATTATATATTAATATTATTAGGTTTATATTATATTTGTGGTTGGGGATTCTAGTGTTCCCTTTACCCCTCTATTTACAAACACGCGGAATATATCAGACATTTGATTTAAAATCTCAAGAAATTTTTTGTAGCATAAAACAAAATATAAAACTGACAGCTCCCCTGAATGAGGGGGCCCTACTCACCGGGGACCGGCACCCCATGGATCCGCAGTCTGGGGACCTGTCCGCACCGGACCACATCTCAATGGATCCTTTCAGCTGAGGTCTTCCATCACTGGGACCCTTCTCCTGAGGACCAATCTGGATGGACTTGTTCATCTGCCAAATTTTCTCACCAGCCTTGAATCTCTTCTGGGATGGAGACCCCTGGGATCGGCTCTCCTGAGATGAAGACCCCTGGGATCGGCTCTCACTGGGTCCATTCAGTTTGCCTCCTTTCTCTAGGGATCTGCCGAGATTGGATCCATTCCCTAGGGAACGCTTCATGTGGTATGTGTTCTGCCTGAATATGTCCATGTGAAATATTCCCTGAGACCTGTTCTCGTGGGATTTGCTCTCATGGGATATAGACCGCTGGGATCTGCTCTCATGGGATATAGACCGCTGGGATTTGCTCTCATGGGATATAGACCGCTGGGATCTGCTCTCACTGGGCCCATTCAGTTTGCCCCCTTTCTCCAAAGATCTGCTAAGACTGGGTCCATTCCCTGAGGATCTGCCAATGTGGTATGTGTTCTGCCTGAATATGTCCATGTGAAATATTCCCTGGGATCTGCTCTCCTGGGATGGAGACACATGGGATCTGTTCTCCTGGGATGGAGACACCTGGGATCTTCTCTCCTGGGATCTGCTCTCCTGGGACGGAGACACCTGGGATCTGCTCTCCTGGGACGGAGACACCTGGGATCTGCTCTCCTGGGACGGAGACACCTGGGATCTGCTCTCCTGGGATGGAGACTCCTGGGATCTGCTCTCCTGGGATGGAGACTCCTGGGATCTGCTCTCCTGGGATGGAGACACCTGGGATCTGCTCTCCTGGGATGGAGACACCTGGGATCTGTTCTCCTGGGATGGAGACACCTGGGATCTGCTCTCCTGGGATGGAGACCCATGGGATCTGCTCTCCTGGGATGGAGACACCTGGGATCTGTTCTCCTGGGATGGAGACACCTGGGATCTGTTCTCCTGGGATGGAGACCCCTGGGATCTGCTCTCCTGGGATGGAGACCCATGGGATCTGCTCTCCTGGGATGGAGACACCTGGGATCTGTTCTCCTGGGATGGAGACACCTGGGATCTGTTCTCCTGGGATGGAGACACCTGGAATCTGCTCTCCTGGGATGGAGACACCAGGGATCTGCTCTCCTGGGATGGAGACACCTGGGATCTGCTCTCCTGGGATGGAGACACCTGGGATCTGTTCTCCTGGGATGGAGACACCTGGGATCTGTTCTCCTGGGATGGAGACACCTGGAATCTGCTCTCCTGGGATGGAGACACCTGGGATCTGCTCTCCTGGGATGGAGACACCTGGGATCTGTTCTCCTGGGATCCGCTCTCGCTGGGTTTATTTGGTGTGCCCCCTTTCTCCAGGGATCTGCTCAGACTGGATTCATTCCCCGGGTATCTGCTGATGTGGTATGTGTTCTCTCTGCGGAATATTGCATGGGAGCCATGGCCTGGGGATCGACTCACGTGGGATGCGTTCTCCCTGAAGAGGTCCATGTGGAATAATCCATGGGACCTGTTTGCGGGGGATCTGTCCTCCTGGGATCTGTTCATGTTGGCTCTCTCAGCTTACCTGGCTGGTGACTGCGCAAATCTCAATCTATATCCTCATCATCGTGTCATTTTCATGCGGACCGGGTGATTTACCGCTAATTAACGTTCCTCAGGCTGGGAATGTATAATTAAGGAGATATTTCTGTGATCTGATGAATCGGGTCAGCCAGGTGTCGGGTGAAGTCTTGCCAGGGACACGGTGTGCTGGGTTGTGCAATGTGACGAGGAGGACGGAGTAAAGGACTCGCCTAATCCCGCATAATGAGAGTCCCGGGACACACAATTATCTACAAATCCCCACTTTGTGAAGTTAAAAGGACCCAATGACAATAATATCGCCGACTGGAGATGTGGAGATCTTCAGAGATTGCAGCGGCCCAGCCTCGAAAATATGTTCTTAAAGGGCCAGTCACACAAAGCTGACCGTTTCAGTCACCTAATTTCTCATAAGAAGGTCCAGTCCTTGTTCACACGGGGGGGGGGGGGGCAGCCATGCAGAGGTGGCTCTGGGCTTTGTGAGGCCTTAGGCAAATCTTAAACATGAGGCCCCACTCACGCCCAAAACCAGAAAAATAATTCAAGCGATAAAAAAATAACTGTACAAATTGCATATATTAAGAGGAGATCCACAGAGCCTGGCAGAAGGGGAGGAGATGGGAGAGGGGAGTACATGGTGCCACCCACTGACCCTGGGATGTCACCCCTGGCAGTGCTGAATTGAACAGTCCGCCCCTGGCAGGGGTAAAAATAGTAGCGGGCAGAGAGACGTCCCTGGGGACAACAACTGGGGGACATCTCCTCCAACTCCCACACATGTCAGACAAATTAGGCGGCCGCGAGGCCCCTGGGAGTGCGAGGCCTAAGGCGACCGCCTAATTTGCCTAATTAGAGAGCCGCCTCTGCAGCCATGTTCTGACACCCGACAAGTGCAGACCCTCCCCTTCCCCCGACTCCGAGAACAGCCAAATAGGAGCTGGGGTCACGGCTCCGAACATCTCCTGCGCCACCCCGACCTGTGCCGAAGGTTCCATTCCCACCGAAACGCAGAGAACGCCCCCTGACAGGTCACAACATAGAAAAGATCCTCCTTTTATCATTAGAACCCCCAGAAATTCTTCAAAGGTCCACCTTGGGCTGGTCAGGTCTCCAGATCACATGTGATGAAAGACAGGTACCCTTTAAATACCCCTCAGCTCCTTCGCTGTAACCAGGATAACCAATCCAATGGAGGTCCAGTATAGAGAACATTCGGGGGGGGGGGGGGCGAGGAACGATTCAGCGTTATCACAGAAAAGACCCAATTATTATCCATGAACAGGACTTCCCGGCCTCAGGATTGGAGGATAGCCTCCCGCGCACCATATTGTGTAGGACATTTCATTACACACCAGGGATTGGAGTCTGAGATTTCCCAGCATGCAAGGGATGATGGGAATTTTATAGAACGCCTGAATACAGAGAGACAGAAATAAAGAATATTTTTTTTTTTTTGCCCGGCGTTCTCCTTTATACAAATCATCAGAAGTCGGCCATTGGCACAACAAAGACGCACCCGGAAGCTGGTTCCCCAACCCCCGTATCATGGTATCTCCGACACTGACAGTGTGGCATCAGTCTGGTCACATGACTTCACACTTATTCACCCAAAATCCACCTACAAAACTAAAACATTGGTTTCGGGTGGACAAGTCCTTTAGTTTATGATCTCCAGATGACACCCCATGGACAGAAAACGACGACGGCCAATAACAGCAGCTTTCCGGCTACACTATAGAGCTGCCAGCTGAGCTCTGATTGGATGCTGGGAGTTCCTGCACAGTTCAGCTGGCAGCGCTCTTCCGTGTAATGAAGTCTAATGTGTACCAATAAACCAGTGACACCAGTTCTGCCAGCTGTGCAGCGCCCGGGGACATTATACAACACCGTGACAGCGAGAAAATTCCTGACAGCCAAACCGAGTAAGGAATTCACTGAGCGAATAAATCATCAGAAAACCCTTCGTCTGTCCTCACCTATCCGTCCGTCTGTCCTCACCTATCCGTCCGTCTGTCCTCCCCTATCCGTCCGTCTGTCCTCACCTATCCGTCCGTCTGTCCTCACCTATCCGTCCGTCTGTCCTCCCCTATCCGTCCGTCTGTCCTCCCCTATCCGTCCGTCTGTCCTCACCTATCCGTCCGTCTGTCCATCATCTGTCCTCACCTATGCGTCCGTCTGTCCATCATCTGTCCTCACCTATCCGTCCGTCTGTCATCTGTCCTCACCTATCCGTCCGTCTGTCCTCCCCTATCCGTCCGTCTGTCCATCATCTTTCCTCACCTATCCGTCCGTCTGTCCTCCCCTATCCGTCCGTCTGTCCATCATCTTTCCTCCCCTATCCGTCCGTCTGTCATCTGTCCTCACCTATCCGTCCGTCTGTCCTCACCTATCCGTCCGTCTGTCCTCCCCTATCCGTCCGTCTGTCCTCCCCTATCCGTCCGTCTGTCCTCACCTATCCGTCCGTCTGTCCATCATCTGTCCTCACCTATGCGTCCGTCTGTCCATCATCTGTCCTCACCTATCCGTCCGTCTGTCATCTGTCCTCACCTATCCGTCCGTCTGTCCTCCCCTATCCGTCCGTCTGTCCATCATCTTTCCTCACCTATCCGTCCGTCTGTCCTCCCCTATCCGTCCGTCTGTCCATCATCTTTCCTCACCTATCCGTCCGTCTGTCCTCCCCTATCCGTCCGTCTGTCCATCATCTTTCCTCCCCTATCCGTCCGTCTGTCCTCCCCTATCCGTCCGTCTGTCCATCATCTGTCCTCCCCTATCCATCCGTCTGTCCATCATCTTTCCTCCCCTATCCGTCCGTCTGTCCATCATCTTTCCTCCCCTATCCGTCCGTCTGTCATCTGTCCTCACCTATCCGTCCGTCTGTCCGTCATCTGTACTCACCTATCCGTCCGTCTGTCATCTGTCCTCACCTATCCGTCCGTCTGTCCATCATCTGTCCTCACCTATACGTCCGTCTGTCCTCACCTATCCGTCCGTCTGTCCATCATCTGTCCTCACCTATCTATCCGTCTGTCCACCATCTGACCTCACCTATCTGTCCATCATCTGTCCTCACCTATCTGTCCGTCTGTCCATCATCTGTCCTCACCTATCTGTCCATCATCTGTCCTCACCTATCTGTCCGTCTGTCCATCATCTGTCCTCACCTATCTATCCGTCTGTCCACCATCTGACCTCACCTATCTGTCCTCACCTATCTGTCCTCACCTATCTGTCCATCTGTCCATCATCTGTCCTCACCTATCTATCCGTCTGTCCACCATCTGACCTCACCTATCTATCCATCATCTGTCCTCACCTATCTGTCCGTCTGTCCATCATCTGACCTCACCCATCTCATTCCTATCCATCTGTCCATCATCTATCCTCACTATCTCATACCAACCAGTCCATCTATCCATCATCTGTCCTCACCTATCTGTCTGTCCATCATCTGTCCTCACATATCTCATACCTATCCATCTGTCTGTCCATCGTCTGTCCTCACCTATCCGTCTACCCATCTGTCCATCTGTACTTATCTATATCATATCTATCTGTCCATCTGTTTATCATCTGTCCTCACCTATTTCACACCTTTCCATCCATCATTTGACCATACCTATCTGTCTGTCCATCATCTGTCCTCACCTATCCCATACCTATCTGTCCGTCCATCTTAACCTGACTTATCTTATACCTATCCGTCCATCATATGACCTCGCCTATCTATTATCTATCTGTCCGTCTGCCTGCCATCTGACCTGGGATCTCATACCCATCCGTTAGAGTTGCCACCTCATTCCTTTAAACCTGAACACATAAGAATTACTCGGGTTCTGAAGCTAATTGAATGCAGATAAGGCACCAAGTGAGTTTAATTACCACCTTAATCAGCCACAGAACCTGTTTAATGAATATGTGTTCGGTTTTAAAAGGGATGAGGTGGCAATTCTACTATCCATCCATGTGTCCATCATCTGACCTCACCTGTCTCATACCTATCCGTCTGTCTGTCCATCATCTGTCCTCACCTGTCTCATACCTATCCGTCTGTCTGTCCATCATCTGTCCTCTCCTATCTCATACATATCCATCCGTCTGTCCATCATCTGTCCTCTCCTATCTCATACCTATCCATCCGTCTGTCCATCATCTGTCCTCTCCTATCTCATACCTATCCATCTGTCTGTCCATCATCTGACCTCACCTATCTCATACCTATCCATCTGTCTGTCCATCATCTGACCTCACCTATCTCATACCTATCCATCTGTCTGTCCATCATCTGACCTCACCTATCTCATACATATCCGTCTGTCTGTCCATCATCTGACCTCTCCTATCTCATACCTATCCGTCTGTCTGTCCATCATCTGACCTCACCTATCTCATACCTATCCATCTGTCTGTCCATCATCTGTCCTCACCTGTCTCATACCTATCCGTTAGAGTTGCCACCTCATCCCTTTAAACCTGAACACATATGAATTACTCGGGTTCTGAAGCTAATTAAATGCAGATAAGGCACAAGTGAGTTTAATTACCACCTTAATCAGCCACAGAACCTGTTTAATGAATATGTGTTCGGTTTTAAAAGGGATGAGGTGGCAATTCTACTATCCATCCATGTGTCCATCATCTGACCTCACCTGTCTCATACCTATCCGTCTGTCTGTCCATCATCTGTCCTCACCTATCTCATACCTATCCGTCTGTCTGTCCATCATCTGTCCTCACCTATCTCATACCTATCCGTCTGTCTGTCCATCATCTGACCTCACCTGTCTCATACCTATCCGTCTGTCTGTCCATCATCTGTCCTCACCTGTCTCATACCTATCCGTCTGTCTGTCCATCATCTGACCTCACCTATCTCATACCTATCCGTCTGTCTGTCCATCATCTGTCCTCACCTATCTCATACCTATCCATCTGTCTGTCCATCATCTGACCTCACCTATCTCATACCTATCCATCCGTCTGTCCATCATCTGTCCTCACCTATCTCATACATATCCATCTGTCTGTCCATCATCTGACCTCTCCTATCTCATACCTATCCGTCTGTCTGTCCATCATCTGACCTCTCCTATCTCATACCTATCCATCTGTCTGTCCATCATCTGTCCTCACCTGTCTCATACCTATCCGTCTGTCTGTCCATCATCTGTCCTCACCTATCTCATACCTATCCGTCTGTCTGTCCATCATCTGTCCTCACCTGTCTCATACATATCCATCTGTCTGTCCATCATCTGTCCTCACCTGTCTCATACCTATCCATCTGTCTGTCCATCATCTGACCTCTCCTATCTCATACCTATCCGTCTGTCTGTCCATCATCTGACCTCTCCTATCTCATACCTATCCGTCTGTCTGTCCGTCCATCATCTGTCCTCACCTGTCTCATACATATCCATCTGTCTGTCCATCATCTGTCCTCACCTGTCTCATACCTATCCATCTGTCTGTCCATCATCTGACCTCTCCTATCTCATACCTATCCGTCTGTCTGTCCATCATCTGACCTCTCCTATCTCATACCTATCCGTCTGTCTGTCCGTCCATCATCTGTCCTCACCTGTCTCATACATATCCGTCTGTCTGTCCATAATCTGTCCTCACCTGTCTCATACCTGTCCATCATCTGTCCTCACCTGTCTCATACCTATCCGTCTGTCTGTCCATCATCTGTCCTCACCTGTCTCATACATATCCATCCGTCTGTCCATCATCTGTCCTCACCTATCTCATACCTATCCGTCTGTATGTCCATCATCTGTTCTCACCTTTTTCACACATATCCATCATCTGGTCTCATACATATCCATCCGTCTATCCATTATGAGACCTCCTCTGTCCCTCAACTGTCCTCACCCATCTCACACTTATCTGTCTATCCGTCCATCTACTCTATACATCTTCTCACTCTATTACCTATCCAACCATCCATCTATTGTATACATCTTCTCTTTCTATTACACATCAGTCTGTCTTTTCATCTACTGTATATATCTTCTCTATTACCTGTCCAATCATCCATCTACTGTATATACCATTTCTCTCTTAGTCTATCCGTCTGTCTATCGTATTACTCTCTAGAACCCATTCATCTTTCTGTCTTTGTATCTTTATATTTCTTATCCATCTCCTGTATCCACCTTCTCTCGCACTATAACCTCTATCTCCTGTATATACACGAGATGTACAAAGATCTCCTAATCGTCCAATATTGGGAATAATCTTTTCTAAAATGAAGCAGAATTGCTGCTCCCCTACAACAAAGAACCCCCAACACAGGAGGAGGTCCCGAGGGAAGTCCAGTAGATAACAGTAAGGTGACCACCAATGGTGAGTCCAGAGCGTTTTTTTTAAATAAATCAACAAGAATAAGAAAGCCAATACATACCCCCCCCCCCCCCCCTCCGTAATGTTCTGTCATTTCAGGAATGCCTGGACTCAGGGAGGTTTGATGATAGAACATCGAATGTCTCCACCAGAAGGTCTTGCAGCATTCACACATCATAATGTGATGTCTACACTACAAACTCTTCCACACCTCTCCGAGTCCAGCTATTCCTGAAGTGACGGAACATAGAAGCCCTGATGAAGAGGGTGGGGGGACCCGAAATGTGTTGCATTTCTGATTCTTGCAGATCATTCAATAAAAAATCCTTCTGTTTTGTGTGCCACCCTTACTGCCATCTACTATGTATCCATCTACTATGTATCTACTGTGCATCCACCTACTATGTATCCATCCACTGTACATTCATCTACTATACATCCACCTACTATGTATCCATCTACTATACATCCACCTACTATGTATCCATCTACTGTGCATCCACCTACTATGTATCCATCCACTGTACATTCATCTACTATACATCCACCTACTATGTATCCATCTACTATACATCCACCTACTATGTATCCATCTACTATACATCCACCTACTATGTATCCATCTACTGTGCATCCACCTACTATGTATCCATCCACTGTACATTCATCTACTATACATCCATCTACTATGTATCCATCTACTATGTATCCATCTACTATGTATCCATCTACTATGTATCCCTCTACCGTACATCCATCTATGTATCCATCTACTATGTATCCATCTACTATGTATCCCTCTACCGTACATCCATCTATGTATCCATCTACTATGTATCCATCTACTATGTATCCATCCACTGTACATCCATCTATTGTACATCCATCTACTATGTATCCATCTACTACGTATCCCTCTACCGTACATCCATCTATGTATCCATCTACTATGTATCCATCTACTATGTATCCATCTACTGTACATCCATCTACTATGTATCCATCTACTGTACATCCATCTACTATGTATCCATCTACTGTACATCCATCTACTATGTATCCATCTACCGTACATCCATCTACTATGTATCCATCTACTGTACATCCATCTACTATGTATCCATCTACTGTACATCCATCTACTATGTATCCATCTACTATGTATCCCTCTACCGTACATCCATCTATGTATCCATCTACTATGTATCCATCTACTACGTATCCCTCTACCGTACATCCATCTATGTATCCATCTACTATGTATCCATCCACTGTACATTCATCTACTATACATCCACCTACTATGTATCCATCTACTATACATCCACCTACTATGTATCCATCTAGAGTACATCCATCTACTATGTATCCATCTACTACGTATCCCTCTACCGTACATCCATCTATGTATCCATCTACTATGTATCCACCTACTGTACATCCATCTACTCTACATCCACCTACTGTATTGCCACGTACACACGATCGGAATTCTCGTCGGAAAAAACTCTTGACGGTTTATCCAACGGAATTCCGTTCAAGCTGTGTTGCCTACACACGGTCAAACCAAATTCCGACGGTCAATAACACAGCGGCATAAAACACGTTCGACAGCACTATAAAAGGGAAGTTTAATGCTTCCGAGCATGCGTCGAATTGTTTCCGAGCATGCGTCGGAATTTTGTGTGTCGGAATTGCATACACACGATCGGAAAATCCGATAGAAAGGTTTTCCGTCGGAAAAATTGAGAACAGGTTCTCAATCCAAAGTCCGTCGGAAATTCCGACAGAAAAAGACCGATGGGCGTACACACGGACGGAAAATCCCATGAAAAGCTCCCATCGGACTGTTTCCATCAGAAATTCCGACCGTGTGTACACCGCATATCTCTTCTTTCTTCCACCAATACCCGTCCATCTCTGGAACAAAGATTCTTTTTTTTCCCGAATTATTTAAAAAAGTTTTATTTTTTGTGAAAAAATGTAAAATAATGAGAGGAACGAGGGGTGCAGGAACAGGTCCAAGACTTTACCCCAGAGACATTTAAAGTGTATCCAAACCCAAGAAGAAAAATGTAACCTGCTGCAGGATTTACTGGTCTATAGATGTAGCGGCTGCATTCGTTTTCTTTTCTCAGGCTGCATACATTTTCTGCAGGTACAGGGCGAATCCTGTTGATCCTGCCAGAAATTTAGCGCCCCCCACAGCTTCCTATACATGAGCTGAACTTGCAAACAATGTTATCAGCTTTCCCAGCTACATTATGGGGGGAGATCTACTAAACCCGGAGCACAAAGAATCCGGTGCACACAGAATCCGGTGCACACAGAATCCGGTGCACACAGAACACAGAATCCGGAGCACACAGAATCCGGTGCACACAGAACACAGAATCCGGAGCACACAGAATCCGGAGCACACAGAATCCGGTGCACACAGAATCCGGTGCACACAGAATCCGGTGCACACAGAACACAGAATCCGGAGCACACAGAACACAGAATCCGGAGCACACAGAATCCGGTGCACACAGAACACAGAATCCGGAGCACACAGAATCCGGTGCACACAGAACACAGAATCCGGAGCACACAGAACACAGAATCCGGTGCACACAGAACACAGAATCCGGAGCACACAGAATCCGGAGCACACAGAATCCGGAGCACACAGAATTCGGAGCACACAGAATCCGGTGCACACAGAACACAGAATCCGGAGCACACAGAATCCGGAGCACACAGAATCCGGAGCACACAGAATCCGGAGCACACAGAATCCGGAGCACACAGAACACAGAATCCGGAGCACACAGAATCCGGTGCACACAGAACACAGAATCCGGAGCACACAGAATCCGGTGCACACAGAACACAGAATCCGGAGCACACAGAATCCGGAGCACACAGAATCCGGTGCACACAGAACACAGAATCCGGAGCACACAGAATCCGGTGCACACAGAACACAGAATCCGGAGCACACAGAATCCGGAGCACACAGAACACAGAATCCGGTGCACACAGAACACAGAATCCGGAGCACACAGAATCCGGAGCACACAGAATCCGGAGCACACAGAATTCGGAGCACACAGAATCCGGTGCACACAGAACACAGAATCCGGAGCACACAGAATCCGGAGCACACAGAATCCGGAGCACACAGAATCCGGTGCACACAGAACACAGAATCCGGAGCACACAGAACACAGAATCCGGTGCACACAGAACACAGAATCCGGAGCACACAGAATCCGGAGCACACAGAATCCGGAGCACACAGAATCCGGAGCACACAGAATCCGGTGCACACAGAACACAGAATCCGGTGCACACAGAACACAGAATCCGGAGCACACAGAATCCGGTGCACACAGAACACAGAATCCGGTGCACACAGAACACAGAATCCGGAGCACACAGAACACAGAATCCGGTGCACACAGAATCCGGAGCACACAGAACACAGAATCCGGAGCACACAGAATCCGGAGCACACAGAATCCGGAGCACACAGAATCCGGTGCACACAGAACACAGAATCCGGTGCAGTCCTGCATAGAAACCAATCAGCTTCCGGGTTGTCAAAGCTTCATTGAAGAAGCTGAAGTGAGAAGCCGATTGGCTACTAGGCACAGCTGCACCAGGATTCTGCACTCTCCAGTTTTAATGAATCTCCCCCCATGTGATCTACAGAACACCCCCCCCCATGTAATGGAGATGAGGAGAGGGGGAGGTGTTTTGCAGTCCGGTCCTAGGGTGACAGCGCTGCCCCTCCATGGACTTAGGGATAAGGCAGTGGTTCTCATCTCCTGTCCTCAGAAGCCAATAACAGGCCAGATTTTATGTATTACCTCGGAGGAGATGAAGACTAGAAGACGGCAATCGCTGAGCAGCAAATCAGATCACCTGCCATGTATTGCAGTTATCATGAAAACCTGACCTGTTATGCCGCGTACACACGGTCGTAATTTCCGATGGAAACAGTCCGATGGGAGCTTTTCATCGGATTTTCCGACCGTGTGTGCGCCCATCGGTCTTTTTCTGTCGGAATTTCCGACGGACTTTGGATTGAGAACCTGTTCTCAATTTTTCCGACGGAAAACCTTTCTATCGGATTTTCCGATCGTGTGTATGCGATTCCGACACGCAAAATTCCGACGCATGCTCGGAAACAATTCGACACATGCTCGGAAACATTAAACTTCCCTTCTATAGTGCAGTCGAACGTGTTTTATGCCGCTGTGTTACTGACCGTCGGAATTTGGTGTGACCGTGTGTAGGCAACACAGCTTGAACGAAATTCCGTCGGAATTCCGACGGGAAAACCATCAGAGCTTTTTCCGACGAGAATTCCGACCGTGTGTACGCGGCATAAGTGATTCCTGATGACAGGAAATGAGAACCTCTGTGATGAGGAGTGCAATACTGGCAGGATCATCGGGTGAAAATATAGAAAAAAGAAAACGAATGCAGCCGCCACACCTAAGGACCGGTAATCTGCTATACAGGACTTTTTGTCTTCTTCGATATCCTATAAAGCTTATTTCAGCCTGAAAAAAAAAAAAAAAAATTTCCTTAATTTCACCCCCAACAACTATCATTTTTTGCTAACATTTTGGAAGAAGAAAACACTTTGCTCCTCCCCATTGTTCACAACCAATCAGATTTGAGCTTTCACTCTCCGCGGAGAGGCTATATGAAGGGGAAGCATCTGATTGGCTGTTTAGTGTAAAACTTTTTCCATTCTCATGCCGCGTACACACGATCGGAATTCTCATCGGAAAAGCCTTGGCTGGTTGACGGAATTCCGCTCAAGCTTGTGTTGCCTACACACGGTCACACCAAATTCCGACTGCCAAGTGACGTACAACACTACGACGAGCCACGAAAGTTCAATGCTTCTGCGCATGCGTTGAATTGTTTCCGAGCATGCGTCGAATTGTTTCCGCGCATGCGTCGAATTGTTTCCGAGCATGCGTCGAATTGTTTCCGAGCATGCGTCGAATTGTTTCCGCGCATGCGTCGAATTGTTTCCGCGCATGCGTCGAATTGTTTCCGAGCATGCGTCGAATTGTTTCCGCGCATGCGTCGAATTGTTTCCGAGCATGCGTCGAATTGTTTCCGAGCATGCGTCGAATTGTTTCCGAGCATGCGTCGAATTGTTTCCGCGCATGCGTCAAATTGTTTCCGAGCATGCGTCGAATTGTTTCCGAGCATGCGTCGAATTGTTTCCGAGCGTGCGCTGGAATTTTGCGCGTCAGAATTGCCACAGACGATCGGAATTTCCGATAAAAACTTTTTCCGTCGGAAAAATTGAGAACATGCTTTCAATCTTTTGCTGGCCGAAATTCCGCCAGCAAAAGTCCGATTGGGGCGTACACACGGTCGCATTTTCCGACCAAAAGCTTTCATCGGACTTTTAGTGGCGGACTTCTCGTGTGTACGCGGCATCAGGTTCTCTTCCTCTTCGATCGTTCTCAGCATGCAAATCTGATTGATGAGGTCGGTCAGCCGAGGGTCCGACGTCAGATGTGACCACACACATAAAGATCTCCTCCTACAATTCCAAGAATTAGATTTGGTCAGAAGGCCGTATTTGGGAGCAGCGGGGGGGGGGGGGGGGGTGCAGGAAGGAGTTTAGGGACCAGAGAATATCCGTCCATCGTCCACCATCCCCCGATCGATCCTTCATTCACACCTGGGGGGGATTTGAATTATTAGCCTCTGTGTGCGGCCACATCGTATCCTCACTGTGCTGGAGCTGAGGGTATCAACAGTTCCCGGGACCGGGTCATCCAGGGGCCCAAGACAAGGATGCAGAATTGCGCCCCCCTCCCCCACTATTAATATGTATCACCCTTGCCCCCTTTGCGTCACTGCCCCTCCTGCCCACCCCTTGTCCCGGGTCCCAAATCCTGGACTGTGTCAGCACATCGTAAAAATGTGTCACTAAATTATTTTTTTTACCGCCACAAAATGAAGAAAAAAAATAAAAAAGAGCTCACCAACCAATCAGAATCCAGCTTCCTGCAGCCAGGTGAGCGAAACTTTCGTATTATTAACCGGATTTTATGATGCCGACACCGGAGGTGAGAACTTTGCTGTGAGGCACGAGGTACAGGATGCCTCCCGCAGAGCTGACACTTCCTAAGGAAGGCGGAGAAGCGGCGCCCTGGCAGGGGACAGGTACGCCGGAGAAGCGCCGCCCTGGCAGGGGACAGGTACGCCGCAGCTTTAACGGTGAAGGCGAATGAAAGCATGGGATGGCGAGGGACGGTGTTCAGGCTTTCCAGACGGTGGGACCGGGGACTGTTCCCTCGGCTGCTGAGTAATAATAACTTCCTCTGGAAAGTTTGGCGCGGCGGGGGCGGCGGCGTCAGAATAAAACATCCCAGCGACCATCGCAACAAACACAGAGAGAGCGCGGTACTCACACAATACGCCTCCAAGGAGTCCGGGGGGTCCCGGCAGGGTGTGTACCCGTCACTGCCGGACATCTCGCCGCCGTCCCGCCTCGCCGGAGCGTCCCAAAACTTGGCGAAGTGGTGCCTGGCTGCCGCGATGTCCCTGCGAGGCTCCGGCTGCCTCTCATGCCTTCACATGTGTGCTGAATGGGCGGAGAGCCAGCCAGAGGACGGCAGCTGCCAAGGAGGCAGGTACAGGGACCGGGGCCCCGGGCTGTGTGTACAGCGAGGACGACGGAGGAGCAGCTGTTCCTGGAGTGACAGTGAGGGGAGGGGACATGGCCACGACACACACCCACGTCTGCCCAAGAGCTGACACTCTAATCCTCGTCCCCTGGTCAACAGCCAAAGCTCTGACAGCCGTGTGGTTAGCGGACCGATGAGGAGAACGAGGCGGAGAGTTCTATGTATCTTCTGTACATCCATCTACTATTCAGCCACTTCTCCTGTTCTGGGACTCTTTACGGGTCTTCTTACTTTTCCTTTCTTTATTGTGTTGTCACTTTACAAAGTGTCATGTTCAAAACTACAAAAGAATACACAAAAAAACAGAACAAGGAAAAGACATTTAAATGTCGGTACCCCCAGCACCGGGGAAGAAAAGTCCTGCATGTGGCTCCAATTTATTGGAAATTTTAGGGCAATTTGGTGCCTTTCAATCACAATCGTTTCCAGTAACCAAAATCGCCAAAATTGGCCACCAGAAAGAACAATTTCTGCTGTTTTCTACTAACCCCTTAGTCAGCCCCCTTGGCTATCCTCCTCCACCAATCCCCCCCAGTCAGCCCCCTTGGCTATCCTCCTCCACCAATCCCCCTCAGTCAGCCCCCTTGGCTATCCTCCTCCACCAAACCCCCTTAGTCAGCCCCCTTGGCTATCCTCCTCCACCAAACCCCCTTAGTCAGCCCCCTTGGCTATCCTCCTCCACCAATCCCCCTCAGTCAGCCCCCTTGGCTAGCCTCCTCCACCAGACCCCCTTAGTCAGCCCCCTTGGCTATCCTCCTCCACCAAACCCCCTTAGTCAGCCCCCTTGGCTATCCTCCTCCACCAATCCCCCTCAGTCAGCCCCCTTGGCTATCCTCCTTTACCAACCCCCCCCCCCCAGTCAGCCCCCTTGGCTATCCTCCGCCACCAATCCCCCTCAGTCAGCCCCCTTGGCTATCCTCCTCCACCAATCCTCCCCAGTCAGCCCCCTTGGCTATCCTCCTCCACCAATCCTCCCCAGTCAGCCCCCTTGGCTATCCTCCTCCACCAATCCCCCTTAGTCAGCCCCCTTGGCTATCCTCCTCCACTAATCCCCCTCAGTCAGCCCCCTTGGCTATCCTCCTTCACCAATCCCCCTCAGTCAGCCCCCTTGGCTATCCTTCTCCACCAATCCCCCTCAGTCAGCCCCCTTGGCTATCCTCCTCCACCAATCCCCCTTAGTCAGCCCCCTTGGCTATCCTCCTCCACCAATCCCCCTCAGTCAGCCCCCTTGGCTATCCTCCTCCACCAATCCCCCTTAGTCAGCCCCCTTGGCTATCCTCCTCCACCAATCCCCCCCAGTCAGTCCCCTTGGTTATCCTCCTCTACCAATCCCCCCCCCAGTCTGCCCCCTTGGCTATCCTCCTTTACCAACCCCCCCCCCCAGTCAGCCCCCTTGGCTATCCTCCTCCACCAATCCCCCTCAGTCAGCCCCCTTGGCTATCCTCCTCCACCAATCTCCCCCAGTCAGCCCCCTTGGCTATCCTCCTCCACCAATCCCCCCCAGTCAGCCCCCTTGGCTATCCTCCACCAATCCCCCTCAGTCAGCCCCCTTGGCTATCCTCTTCCACCAATCCCCCCCCTAGTCAGCCCCCTTGGCTATCCTCCTCCACCAATCTCCCCCAGTCAGCCCCCTTGGCTATCCTCCTCCACCAATCCCCCCCAGTCAGCCCCCTTGGCTATCCTCCACCAATCCCCCTCAGTCAGCCCCCTTGGCTATCCTCTTCCACCAATCCCCCCCCTAGTCAGCCCCCTTGGCTATCCTCCTTCACCAATCCCCCTCAGTCAGCCCCCTTGGCTATCCTTCTCCACCAATCCCCCCCAGTCAGCCCCCTTGGCTATCCTCCTCCACCAATCTCCCCCAGTCAGCCCCCTTGGCTATCCTCCTCCACCAATCCCCCCCAGTCAGCCCCCTTGGCTATCCTCCACCAATCCCCCTCAGTCAGCCCCCTTGGCTATCCTCTTCCACCAATCCCCCCCCTAGTCAGCCCCCTTGGCTATCCTCCTTCACCAATCCCCCTCAGTCAGCCCCCTTGGCTATCCTTCTCCACCAATCCCCCCCAGTCAGCCCCCTTGGCTATCCTCCTCCACCAATCTCCCCCAGTCAGCCCCCTTGGCTATCCTCCTCCACCAATCCCCCCCAGTCAGCCCCCTTGGCTATCCTCCTCCACCAATCCCCCTCAGTCAGCCCCCTTGGCTATCCTCCTCCACCAATCCCCCTCAGTCAGCCCCCTTGGCTATCCTCTTCCACCAATCCCCCCCCTAGTCAGCCCCCTTGGCTATCCTCCTCCATCAATCCCCCAGTCAGCCCCCTTGGCTATCCTCTTCCACCAATCCCCCCCAGTCAGCCCCCTTGGCTATCCTCCTCCACCAATCCCCCTCAGTCAGCCCACTTGGCTATCCTCCTCCACCAATCCCCCCTAGTCAGCCCCCTTGGCTATCCTCCTCCATCAATCCCCCACTCAACCCCCTTGGCTATCCTCCATCAATCCTCCCCAGTCAGCCCCCCATGGCTATCATTCTCCATCAACCCCCCCCCCCCACACTTCCCAGTCAGCCCTTATGGATATCCTCCTCCACCAACCTCCCCAAGTCAGCTGACAACTGACAGAAGTCTGGTCAGCAGCTGATTTGTGGCTGGGGGTCGGCACACCTGTCCAGGATGTCACTCAGGGGCTGGCGGTGACAATGACATCAGATGACCCCCCCGACACAGAGAAGAGTCAGCTGCTGTGCCAACACGAGACCCCCCGGAAGCAGGAGACAGAAACCACGAAAAAATCAGCAAAGTCAGAGAAACGGGAAATCTGGAGCCAAAAGATTGATTACTGGACCCGGGAGATCAATAGTCAATGATACCAGACTCAGGAGATCAATAAGAAATGATTACTGAACTTGGTAGATTGACAGTCAATAATATCCGGACTCAGGATTTATATAGTCAATGGTACCGGCTTTAAGAGATCAACAATGGATGATTACCAGATTGATACATGAATAATCGATGATTACCAGACTGGGAGATTGATAATCAATGGTTACCAGACCTGGAAGATTAATAGTCAATTATTTAGGGATTTAGGAGATTACCATTAGGCTGTTTTCACACTGGGGCGGCGGGTCCATTAGCGGTAAAGCGGCGCTAGTTTTAGTGGTGCTTTACTGCTGTTTAAGTGGTGCTTTTAACCCCCGCTACCGGCCGGAGAAGGGTTTAATAGCGCCCGTGCTGCGGCGCTTCCGAAGCACTTTTCAGGCACTTTGGAAGCCATGCCCATTCATCCTAATGGGCAGGGGTGGTGTATAGAGCGCTACCCCAAACCGCCCCAAAGATGCCGCTTGCAGGACTTTTTTTCCCGTCCCGCAAGCGCACCACCCCGGGGTGAACGCACTCAGGCTCTCACCCTGGGACGGCATGGGAGGCAGTTTTCAGACGCAATTTTTTAGCGCTAAAACGCCTGAAAACTGCCTTAGTGTGAAAGGGGTCTCAATGATTACCGGACTCGAGAGATCGATATTCAATGATTACTGGATTCGGAGGATTGATATGTCAATAGTCAGCGATTGCTGGGAGATCGATAATCAATGACTTTTGGGGGATCGATAATCAAAGACTTTTGGGGGATCGATAATCAAAGACTTTCGGGGGATCGATAATCAATGACTTTTGGGGGATCGATAATCAATGACTTTTGGGGGATCGATAATCAATGACTTTCGGGAGATCGCTAATCAAAGACTTTTGGGGATCAATAATCAAAGACTTTTGGGGATCAATAATCACTTTTGGAAGATCGATAATCAAAGACTCTTGGGGGATCGATAATCAAATACTTTTGGGGGGATCGATAATCACTTTTGGAAGATCGATAATCAAAGACTTTTGGGGGATCGATAATCAAAGACTTTTGGGGGGGGATCGATAATCAAAGGCTTTTGGGGATCAATAATCACTTTTGGAAGATCGATAATTAAAGACTTTTGGGGATCAATAATCAATGACTTTTGGGGGATCGATAATCAATGACTTTCGGAGATCGATAATCAATAACTTTTGGGAGATCGATAATCAATGACTTTTTGGGGGATCGATAATCAAAGACTTTTGGGGATCAATAATCACTTTTGGGTGATCGATAATCAAAGACTTTTGGGGGGATCGATAATCCAATGACTTTCGGGAGATCGATAGTCAGTGATTGAATGAAGAATTTGGACGTTTTACAAATATCCCCCCGTCGCTCCGGGCGGCTCCCCGTCTCTCTATCAGGGTGGAACCCGTTCATCTGGAGTGCTGACTGCACTGCCTGTGGGAAGCGGCTGGTCCTCGGTCGGATCACATTCCCTGCCTTTATTTATTTACCAGCTCTGGATCAGGTGTCCCCCCCCCCCCCTCCCCCTGCAGTTTCCACAGCGCTATTGTGTGCGGAGAAGGCCGGGTGGAGTCTGGGAAATAAACTGAGAATCACCAACCGGCGCTCAGCTGGAGAAGACAACCGACCCGCAGAGCAGCCGGAGGTGGGAGAAGGTTCCAGATACTCGCCGGCGTTCTTCTGCTGTAGGAAAAATGGACTATGAACGTTCTCCAACGCACTCCGCCAGCCAATCACAGAGGTTGTAGAGCCCCGCCATGCATGATTCTACCATACCAGGCCAGGCAGAGCTACTTCCTGCCCCGGTGACACCCATAAAGAAAAAAAAGGGATGCGGTTGTCACCGGGACTGGGGACAACAATAAGGTGTTTAGGTGGAGAGATTTCCTGTCCTGACAGGAAGTGAGGGGAAATCTCCCCAATAAATCAGAAGAGGCCCCAACTCTTCCCCGCTCCATCCAAAACCAAATCCGCTTTAACCCCTTCTGGTCTGAAGCGATGAGTAACACCGGCACCATCCATAATACAATCTGCAGGAATTGAAGGTCGGCAAACAGAAATGTGGGCGTGTCCAAAAGTGGAAAAAATAAATAAGACGGGAACCCGCAGGCCAGCTCCTCGGTTTAGGGCGGAGTTCATTATCAGCGATATGAGATCTGTCCACAGATGATTGTCCTCCTGGGCACAACCTGGAGAATATTGGGAGTCCTGTGAGGAAAATGTCCTGCGTGCTGGAAAATTTCCAGAAGCAATGCTACACCCGGATGATGTTGTTGAATGTCCTCTGTGCCCACCTACCTCCATCCACTCAGCACATCGCCGCCTTCCACATCACCACAGAAAGACGCATTACTTCCGGCTTTGTTCTCCTTTGGCAGATGATTCCGTTTCCTCCAGTAGAGCGGGCTCTCCCCTTATGTATGAGAAGGAAGAAAACACACCGACGCGTTTCATCTACCAGACCACGACACGTCTGGGGGATCCAAGAGGGTGTCATCAGTTAATGACAGCCATCTCAGGCGAGAGATGAAATATGCAACAATCAGAGTCCACGTCCCGTCTCCGAGTCACCCTACTCCAATGTTTACATAAAAAAACACACCAATTCCCCTATAAAGATGTGGGTGGTGGGATATGTGGAGGGGAGAGGGTCTGAGGTGGGTGGTGGGATATGTGGAGGGGAGAGGGTCTGAGGTGGGTGGTGGGATATGTGGAGGGGAGACGGTCTGAGGTGGGTGGTGGGATATGTGGAGGGGAGAGGGTCTGAGGTGGGTGGTGGGATATCTGGAGAGGACATGGTCTGAGGTGGGTGGTGGGATATCTGGAGAGGACATGGTCTGAGGTGGGTGGTGGGATATGTGGAGAGGACATGGTCTGAGGTGGGTGGTGGGATATGTGGAGTAACGACGGTCTGAGGTGGGTGGTGGGATATGTGGAGGGGAGAGGGTCTGAGGTGGGTGGTGGGATATGTGGAGGGGAGACGGTCTGAGGTTGGTGGTGGGATATGTGGAGGGGAGAGGGTCTGAGGTGGGTGGTGGGATATGTGGAGTGGAGACGGTCTGAGGTGGGTGGTGGGATATGTGGAGGGGAGAGGGTCTGAGGTGGGTGGTGGGATATCTGGAGAGGACATGGTCTGAGGTGGGTGGTGGGATATCTGGAGAGGACATGGTCTGAGGTGGGTGGTGGGATATGTGGAGTAACGACGGTCTGAGGTGGGTGGTGGGATATGTGGAGGGGAGAGGGTCTGAGGTGGGTGGTGGGATATGTGGAGGGGAGAGGGTCTGAGGTGGGTGGTGGGATATGTGGAGGGGAGACGGTCTGAGGTTGGTGGTGGGATATGTGGAGGGGAGAGGGTCTGAGGTGGGTGTTGGGATATGTGGAGTAACGACGGTCTGAGGTGGGTGGTGGGATATGTGGAGGGGAGAGGGTCTGAGGTGGGTGGTGGGATATCTGGAGAGGATATGGTCTGAGGTGGGTGGTGGGATATCTGGAGAGGACATGGTCTGAGGTGGGTGGTGGGATATGTGGAGTAACGACGGTCTGAGGTGGGTGGTGGGATATGTGGAGGGGAGAGGGTCTGAGGTGGGTGGTGGGATATGTGGAGGGGAGACGGTCTGAGGTTGGTGGTGGGATATGTGGAGGGAAGAGGGTCTGAGGTGGGTGGTGGGATATGTGGAGGGGAGAGGGTCTGAGGTGGGTGTTGGGATATCTGGAGGGGAGAGGGTCTGAGGTGGGTGGTGGGATATCTGGAGAGGACATGGTCTGAGGTGGGTGGTGGGATATCTGGAGAGGACATGGTCTGAGGTGGGTGGTGGGATATGTGGAGTAACGACGGTCTGAGGTGGGTGGTGGGATATGTGGAGGGGAGAGGGTCTGAGGTTGGTGGTGGGATATGTGGAGGGAAGAGGGTCTGAGGTGGGTGGTGGGATATGTGGAGTAACGACGGTCTGAGGTGGGTGGTGGGATATGTGGAGTAACGACGGTCTGAGGTGGGTGGTGGGATATGTGGAGTAACGACGGTCTGAGGTGGGTGGTGGGATATGTGGAGTAACGACGGTCTGAGGTGGGTGGTGGGATATGTGGAGGGGAGAGGGTCTGAGGTGGGTGGTGGGATATGTGGAGTAACGACGGTCTGAGGTGGGTGGTGGGATATGTGGAGTAACGACGGTCTGAGGTGGGTGGTGGGATATGTGGAGGGGAGAGGGTCTGAGGTGGGTGGTGGGATATGTGGAGGGGAGACGGTCTGAGGTTGGTGGTGGGATATGTGGAGGGGAGACGGTCTGAGGTGGGTGGTGGGATATGTGGCGGGGAGCCGGTCTGAGGTTGGTGGTGGGATATGTAGAAGGGAGAGGGTCTGAGGTGGATTGTGGGATATGTAGAAGAGAGAGGGTCTGAGGTGGATTGTGGGATATGTGGAGGGGAGAGGGTCTGAGGTGGATTGTGGGATATGTGGAGGAGAGACAATCTGAAGTGGATTGTGGGATATGTGGAGGAGAGACGGTCTGAGGTGGGTGGTGGGAAACGTAGAGCTAAGATAGTCTGAGGTGGGTGGTGGGATTAGTGAGGGGGAGACGGTGTGAGGTGGGTGGTGGGAAACGTAGAGCTAAGATAGTCTGAGGTGGGTGGTGGGATTAGTGAGGGGGAGACGGTGTGAGAGAGAGGGTGGTGGGAAACGTAGAGCTAAGATAGTCTGAGGTGGGTGGTGGGATTAGTGAGGGGGAGACGGTGTGAGGTGGGTGGTGGGAAACGTAGAGCTAAGATAGTCTGAGGTGGGTGGTGGGATTAGTGAGGGGGAGACGGTGTGAGGTGGGTGGTGGGATACATTGAGGGGAGATGGTGTGAGATGGGTGGTGTGATATGTGGAGGGGAGAGGGTCTGAGGTGGGTGGTGGGATATGTGGAGGGGAGATTGTGTGAGGTGGGTGGTGGGATTAGTGAAGGGGAGACGGTGTGAGGTGGGTGGTGGGATATGTGGAGGGTAGAGGGTCTGATGTGGGTGGTGGGATACATTGAAGGGAGAAGGTCTGAGGTGGGTGGTGTGATATGTGGAGGGGAGATGCTCTGTATTGTGTCGGTTGCAGAGGAAAACGTGGCACATTATCAGACTGATCTGATAACAGAGGAAATCATGTGTGAAGGTGAACAGTGCCGACAGAAGCTGCCAACCATGGAGATGGGTTCATCGAGGACAGTGCTTAAACATCATTGACAGGGCAGAAACATTCTGTGCCAGCACTGTGGGTCTTTACTGATCTACACACCATGACACTACCACCACTGACTACCCCTTGACCTCCAAACATACAACCACTGACTACCTACTGACCCCCAACATCATACCACCACAGACCACCTCCTGACCTTTACACCGTACCACCACTGATCATCTCCTGACCTCTACAACACCCCACCACTGGACACCTACTGACCTCCACATCATACCACCACTGACTACATACTGACCTCCACATCATACCACCACTGACTACATACTGACCTCCACATCATACCACCACTGACTACATACTGACCTCCACATCATACCACCACTGACTACATACTGACCTCCACATCATACCACCACTGACTACATACTGACCTCCACTGGACTACATGCTGACCTCCACACCATACCACCACTGACCACCCCCTGACGTCGACACTGTACCACCCCTAACCATCTCCTGACATCCACAACACACCACTGGACACCTACTGAACTCCACATCATACCACCACTGACCATCTCCACACCATGCCACAACTTGTCCTCCACACCATGCCATCACTGACCTCAACCATACGCTGCCACTGGACACCTACTGACCTCCACATTATGCCATCAGAGATCTCCACAATGTACCACAAGTAACCACCACAACATGCCACCACTGATCTACTGGCCTCCACACAGTGCTGCCACTATCCACCTCCTGAGCTCCACATTGTGCCCCACCACCTACCACCATGGACCTCTTAACCTCAACACTGTGCCACAACCTTCAATCTTCTGACCTTTACACTGTGCCAACACAGACCACCTGACTTCCACAGACCTCCAGCTGACCCTCACAGCATGTCCCCACTCCCCAATAGATTATGCCACCACATCAATCTCCTGACTTCCAAACTGTGCCACGGTGGACTGCCTAAACTCCACACAGTGCCACCACCTGACCTCCACACCCTGCCACCACTGACCTCCTGACCTCTCAGTCTGTGCTCCAATACACAGGACGGAGGTTTCCACACTCCCAGCCTTTGGTGGAGTCCATTTACTGAGCAGGAAATAGATATCTTTTTCTTCCATGACCGCTCTAACAGGTTCTTCCATTTATAAAGTTTCTCTGGAAAATCCCTCCTGCGATTGTTCTCTGAAGGCTCTTATTTCTAGACAGATTCCACCAATTCATGAGAGATGTTCTGCCATGTTTTTGGTGAATCCAGGAAAGACCGTTTTCTTTCAGGTGACACCACTGTTCAGCCATTTTCGGCCAGTCCAGGTCTTGCCAGTCGTTTCCTCCGGTATAGGTGGAGATGAAAGCTGATGAGATCTAACAGAGTGGCAAAGGAAAAAAAATTTGTTGCCAGGGTAGGCGTGCCAAGTTGGTGGAATTCCCGTCTGAACAAGACACGATGAAGACCGGGATAAGTTCTGCACATTACCCCTCCCATCCATCACACCAACCGCCGTGACCCAGCGCTAAGGTTATACTGGACCTTTGTGGGGTCTTTCATGCCGTGACCCAGCGCTAAGGTTATACTGGACCTTTGTGGGGTCTTTCATGCCGTGACCCAGCGCTAAGGTTATACTGGACCTTTGTTGGGTCTTTCATGCCGTGACCCAGCGCTAAGGTTATACTGGACCTTTGTTGGGTCTCTCATGCCGTGTCCCAGCGCTAAGGTTATACTGGACCTTTGTTGGGTCTTTCATGCCGTGTCCCAGCGCTAAGGTTATACTGGACCTTTGTTGGGTCTTTCATGCCGTGTCCCAGCGCTAAGGTTATACTGGACCTTTGTTGGGTCTTTAATGCCGTGTCCCAGCGCTAAGGTTATACTGGACCTTTGTTGGGTCTTTCATGCCGTGTCCCAGCGCTAAGGTTATACTGGACCTTTGTTGGGCATTTCATGCCGAGTCCCAGCGCTAAGGTTATACTGGACCTTTGTTGGGCATTTCATGCCGAGTCCCAGCGCTAAGGTTATACTGGACCTTTGTTGGGTCTTTCATGCCGTGTCCCAACGCTAAGGTTATACTGGACCTTTGTTGGGTCTTTCATGCCGTGTCCCAGCGCTAAGGTTATACTGGACCTTTGTTGGGTCTTTAATGCCGTGTCCCAGCGCTAAGGATATACTGGACCTTTGTTGGGCATTTCATGCCGTGTCCCAACGCTAAGGTTATACTGGACCTTTGTTGGGTCTTTAATGCCGTGTCCCAGCGCTAAGGTTATACTGGACCTTTGTTGGGTCTTTCATGCCATGTCTCAGCGCTAAGGTTATACTGGACCTTTGTTGGGTCTTTCATGCCATGTCTCAGCGCTAAGGTTATACTGGACCTTTGTTGGGTCTTTCATGCCGTGACCCAGCGCTAAGGTTATACTGGACCTTTGTTGGGTCTTTCATGCCGTGGCCCAGCGCTAAGGTTATACTGGACCTTTGATGGGTCTTTCATGCCGTGACCCAGCGCTAAGGATATACTGGACCTTTGTTGGGTCTTTCATGCCGTGTCCCAGCGCTAAGGTTATACTGGACCTTTGTTGGGTCTTTCATGCCACAGGTGGCACACTGGTCGCCACCACAACAGGCGGGCACAGATCATAGCTGTGGGGTTTCTTAACCAACCAGGCAGGGTGATGGGGCAAAACCTCATTAAATTATTGGTACACCCCACTCAGATCCTTACACTAAACTAACCCTGCCTCCTGATTGGCTGCAATGTTCATCGTCTGCAGCCGGCTATAATTAGACTCTGGATGCCAGCGAGAATGTCAGCCCCGTGAAATCACAGTCTCTGTGTTCCCTGGTACTGGCTCCACCCCCCTCTCACCGATCATTAAAGAATGAACCCCATTGGCTACTGGGGCAATGCAGAAAGTTGCAGGGAGTCTCACATAGCAACCAATCAGAAACCAAAGAATGGTGTGAGAGCACATGAAATAGAAACGGTCTGCTCTGCTACAAGTTTTCCTTTGAGAAGTGGAACCTCCTGTGTAGAGATGATGTGTTCGATATGGAGGGATGACTGCAGTGCCTCCTGGGAAGGCTTTCTTCTCGCTCACCTTTGCCTTCTCTCGCTGTGTCCCGGCTCCTGAGAATGTATAATGGCATCAGATCACCAGTAAGGACACCACCAACCTCGGGGCCCCAATATCTGAGGCCACCATGCACACTCAGGAGCTGGGAGACTTCAGCTGACCTTCTCAGCAGGCTAAGAAAATATACACCAAATTTAGCCAAATTCAATACTTAAAAAAAAAGTGAGACTGCTCCTGATTGGCTAAAACGTGGATGGGTAATTATCTGCCCCTCCCACAGGGAGCAAAAAGCAATACGGTCACACACAGAGCTGAGATTTCTATCCAATAAAAATGCTGCTTCCAGATAAAAATGTCCTAGAGGAGGAATTAACAGATTTTCTTCTGCTTTGGATAGAGTAAGGGGGTGTTAGAACCCCTGTCAGGTGTCCAGTGGGGAGATTTCCCTTCACTTCCTGTTCCACAGTCAAAACAGGAAGTGAGAGAAAATCCCTCCGAAAACAAGGGAATCCCTGTACCATTGTCCCCATTGGAAGATTTCCCCTCTATTCCCCTTCTGGGGACAACACAAATTTTGGGACTTTCTTTCTGTGAAAATGGTCACCAGGACACGTAGAGAGGGTGAATCTCACAGCAATAAAAAAAAACAGGGGGTCTAATCCCTCCCCACTCCAATCAACACTATATATTGTGCTGTTAGTTACACTGTAATACAGAGAAAGCACAGCATCTGTTAATCTCTCCATGCGAGGTGACATGCAGGAAGCCAGGCGCGGTGCGTTATCGGCATGCAAAGCGTTGGCAAGCGAAGTGGGGGGGGGGTGCGCCATGCAGGATATGGGGGAGCTCTTACCTTAAATCGCGGCGCACTTTCGAGGGGGGTGGAGTTAGCTCGGGATAGATCTACAGTGTATTTTATGAGCTGGTTCTGTCCGTCATACCGCCTGGAAGTCAAAAGGAGAACGATTTGTCAAGTGACCAAAGAGGAGAGCGCGGTGATGTCATAGCCCCGCCCACAACGATCTCTATAGAAATCCTATCGCCATCATGAAGGATTTCCGTGTTCTCATTACACCAAACCGAGAAATCGATTCAACCCCCCCCCCCCCCCCAGCCTCTGTACAAGTGTGTTGATCTCTGTGATTGGTCGCAGCGATCACATGGTACAGACAGGGACAATCACAGCTACCACAATAGTAAAAGTGAAATTCACTGGTATAAGCAATCATAATGTGTAAAATAAAACTCCTGATGACTTCCCCAGAGTAGTATGGGGTTACTAGGCAACACTGTATTGCTCTGATCACAGAGTGTTAAACAATCATAAAAGAAATATGGGACAACTAATTAATGACACGTTGCCTTTGTATAGCCACTTCCTGACCGGCCCATAGTAAAAATATGTCATGACTGACGGTAAATACCTGGGATATGGATGCAGATAGATGACATAACCCCATTTTTTTTGATCTGGGATCACTTTTAGAAGCGATGTGAAGTACATACTGGTGAGAATATGGAAAAAAAATAAAAAATTTGTGGGAAAAAATAATATTTTTTTCATTTTTTAACTTCATTAATTTCATAACTTTAAAAAACTTGCAATGCCTCTTACTAAATACCTCGGACTGTCTACGTTCCATAAAGAGGTGATTTGGGGAGTATTTGTACTGGGGGGTGATTTGGGGGGTATTTGTACTGGGGGAGTGATTTGCGGGGTATTTGTACTGGGGGGGTAATTTGGGTAGTATTTGTACTGGGGGGTGATTTGGGAGGTATTTGTACTGGGGGGTGATTTGGGGGGTATTTGTACTGGGGGGGGGGGGGGGTGATTTGGGGGGTCTTTGTACTGGGGGGTGATTTGGGGGTATTTGTACTGGGGGAGTGATTTGCGGGGTATTTGTACTGGGGGGTAATTTGGGTAGTATTTGTACTGGGGGGTGATTTGGGGGGTCTTTGTACTGGGGGGTGATTTGGGGGGTATTTGTACTGGGGGAGTGATTTGGGGGGTATTTGTACTGGGGGGGGGTGATTTGGGGGGTATTTGTACTGGGGGAGTGATTTGGGGGGTATTTGTACTGGGGGAGTGATTTGGGGTGGGGGGGTATTTGGGGGGTATTTTTACTGGGGGAGTGATTTGGGGGTATTTTTACTGGGGGAGTGATTTGGGGGGTATTTGTACTGGGGGAGTGATTTGGGGGGTCTTTGTACTGGAGGGTGATTTGGGGAGTCTTTCTACTGGGGGGGGGGGGGTGATTTGGGGGGTCTTTGTACTGGGGGGGGGGGTGATTTGGGGGGGTCTTTGTACTGGGGGGCGATTTGGGGGGTCTTTGTACTGGGGGAGGGATTTGGGGGGTATTTGTACTGGAGAGTGATTTGGGGGGTCTTTTTACTGGGGGGTGATTTGGGGGGTCTTTGTACTGGGGGAGCGATTTGGGGGGTATTTGTACTGGAGAGTGATTTGGGGGGTCTTTTTACTGGGGGAGTGATTTGGGGGGTCTTTGTACTGGGGGAGTGATTTGGGGGGTCTTTGTACTGGGGGAGTGATTTGGGGGGTCTTTGTACTGGGGGAGTGATTTGGGGGGTCTTTGTACTGGGGGGGGTGATTTTGGGGGTATTTGTACTGGGGGAGTGATTTGGGGGGTCTTTGTACTGGGGGGTGATTTGGGGGGTATTTGTACTGTCCTGGTGTTTTCTGGTCTCATGAAATGAGATTGGCCATCCATATATCAGGATCGAATATAATTGATCGATTGATCAGATATATCTCCTATAGATTGGGGTCTCTATACAAAAACTTTCCTACAGACTAAATAATATTCATTGATTTGGGGGATTTTCACCAAAGAAATGGAGCAGAATACATTTTGGATCCCCATTGGTTGGATATTCGATCAGTTGGTTTGATCGGAATGAGCCTGTCCTGAGATTGCGTATAACGTGTGAGTGTTCCCCGACATGAATAATAATAATAATAATAATAAAGACTCCCCTCCCCCGCTCTGAATATCCAAATCCTTTTCCTGTGGAGGCGGCCAGCAGCGCGGATCACCGCGGGTGGGCGGAGTCACGCTCCTCGGAGGCCCCTCAGTGTTCATTAAAATTTTCTGCATAACGCAGAAAAACAGCAATAAAAATCCTTCCGTCCTCCCGTCAAATAAAAACAATCATTAAAGGGGCACTCCACCGATATTGAATACAATGTCAGTTGAAGGCGGAGCCATATATGAGATGACAACCAGAGGTGGGAGGTCCCTGACTAAACACCTAGCTCTGGCCCCGCCCACCTTGGGGTGGTCTCACTCCTCTTGCTGCAAAATTCCAGGACATAAAATGAAGAGCACACAGCTTTCTATTGGAAAAGTAAACTTGGGCCGGCCCCCGCGGACCCCCCTAAGGTGACGGGAGCGAGGAGAGTCAGATGACTGAAGAATGAAAGATTTTGTATGGGGGGCCAATCACACCACAGGACGATGTGCGTCGGGGTGATGCGGGGGTCATTCATCGTGATTGGCTCCCCAATAGACCCGCTGATGGACGCACATCGCACGCAACGACTGCGACACGATATCGGCCCCTCGGGGGCTCCCGTGGACAGGCGTCACCAATAAAATAAAAATGTGGCAAAAACACAACAAAAGGTGACCCCTCCCCCCTCAGGTGTGCCAATGTAGGTGACCCCTCCCCCCTCAGGTGTGCCAATGTAGGTGACCCCTCAGGTGTGCCAATGCATATGACCCCTTCCCACCCTCAGGTGTGCCAATGTAGGTGACCCCTCAGGTGTGCCAATGTAGGTGACCCCTCAGGTGTGCCAATGCATATGACCCCTTCCCCCCTCAGGTGTGCCAATGTAGGTGACCCCTCAGGTGTGCCAATGCAGATGACCCCTTCCCCCCCTCAGGTGTGCCAATGTAGGTGACCCCTCAGGTGTGCCAATGTAGGTGACCCCTCAGGTGTGCCAATGCAGATGACCCCTTCCCCCCTCAGATGTGCCAATGCAGGTGATGGAGGGATGGCACCCCAACACACCCACAATCATACATGCACCGCACTGCAAGGAGTGAAGGGAAGCGCCAAAGAAACGCAACGCAGGTCAGAAATGTCACCACAAAGGAGAATGACGCATGTCGGGCACAGGATGGGCAGTCCTTCTCTGAGCGGAGGATCCCTTTAATCTGAGAAGGGGCGGAGCCGATCTGTGTCCTCCTATCCCGGGTGACGTCCCTGCGGTGCGGAGTGTGAGGGGTTAATGGGCGTCGCACCTGGATGGGGGCGGGGCACCTCTGCAGGATATCCACATCCTGTTTGTATATTTGTACTGATACATTGTAACTGCTGGGGGGGGGGAGGGGCCACTTGAGGTCATCATCATCCCCGTGTGACCCTCATTCTGTGTGATGGTCATCCCGAGGATTCCTCCCCCGACATCACTGGGTGTGAAGGTTATCCTGAGGATTCCTCCCCCGACATCACTGAGTGTGATGGTCATCCTGAGGATTCCTCCCCCGACCTCACTGAGTGTGAAAGTTATCCTGAGGATTCCTCCCCCGACATCACTGAGTGTGATGGTCATCCTGAGGATTCCTCCCCCGACATCACTGGGTGTGATGGTCATCCTGAGGATTCCTCCCCCGACATCACTGAGTGTGATGATCATCCTGAGGATTCCTCCCCCGACATCACTGAGTGTGATGATCATCCTGAGGATTCCTCCCCCGACCTCACTGAGTGTGAAGGTTATCCTGAGGATTCCTCTCTCGACATCACTGTGTGATGATCATCCTGAGGATTCCTCCCCCGACATCACTGGGTGTGATGGTCATCCTGAGGATTCCTCCCCCGACATCACTGAGTGTGATGATCATCCTGAGGATTCCTCCCCCGACATCACTGAGTGTGATGGTCATCCTGAGGATTCCTCCCCATCACTGGGTGTGATGGTCATCCTGAGGATTCCTCCCCCGACCTCACTGAGTGTGAAGGTTATCCTGAGGATTCCTCTCTCGACATCACTGTGTGATGATCATCCTGAGGATTCCTCCCGACATCACTGGGTGTGATGGTCATCCTGAGGATTCCTCCCCCGACATCACTGAGTGTGATGATCATCCTGAGGATTCCTCCCCCGACCTCACTGAGTGTGAAGGTTATCCTGAGGATTCCTCTCTCGACATCACTGGGTGTGATGGTCATCCTGAGGATTCCTCCCCCGACCTCACTGAGTGTGAAGGTTATCCTGAGGATTCCTCTCTCGACATCACTGTGTGATGATCATCCTGAGGATTCCTCCCGACATCACTGGGTGTGATGGTCATCCTGAGGATTCCTCCCCCGACATCACTGAGTGTGATGATCATCCTGAGGATTCCTCCCCCGACATCACTGAGTGTGATGGTCATCCTGAGGATTCCTCCCCCATCACTGGGTGTGATGGTCATCCTGAGGATTCCTCCCCCGACCTCACTGAGTGTGAAGGTTATCCTGAGGATTCCTCTCTCGACATCACTGTGTGATGATCATCCTGAGGATTCCTCCCGACATCACTGGGTGTGATGGTCATCCTGAGGATTCCTCCCCCGACATCACTGAGTGTGATGGTCATCCTGAGGATTCCTCCCCCATCACTGGGTGTGATGGTCATCCTGAGGATTCCTCCCCCGACCTCACTGAGTGTGAAGGTTATCCTGAGGATTCCTCTCTCGACATCACTGAGTGTGATGATCATCCTGAGGATTCCTCCCGACATCACTGGGTGTGATCATCCTGAGGATTCCTCCCGACATCACTGAGTGTGATGATCATCCTGAGGATTCCTCCCGACATCACTGGGTGTGATCATCCTGAGGATTCCTCCCGACATCACTGAGTGTGATGGTCATCCTGAGGATTCCTCCCCCATCACTGGGTGTGATGGTCATCCTGAGGATTCCTCCCCCATCACTGGGTGTGATGGTCATCCTGAGGATTCCTCCCCCGACCTCACTGAGTGTGATGGTCATCCTGAGGATTCCTCCTCCTCATCACAGCACTGGGTCCTCCATGGGAAGGAATCATCATTTATTAATATTTTAATGTAGGATCACTCCTCCCAGACTTCACTGGCTGCATGCTGCTTCCCTAGGATGAGGATGACGGCCCCCGAGCCTGCACAGTAATGGCAGCCTCCGTATTTCTCCCCCGGGGATCCCGTCCCTCTTCAGTCCTCGGCTTCACACACAGGCACTCTGTGTATTTACCTCGTCCCGGATTCTCATATCTAATGCAAATAAAAGCCAACATGCAAAGTAAGCAGTGCCAACGCCTTCACAAACTCTGCGCCGGGCACAGCAACCAGGAAGAGCCGCCAGGCACAGCCGCCACCCCCCATCCAAATATAATGGGATGTCCGTGTATGAGGGTCAGGTGTCATACATTTCCCAGAATGCTAGACAACTTCTCCTACTCCCTACACTCTACACATCCAGTCTAATAAACCCTCCGTCCAACCAATGAGCCCTCCCTCCGTCCAACCAATGAGCCCTCCCTCCGTCCAACCAATGAGCCCTCCCTCCGTCCAACCAATGAGCCCCTCCCTCCGTCCAACCAATGAGCCCTCCCTCCGTCCAACCAATGAGCCCTCCCTCCGTCCAACCAATGAGCCCTCCCTTCCGTCCAACCAATGAGCCCTCCCTCCGTCCAACCAATGAGCCCTCCCTCCGTCCAACCAATGAGCCCTCCCTCCGTCCAACCAATGAGCCCTCCCTTCCGTCCAACCAATGAGCCCTCCCTCCGTCCAACCAATGAGCCCTCCCTTCCGTCCAACCAATGAGCCCTCCCTCCGTCCAACCAATGAGCCCTCCCTCCGTCCAACCAATGAGCCCTCCCTCCGTCCAACCAATGAGCCCTCCCTTCCGTCCAACCAATGAGCCCTCCCTCCGTCCAACCAATGAGCCCTCCCTCCGTCCAACCAATGAGCCCCTCCCTCCGTCCAACCAACCAATGAGCCCCTCCCTCCGTCCAACCAATGAGCCCCTCCCTCCGTCCAACCAATGAGCCCCTCCCTCCGTCCAACCAATGAGCCCCTCCCTCCGTCCAACCAATGAGCCCCCCTCCCCCGTCCAACCAACCAATGAGCCCCTCCCTCCGTCCAACCAATGAGCCCTCCCTCCGTCCAACCAATGAGCCCCTCCCTCCGTCCAACCAATGAGCCCCTCCCTCCGTCCAACCAATGAGCCCCTCCCTCTGTCCAACCAATGAGCCCCTCCCTCTGTCCAACCAATGATCCTGCCCTCCGTCCAAACAATGATCCCGCCCTACTTCCAACCAATGAGCCCTCCCTCCGTCCAACCAATGATCCCGCCCTCCGTCCAACCAAAGATCCCGCCCTCCATCCAACCAATGATCCCGCCCTACTTCCAACCAATGAGCCCTCCCTCCGTCCAACCAATGATCCCGCCCTCCGTCCAACCAAAGATCCCGCCCTCCGTCCAACCAAAGATCCCGCCCTCCGTCCAGCCAAAGATCCCGCCCTCCGTCCAACCAAAGATCCCGCCCTCCGTCCAACCAAAGATCCCGCCCTCCGTCCAACCAAAGATCCCGCCCTCCGTCCAACCAAAGATCCCACCCTCCGTCCAACCAAAGATCCCGCCCTCTGTCCAACCAAAGATCCCGCCCGCCGTCCAACCAATGAGTCCTCCCTCAGTCCAACCAATGAGTCCTCCCTTAGTCCAACCAATGATCCCGCCCTCCGTCCAACCAATGAGCCCTCCCTCTGTCCAACCAATGATATGGAATACCCAAAGGGCCTGGAAATGGGCTGGGGGGGAACCCATTCCGTTTTTTTGAATGATTTTTAGGTATATTGCTGGGATCCAACGTTACAGCCACGAGCAGTTTTGAATTAATTTTTTTCCTTTACAAATGTAATTTTGCTGCTCTCATTCATAAAACTAGGTACTCGATCTCGCAGTGCATTGACGGTCTCGCCATTCGTTATGGGGCGTTCCGCTCTAATTATCCGCAAACCCTCCATAATGTTCGGTATTTGGGGAACGGTGAACACCCAATGTTCGACTCCAACATCGGCCTTATCCCTAATTACCGGACCTGCCGGATGACATCACAGAAAAGCCGAGGAAATATTATATCTACAACTATCACCGAACCTCAGCTGAGCCACCGACTTCATTCACCCTCCATTCACAGATCTCTGGAGGATTTCTTCTCACAGAATGTCGCTGGAACCAACCAACCAGCCACTCAACCAACCAACAAGTCAACCAACCAAGCTGCCAGGCACCCAGCCACCCAACAATCCAGCCAGCCAACCAACCAACAAGTCAACCAAGCTGCCAGGCACCCAGCCACCCAACAATCCAGCCAGCCAACCAACCAACAAGTCAACCAACCAAGCTGCCAGGCACCCAGCCACCCAACAATCCAGCCAGCCAACCAACCAACCAACAAGTCAACCAACCAAGCTGCCAGGCACCCAGCCACCCAACAATCCAGCCAGCCAACCAACCAACAAGTCAACCAACCAAGCTGCCAGGCACCCAGCCACCCAACAATCCAGCCAGCCAACCAACCAACAAGTCAACCAATCAAGCTGCCAGGCACCCAGCCACCCAACAATCCAGCCAGCCAACCAACCAACAAGTCAACCAACCAAGCTGCCAGGCACCCAGCCACCCAACAATCCAGCCAGCCAACCAACCAACAAGTCAACCAATCAAGCTGCCAGGCACCCAGCCACCCAACAATCCAGCCAGCCAACCAACCAACAAGTCAACCAACCAAGCTGCCAGGCACCCAGCCACCCAACAATCCAGCCAACCAAATAACCAGACATCCAGCCAACCACTCACCCAACCAGAAAACCCAACCAGCCAGCCACCCACCCAGCCATCCAATCCAACCAGCTACCCAACCAACCAACCATCCAGCCAACCAGACACCCAAACAACCAGCCAGCCAAGCAAGCAACTTAGCAAGTGCCAATCCCAGCACTATTATATAAAATTATCAGTCAAATAGAACCATCAGCTGATAACATCACAAGAGGAACCTGATCTGACCATGACAGCCGTATGATAGGAAACAAGTCAGAGGTCCGTACAAATAACTAACTCAACACTCTCCCCCTAGCCCAGCAGTCTCTCTCTATATCTCAGCAGTCTCTCCCTGGCCTGTCAGTCTCTCTATATATATCTCAGCAGTCTCTCCCTGGCCCGTCAGTCACTCTCTCTATATCTCAGCAGTCTCTCCCTGGCTCATCAGTCTCTCCCTGACATGTCAGTCTCTCTCTCTATATCTCAGCAGTCTCTCCCTGGCCTGTCAGTCTCTCTCTATATATTTCAGGAGTCTCTCCGTGGCCTGTCAGTCACTCTCTCTATATCTCAGAAGTTTCTCCCTGGCATGTCAGTCTCTCTCTATATATCTCAGCAGTCTCTCCCTGGCCCGTCAGTCTTTCTCTCTATATCTCAGCAGTCTCTCCGTGGCCTGTCAGTCACTCTCTCTATATCTCAGCAGTCTCTCCCTGGCTCATCAGTCTCTCCCTGGCATGTCAGTCTCTCTCTATATATCTCAGCAGTCTTTCCCTGGCCCGTCAGTCTCTCCCTGGCCTGTCAGTCTCTCTCTATATATTTCAGGAGTCTCTCCGTGGCCTGTCAGTCACTCTCTCTATATCTCAGAAGTCTCTCCCTGGCCCGTCAGTCTCTCTCTATATATCTCAAGTCTCTCTCTGGCCCGTCAGTCTCTCTATATATCGGCAGTCTCTCCCGGGCCCTCTCTTGTAATGTAGCTCAGTAGGGGTAATGATGGGATTGGGGTATTGGAGGGAGACCCCTCTCTGTTCTCTGTCTGCTTTGGGTCACCCGGACACGGCAGAGACAATTCCTGGACAGACTGACATTGTAGCCTCAATCTGCCTCCACTGCTCTGCCTGAATCAGGAGCGCCATCTAGTGAGCACAACAGTAACTGCACCCAACCTCAGAGAGGACAGGCATAGGGATGGATGACTTTCCCAGGAGGAAGATCTTCTCTATAGAACAGACAGGAGCCTGCACTCGAGTCTTCACCATCCCCTGCTCTGAGAAATTCTTATTAGCAGTCACATGAAACAGAGCACATCCCCTCCCAACCACTGCCAGTGATCAGTGTCAGTTACCAGTGCTTCACCATAAACATCTGCCTTCCCCCCTCCCAACCACTGCCAGTGATCAGTGTCAGTTACCAGTGCTTCACCATAAACGTCTGCCTTCCCCCCTCCCAACCACTGCCAGTGATCAGTGTCAGTTACCAGTGCTTCACCATAAACATCTGCCTTCCCCCTCCCAACCACTGCCAGTGATCAGTGTCAGTTACCAGTGCTTCACCATAAACGTCTGCCTTCCCCCCTCCCAACCACTGCCAGTGATCAGTGTCAGTTACCAGTGCTTCACCATAAACATCTGCCTTCCCCCCTCCCAACCAAAGCCAGTGATCAGTGTCAGTTACCAGTGCTTCACCATAAACATCTGCCATCCCCCCTCCCAACCACTGCCAGTGATCAGTGTCCAGTTACCAGTGCTTCACCATAAACATCTGCCTTCCACCCTCCAACCAAAGCCAGTGATCAGTGTTGGGTACCAGTGCTTCACCATAACGTCTGCCTTCCCCCCACCCAACTCACTGCCAGTGATCAGTGTCAGTTACCAGTGTTCAACGCTCTTCACACATGAGGAGGGAGATGACACCACAGTGCTCAGTGACATCACTGAGGAGGGAGATTACACCACAGTGCTCAGTGTCATCACTGAGGAGGGAGATGACACCACAGTGCTAAGTGTCATCACTGATGAGGGAGATGACACCACAGTGCTCAGGTGACATCACTGAGGAGGGAGATGACACCACAGTGCTCAGGTGACATCACTGGGGAGGGAGATGACACCACAGTGCTCAGTGACATCACTGGGGAGGGAGATGACACCACAGTGCTCAGTGACATCACTGAGGAGGGAGATGACACCACAGTGCTCAGTGACATCACTGGGGAGGGAGATGACACCACAGTGCTCAGTGACATCACTGAGGGAGATGACACCACAGTGCTCAGTGACATCACTGAGGGAGATGACACCACAGTGCTCAGTGACATCACTGGGGAGGGAGATGACACCACAGTGCTCAGTGACATCAGTGGGGAGGGAGATGACACCACAGTGCTCAGTGACATCACTGGGGAGGGAGATGACACCACAGTGTTCAGTGACATCACTGGGGAGGGAGATGACACCACAGTGCTCAGTGACATCACTGAGGGAGATGACACCACAGTGCTCAGGTGACATCACTGAGAAGGGAGATGACACCACAGTGCTCAGTGACATCACTGAGGGAGATGACACCACAGTGCTCAGTGACATCACTGAGGAGGGAGATGACACCACAGTGTTCAGTGACATAACTTTCCCGGGTGACCTCACAATGAGTGATGACATCACTGCTATCCGGATACAAAGAAATTACCCATAATAAGGGGGTTCTGATAATGTGGGGAGCACTCACCTCCTGCTGCAGCCCAGCGGCGCGCTCCGTGCCTCACATACGTTATAATGTGGTTGTTATACTCGGCAATGTCAGAGTTTAGGCTCTGGAGGTTTCTGGTTGTTTTGCTCTCTGGGTCTCGGGGGAGGGGAGCCTGCGCTGTGGGAATTACAACAGAACAACGACTGCTTATAGCAGAAGGAAGGTGACAGTTCCTCATTATATACACATATATATATATATAAAATAGCCACCATCAGCACAGAGCTCAGCCAGTAATAGACGATCACCTCTACAAAGACAAATGCTGGTGCCTGGTCGGGTGTCCAGTGCCTAGGCACCGCCGAATTGTCTAAGAAATCTACCATCTTCAATACAGCAGAGCTCAGTCACAGGCCTGGCTGTGATAAGAATGTATGTAGAGCAGCCTTTTTCAACCAGGGTGCCCAGGGACCCTGGGGTGCCTTGAGGTTTCTTCAGGGGTACCTTGGCAAAATGCCCACAACTTGTATACAGGCGGTGGGTGGATGAAGCCTTTTAGTTACGCAAAGCCGGAGGTTTTCATTGTGCACCATTACAACCTTCTAATGACCAATGACATCATAAGGAGGATATCAGTCGACTGCATCGCATTCTTGTTTGACCCCCCCCCCCCGCCGCTCTCCATCAGCATTGGGGTCACATTAGCTAAAGGATTGAGAAAAATTGAGGGAGAAGAGAAACATTGGAATACTAGTCAGTATTAGTTAGCATCTCTAAGGTTGGGTGTCCGACATGTGGAGGCGGCTGCATTATGTAAAACTATTAAGTTTTTACATTTTAGAATGGGTGCCTCAAGACTGTCCATAATTTGGAGGGTCCCTCTAGACTGTCCATAATTTGGAGGGTCCCTCTAGACAGTCCATAATTTGGAGGGTCCCTCTAGACAGTCCATAATTTGGAGGGTCCCTCTAGACAGTCCATAATTTGGAGGGTCCCTCTAGACAGTCCATAATTTGGAGGGTCCCTCTAGACAGTCCATAATTTGGAGGGTCCCTCTAGACAGTCCATAATTTGGAGGGTCCCTCTAGACTGTCCATAATTTGGAGGGTCCCTCTAGACTGTCCATAATTTGGAGGGTCCCTCTAGACTGTCCATAATTTGGAGGGTCCCTCGAGACTGTCCATAATTTGGAGGAACCCTCGAGACTGTCCATAATTTGGAGGAACCCTCGAGACTGTCCATAATTTGGAGGGTCCCTCGAGACTGACCATAATTTGGAGGGTCCCTCGAGACTGACCATAATTTGGAGGGTCCCTCGAGACTGACCATAATTTGGAGGGTCCCTCGAGACTGTCCATAATGTGGAGGGTCCCTCGAGACTGTCCATAATGTGGAGGGTCCCTCGAGACTGTCCATAATGTGGAGGGTCCCTCGAGACTGTCCATAATGTGGAGGGTCCCTCGAGACTGTCCATAATGTGGAGGGTGCCTCGAGACTGTCCATACTGTGGAGGGTCCCTCGAGACTGTCCATAATGTGGAGGGTCCCTCGAGACTGTCCATAATGTGGAGGGTCCCTCGAGACTGTCCATAATGTGGAGGGTCCCTCGAGACTGTCCATAATGTGGAGGGTCCCTCGAGACTGTCCATAATGTGGAGGGTCTCTCGAGACTATCCATAATGTGGAGGGTCCCTCGAGACTGTCCATAATGTGGAGGGTCCCTCGAGACTGTCCATAATGTGGAGGGTCCCTCGAGACTGTCCATAATGTGGAGGGTCCCTCGAGACTGTCCATAATGTGGAGGGTCCCTCGAGACTGTCCATAATGTGGAGGGTCCCTCGAGACTGTCCATAATGTGGAGGGTCCCTCGAGACTGTCCATAATGTGGAGGGTCCCTCGAGACTGTCCATAATGTGGAGGGTCCCTCAGGACTATCCATAATTTGGAGGAACCCTCGAGACTGTCCATAATTTGGAGGAACCTTCGAGACTGTCCATAATTTGGAGGGTCCCTCGAGAATGTAGAATATAAAAGAGAAACAAAAGTATCCAATCCCACCACACAGTAACATTGTTTCCATTGAAGAGGTATTCCAGTCTGGGGACTGCCCCACGAGGACCATTCCTGGGAGCTTCAATTGGCACCTCCATGATTGGAAGGTCTTATATGCGAGTGTCCCACAGCCTATAGACACAGCACTCAATGTGCCAACCCTTCCCCAACATTTACTACAGAGGAGCCAGTACAGGATCCCACACACCATTTATTTTATATTATTGGGGGGGGGGGGGGGGGGGGGGAGCAAGAACACACAGAGGTGGGCAGGAACACACAGAGGTGGGCAGGAATACACAGAGGTGGGCAGGAGCAACCCATGAAGGCAGGAATACACAGAGGTGGACAGGAATACACAGAGGTGGGCAGGAACAACCCATGGATGCAGGAACACCCCATGGGGGCAGGAATACACAGAGGTGGGCAGGAGCAACCCATGGAGGCAGGAACACCCCGTGGGGGCAGGAATACACAGGAGGTGGGCAGTAATACACATAGGTGGGCAGGAGAAACCCATGGAGGCAGGAACAACCCATGGAGGCAGCAATACACAGAGGTAGGCAGGAACACACAGAGGTGGCCAGGAGCACCCCATGGGGGCAGGAATACACAGAGGTGGGCAGGAGCAACCCATGGAGGCAGGAATACACAGAGGTGGGCAGGAACAACCCATGGAGGCAGGAACTACCCGTGGGGGCAGGAATACACAGGAGGTGGGCAGTAATACACATAGGTGGGCAGAAGCAACCCATGGAGGCAGGAACAACCCATAGAGGCAGCAATACACAGAGGTGGGCAGGAACACACAGAGGTGGCCAGGAGCACCCCATGGGGGCAGGAACACACAGAGGTGGGCAGGAGCACCCATGGAGGCAGGAACAACCCATGGAGGCAGGAATACACATAGGTGGGCAGGAGCAACCCATGGAGGCAGGAACAACCCATGGAGGCAGCAATACACAGAGGTGGGCAGGAACACACAGAAGTGGCCAGGAGCCTCCCATGGGGGCAAGAATACACAGAGGTGGGCAGGAATACACAGAAGTGGGCAGGAGCACCCCATGGCCACAGGAACGGACAGAGGTGGGCAGGAGCACCCCATGGAGCAGGAACACACCATGGTGGGAGGGAAAACCCAAAAGGAGGGGTGAACACCCAAAACTCCCCCTTGGACAGGAGCAGAGCGGGGAATTATGGTGGAGCTCTAACTGTACAGGTAATAAAGACATACAAGACTCCAGGAGGTGACTCGGCCCACCAGGCTCCACCAATAACCAAGGTGTACCTTTTTGGTGGGGCGAGCCGCTCATCCTGTAGTCACATGACCATAGACCCGCTATATCTGAGGATTAACCCTCCCCTGCCCAGCAGTGGCAGCAATCACACGGCACTTCAGCTGGGAGGTGAAAAGCAGTTCAGCCGTTTGAAGTCCGATTGCTTTCAAGTCCTCCAGCAGTTTGCGGCGGAGTCACGGGACGGCGAGTCTTTGATGAGACGGAACAAAGATCCTGAGAATAAAGAATGAAGCCGAGGAGGAGGAGGAGGAGGCCGGGTCCGTCTCCCGCATCTCAGGAGAGGCATTCAGTCATAGAATAGGAACTGGGAATTTGTATATATAGTGCTGACATATACCAAGGCACCTCACAGAGCACACACTGACGTCAGTCTCCCAAAGGCAATGCACAAGCAGGGGGCCTGGTGGGCAGTGAACTCAGAACCCCGGCGCTGAGCGGTACAGGCAGTATCAGAGTAACAGGCGCAGGCCTGGATTCTCCCTGAATTCTGTGGGTTGGTTGTATCCGTTGCACTAATTATTGGAAGGCCGTTTTCTTTTTTCAGGAAAGGGGGTAGAAGGGGTATTACTTGGGGCAGGAGGTCCAACTAGACACCCACCAATAATGGAGTCTAGATTGGAAGGGGCTGATGTCGCTGAGATGTTGGTGTGCTAGAAAATCGCAGATAGACCCCGTCCCGGTGTGATCCGGTACGGAAGGTACGGACCCCATCGGGTCTCCTATGGACATCTATTCAATGCTCACTTACAAAAAACATAACGAAGGAGCGGTGGGGGAGGGGAAGGCGGGGAGTTTTGGAGGAGTTCTACATTTCGGGGTGTGAAGTACCCGGCAGGCGATGTGCAGTAATTACAGAATTTCGGTACACAAGGGTTTGGCGTTCCCCGAGAGCAGGACAGGTAAAAGGGACCCCGACTGTTGAGCCAGGCCTGTCTTCTCCTCCGCAATCTCTTTCATCCTAAACTCGCTTCTCATTACAAATCCTGACGGCACATCGGCACCTTGTGAAATATTCATAGGAATTCTGCCGGCAAATCTTATTAGGCTGTAATTATACAAATGTTCCGTCTCAGAAGTGTTGTGTCAGGATAGGAATTCACCTGCGGGGCCCCGCAATGGCAGCTCCGCCCCCAGATTTACATTCACATCAATACAGCGAGATGTCTGCGTATAATTGTGGAGGAAGATCCAACATCTGGGAAAAGAGAGGCAGCAAACAACAGAGGACCAGCCATGGAGGAACTACCTGCAGGAACAGAGGCCCAGACATGGAGGAACTACCTGCAGGAACAGAGGCCCAGACATGGAGGAACTACCTGCAGGAACAGAGGACCACGGAGGAACTACCTGCAGGAACAGAGGCCCATGGAGGAACTACCTGCAGGAACAGAGGACCATGGAGGAACTACCTGCAGGAACAGAGGACCATGGAGGAACTACCTGCAGGAACAGAGGCCCATGGGAGGAACTACCTGCAGGAACAGAGGCCCATGGGAGGAACTACCTGCAGGAACAGAGGCCCATGGAGGAACTACCTGCAGGAACAGAGGACCATGGAGGAACTACCTGCAGGAACAGAGGACCATGGAGGAACTACCTGCAGGAACAGAGGCCCATGGGAGGAACTAACTGCAGGAACAGAGGCCCAGCCATGGAGGAACTACCTGCAGGAACAGAGGACCACGGAGGAACTACCTGCAGGAACAGAGGCCCATGGGAGGAACTACCTGCAGGAACAGAGGCCCATGGAGGAACTACCTGCAGGAACAAAGGACCACGGAGGAACTACCTGCAGGAACAGAGGCCCGTGGAGGAACTACCTGCAGGAACAGAGGACCAGCCATGGAGGAACTACCTGCAGGAACAGAGGACCACGGAGGAACTACCTGCAGGAACAGAGGCCCATGGGAGGAACTACCTGCAGGGACAGAGGCCCATGGGAGGAACTACCTGCAGGAACAGAGGCCCAGCCATGGAGGAACTACCTGCAGGAACAGAGGCCCAGCCATGGAGGAACTATCTGCAGGAACAGAGGCCCAGTCATGGAGGAACTACCTGCAGGAACAGAGGACCATGGAGGAACTACCTGCAGGAACAGAGGACCACGGAGGAACTACCTGCAGAAAGAGAGGACCATGGAGGAACTACCTGCAGGAACAGAGGCCCAGCCATGGAGGAACTACCTACAGGAAGAGAGGACCAGCCATGGAGGAACTACCTGCAGGAACAGAGGCCCAGCCATGGAGGAACTACCTGAAGGAAGAGAGGACCAGCCATGGAGGAACTATCTGCAGGAACAGAGGACCATGGAGGAACAACCTGCAGGAACAGAGGCCCAGCCATGGAGGAACTACCTGCAGGAACAGAGGCCCAGACATGGAGGAACTACCTGCAGGAACAGAGGCCCAGACATGGAGGAACTACCTGCAGGAACAGAGGACCACGGAGGAACTACCTGCAGGAGCAGAGGACCACGGAGGAACTACCTGCAGGAACAGAGGCCCAGCCATGGAGGAACTACCTGCAGGAACAGAGGCCCAGCCATGGAGGAACTACCTGCAGGAACAGAGGCCCAGCCATGGAGGAACTACCTGCAGGAACAGAGGCCCATGGAGGAACTACCTGCAGGAACAGAGGCCCATGGAGGAACTACCTGCAGGAACAGAGGCCCATGGAGGAACTACCTGCAGGAACAGAGGACCGTGGAGGAACTACCTGCAGGAACAGAGGCCCAGCCATGGAGGAACTATCTGCAGGAAGAGAGGACCAGCCATGGAGGAACTACCTGCAGGAACAGAGGCCCAGCCATGGAGGAACTACCTGAAGGAAGAGAGGACCAGCCATGGAGGAACTATCTGCAGGAACAGAGGACCATGGAGGAACTACCTGCAGGAAGAGAGGACCAGCCATGGAGGAACTACCTGCAGGAACAGAGGACCATGGAGGAACAACCTGCAGGAAGAGAGGACCAGCCATGGAGGAACTACCTGCAGGAAGAGAGGACCAGCCATGGAGGAACTACCTGCAGGAACAGAGGCCCAGCCATGCAGGAACTACCTGCAGGAACAGAGGACCACGGAGGAACTACCTGCAGGAACAGAGGACCACGGAGGAACTACCTGCAGGAACAGAGGACCATGGAGGAACTACCTGCAGGAACAGAGGCCCATGGAGGAACTACCTGCAGGAACAGAGGCCCATGGAGTAACTACCTGCAGGAACAGAGGCCCATGGAGTAACTACCTGCAGGAACAGAGGACCACGGAGGAACTACCTGCAGGAACAGAGGACCATGGAGGAACTACCTGCAGGAACAGAGGACCATGGAGGAACTACCTGCAGGAACAGAGGACCAGCCATGGAGGAACTACCTGCAGGAACAGAGGACCAGCCATGGAGGAACTACCTGCAGGAACAGAGGCCCATGGAGGAATTACCTGCAGGAACAGAAGCCCATGGAGGAACTACCTGCAGGAACAGAGGACCAGCCATGGAGGAACTACCTGCAGGAACAGAGGACCATGGAGGAACTACCTGCAGGAACAGAGGACCACGGAGGAACTACCTGCAGGAGCAGAGGACCACGGAGGAACTACCTGCAGGAACAGAGGCCCAGACATGGAGGAACTACCTGCAGGAACAGAGGACTACGGAGGAACTACCTGCAGGAACAGAGGCCCAGCCATGGAGGAACTACCTGCAGGAACAGAGGCCCAGCCATGGAGGAACTACCCGCAGGAACAGAGGCCCAGCCATGGAGGAACTACCTGCAGGAACAGAGGCCCATGGAGGAACTACCTGCAGGAACAGAGGCCCAGGGAGGAACTACCTGCAGGAACAGAGGACCATGGAGGAACTACCTGCAGGAACAGAGGCCCATGGGAGGAACTACCTGCAGGAACAGAGGCCCAGCCATGGAGGAACTACCTGCAGGAACAGAGGACCACGGAGGAACTACCTGCAGGAACAGAGGCCCATGGGAGGAACTACCTGCAGGAACAGAGGCCCATGGAGGAACTACCTGCAGGAACAAAGGACCACAGAGGAACTACCTGCAGGAACAGAGGCCCGTGGGAGGAACTACCTGCAGGAACAGAGGACCAGCCATGGAGGAACTACCTGCAGGAACAGAGGACCACGGAGGAACTACCTGCAGGAACAGAGGCCCATGGGAGGAACTACCTGCAGGAACAGAGGCCCATGGGAGGAACTACCTGCAGGAACAGAAGCCCAGCCATGGAGGAACTACCTGCAGGAACAGAGGCCCAGCCATGGAGGAACTATCTGCAGGAACAGAGGCCCAGTCATGGAGGAACTATCTGCAGGAACAGAGGCCCAGTCATGGAGGAACTACTTGCAGGAACAGAGGACCATGGAGGAACTACCTGCAGGAACAGAGGACCACGGAGGAACTACCTGCAGAAAGAGAGGACCAGCCATGGAGGAACTACCTGCAGGAACAGAGGACCATGGAGGAACAACCTGCAGGAAGAGAGGACCAGCCATGGAGGAACTACCTGCAGGAAGAGAGGACCAGCCATGGAGGAACTACCTGCAGGAACAGAGGCCCAGCCATGGAGGAACTACCTGCAGGAACAGAGGACCACGGAGGAACTACCTGCAGGAACAGAGGACCACGGAGGAACTACCTGCAGGAACAGAGGCCCATGGAGGAACTACCTGCAGGAACAGAGGCCCATGGAGTAACTACCTGCAGGAACAGAGGACCACGGAGGAACTACCTGCAGGAACAGAGGACCATGGAGGAACTACCTGCAGGAACAGAGGACCAGCCATGGAGGAACTACCTGCAGGAACAGAGGACCAGCCATGGAGGAACTACCTGCAGGAACAGAGGCCCATGGAGGAATTATCTGCAGGAACAGAGGCCCATGGAGGAACTACCTGCAGGAACAGAGGACCAGCCATGGAGGAACTACCTGCAGGGACAGAGGCCCATGGAGGAACTACCTGCAGGAAAAGAGGACCATGGAGGAACTACCTGCAGGAACAGAGGCCCATGGAGGAACTACCTGCAGGAACAGAGGACCAGCGATGGAGGAACTACCTGCAGGAACAGAGGCCCATGGAGGAACTACCTGCAGGAACAGAGGCCCATGGAGGAACTACCTGCAGGAACAGAGGACCAGCGATGGAGGAACTACCTGCAGGAACAGAGGCCCATGGAGGAACTACCTGCAGGAACAGAGGCCCGTGGAGGAACTACCTGCAGGAACAGAGGACCAAGGAGGAACTACCTGCAGGAACAGAGGCCCGTGGAGGAACTACCTGCAGGAACAGAGGCCCATGGAGGAACTACCTGCAGGAACAGAGGCCCAGCCATGGAGGAACTACCTGCAGGAACAGAGGCCCAGCCATGGAGGAACTACCTGAAGGAAGAGAGGACCAGCCATGGAGGAACTATCTGCAGGAACAGAGGACCATGGAGGAACTACCTGCAGGAAGAGAGGACCAGCCATGGAGGAACTACCTGCAGGAACAGAGGACCATGGAGGAACAACCTGCAGGAAGAGAGGACCAGCCATGGAGGAACTACCTGCAGGAAGAGAGGACCAGCCATGGAGGAACTACCTGCAGGAACAGAGGCCCAGCCATGGAGGAACTACCTGCAGGAACAGAGGACCACGGAGGAACTACCTGCAGGAACAGAGGACCACGGAGGAACTACCTGCAGGAACAGAGGACCATGGAGGAACTACCTGCAGGAACAGAGGCCCATGGAGGAACTACCTGCAGGAACAGAGGCCCATGGAGTAACTACCTGCAGGAACAGAGGCCCATGGAGTAACTACCTGCAGGAACAGAGGACCACGGAGGAACTACCTGCAGGAACAGAGGACCATGGAGGAACTACCTGCAGGAACAGAGGACCATGGAGGAACTACCTGCAGGAACAGAGGACCAGCCATGGAGGAACTACCTGCAGGAACAGAGGACCAGCCATGGAGGAACTACCTGCAGGAACAGAGGCCCATGGAGGAATTACCTGCAGGAACAGAAGCCCATGGAGGAACTACCTGCAGGAACAGAGGACCAGCCATGGAGGAACTACCTGCAGGAACAGAGGACCATGGAGGAACTACCTGCAGGAACAGAGGACCACGGAGGAACTACCTGCAGGAGCAGAGGACCACGGAGGAACTACCTGCAGGAACAGAGGCCCAGACATGGAGGAACTACCTGCAGGAACAGAGGACTACGGAGGAACTACCTGCAGGAACAGAGGCCCAGCCATGGAGGAACTACCTGCAGGAACAGAGGCCCAGCCATGGAGGAACTACCCGCAGGAACAGAGGCCCAGCCATGGAGGAACTACCTGCAGGAACAGAGGCCCATGGAGGAACTACCTGCAGGAACAGAGGCCCAGGGAGGAACTACCTGCAGGAACAGAGGACCATGGAGGAACTACCTGCAGGAACAGAGGCCCATGGGAGGAACTACCTGCAGGAACAGAGGCCCAGCCATGGAGGAACTACCTGCAGGAACAGAGGACCACGGAGGAACTACCTGCAGGAACAGAGGCCCATGGGAGGAACTACCTGCAGGAACAGAGGCCCATGGAGGAACTACCTGCAGGAACAAAGGACCACAGAGGAACTACCTGCAGGAACAGAGGCCCGTGGGAGGAACTACCTGCAGGAACAGAGGACCAGCCATGGAGGAACTACCTGCAGGAACAGAGGACCACGGAGGAACTACCTGCAGGAACAGAGGCCCATGGGAGGAACTACCTGCAGGAACAGAGGCCCATGGGAGGAACTACCTGCAGGAACAGAAGCCCAGCCATGGAGGAACTACCTGCAGGAACAGAGGCCCAGCCATGGAGGAACTATCTGCAGGAACAGAGGCCCAGTCATGGAGGAACTATCTGCAGGAACAGAGGCCCAGTCATGGAGGAACTACTTGCAGGAACAGAGGACCATGGAGGAACTACCTGCAGGAACAGAGGACCACGGAGGAACTACCTGCAGAAAGAGAGGACCAGCCATGGAGGAACTACCTGCAGGAACAGAGGACCATGGAGGAACAACCTGCAGGAAGAGAGGACCAGCCATGGAGGAACTACCTGCAGGAAGAGAGGACCAGCCATGGAGGAACTACCTGCAGGAACAGAGGCCCAGCCATGGAGGAACTACCTGCAGGAACAGAGGACCACGGAGGAACTACCTGCAGGAACAGAGGACCACGGAGGAACTACCTGCAGGAACAGAGGCCCATGGAGGAACTACCTGCAGGAACAGAGGCCCATGGAGTAACTACCTGCAGGAACAGAGGACCACGGAGGAACTACCTGCAGGAACAGAGGACCATGGAGGAACTACCTGCAGGAACAGAGGACCAGCCATGGAGGAACTACCTGCAGGAACAGAGGACCAGCCATGGAGGAACTACCTGCAGGAACAGAGGCCCATGGAGGAATTATCTGCAGGAACAGAGGCCCATGGAGGAACTACCTGCAGGAACAGAGGACCAGCCATGGAGGAACTACCTGCAGGGACAGAGGCCCATGGAGGAACTACCTGCAGGAAAAGAGGACCATGGAGGAACTACCTGCAGGAACAGAGGCCCATGGAGGAACTACCTGCAGGAACAGAGGACCAGCGATGGAGGAACTACCTGCAGGAACAGAGGCCCATGGAGGAACTACCTGCAGGAACAGAGGCCCATGGAGGAACTACCTGCAGGAACAGAGGACCAGCGATGGAGGAACTACCTGCAGGAACAGAGGCCCATGGAGGAACTACCTGCAGGAACAGAGGCCCGTGGAGGAACTACCTGCAGGAACAGAGGCCCGTGGAGGAACTACCTGCAGGAACAGAGGCCCGTGGAGGAACTACCTGCAGGAACAGAGGCCCATGGAGGAACTACCTGCAGGAACAGAGGCCCAGCCATGGAGGAACTACCTGCAGGAACAGAGGCCCAGCCATGGAGGAACTACCTGAAGGAAGAGAGGACCAGCCATGGAGGAACTATCTGCAGGAACAGAGGACCATGGAGGAACTACCTGCAGGAAGAGAGGACCAGCCATGGAGGAACTACCTGCAGGAACAGAGGACCATGGAGGAACAACCTGCAGGAAGAGAGGACCAGCCATGGAGGAACTACCTGCAGGAAGAGAGGACCAGCCATGGAGGAACTACCTGCAGGAACAGAGGCCCAGCCATGGAGGAACTACCTGCAGGAACAGAGGACCACGGAGGAACTACCTGCAGGAACAGAGGACCACGGAGGAACTACCTGCAGGAACAGAGGACCATGGAGGAACTACCTGCAGGAACAGAGGCCCATCGAGGAACTACCTGCAGGAACAGAGGCCCATGGAGTAACTACCTGCAGGAACAGAGGCCCATGGAGTAACTACCTGCAGGAACAGAGGACCACGGAGGAACTACCTGCAGGAACAGAGGACCATGGAGGAACTACCTGCAGGAACAGAGGACCATGGAGGAACTACCTGCAGGAACAGAGGACCAGCCATGGAGGAACTACCTGCAGGAACAGAGGACCAGCCATGGAGGAACTACCTGCAGGAACAGAGGCCCATGGAGGAATTACCTGCAGGAACAGAAGCCCATGGAGGAACTACCTGCAGGAACAGAGGACCAGCCATGGAGGAACTACCTGCAGGAACAGAGGACCATGGAGGAACTACCTGCAGGAACAGAGGACCACGGAGGAACTACCTGCAGGAGCAGAGGACCACGGAGGAACTACCTGCAGGAACAGAGGCCCAGACATGGAGGAACTACCTGCAGGAACAGAGGACTACGGAGGAACTACCTGCAGGAACAGAGGCCCAGCCATGGAGGAACTACCTGCAGGAACAGAGGCCCAGCCATGGAGGAACTACCCGCAGGAACAGAGGCCCAGCCATGGAGGAACTACCTGCAGGAACAGAGGCCCATGGAGGAACTACCTGCAGGAACAGAGGCCCAGGGAGGAACTACCTGCAGGAACAGAGGACCATGGAGGAACTACCTGCAGGAACAGAGGCCCATGGGAGGAACTACCTGCAGGAACAGAGGCCCAGCCATGGAGGAACTACCTGCAGGAACAGAGGACCACGGAGGAACTACCTGCAGGAACAGAGGCCCAAGGGAGGAACTACCTGCAGGAACAGAGGCCCATGGAGGAACTACCTGCAGGAACAAAGGACCACAGAGGAACTACCTGCAGGAACAGAGGCCCGTGGGAGGAACTACCTGCAGGAACAGAGGACCAGCCATGGAGGAACTACCTGCAGGAACAGAGGACCACGGAGGAACTACCTGCAGGAACAGAGGCCCATGGGAGGAACTACCTGCAGGAACAGAGGCCCATGGGAGGAACTACCTGCAGGAACAGAAGCCCAGCCATGGAGGAACTACCTGCAGGAACAGAGGCCCAGCCATGGAGGAACTATCTGCAGGAACAGAGGCCCAGTCATGGAGGAACTATCTGCAGGAACAGAGGCCCAGTCATGGAGGAACTACTTGCAGGAACAGAGGACCATGGAGGAACTACCTGCAGGAACAGAGGACCACGGAGGAACTACCTGCAGAAAGAGAGGACCAGCCATGGAGGAACTACCTGCAGGAACAGAGGACCATGGAGGAACAACCTGCAGGAAGAGAGGACCAGCCATGGAGGAACTACCTGCAGGAAGAGAGGACCAGCCATGGAGGAACTACCTGCAGGAACAGAGGCCCAGCCATGGAGGAACTACCTGCAGGAACAGAGGACCACGGAGGAACTACCTGCAGGAACAGAGGACCACGGAGGAACTACCTGCAGGAACAGAGGCCCATGGAGGAACTACCTGCAGGAACAGAGGCCCATGGAGTAACTACCTGCAGGAACAGAGGACCACGGAGGAACTACCTGCAGGAACAGAGGACCATGGAGGAACTACCTGCAGGAACAGAGGACCAGCCATGGAGGAACTACCTGCAGGAACAGAGGACCAGCCATGGAGGAACTACCTGCAGGAACAGAGGCCCATGGAGGAATTATCTGCAGGAACAGAGGCCCATGGAGGAACTACCTGCAGGAACAGAGGACCAGCCATGGAGGAACTACCTGCAGGGACAGAGGCCCATGGAGGAACTACCTGCAGGAAAAGAGGACCATGGAGGAACTACCTGCAGGAACAGAGGCCCATGGAGGAACTACCTGCAGGAACAGAGGACCAGCGATGGAGGAACTACCTGCAGGAACAGAGGCCCATGGAGGAACTACCTGCAGGAACAGAGGCCCATGGAGGAACTACCTGCAGGAACAGAGGACCAGCGATGGAGGAACTACCTGCAGGAACAGAGGCCCATGGAGGAACTACCTGCAGGAACAGAGGCCCGTGGAGGAACTACCTGCAGGAACAGAGGCCCGTGGAGGAACTACCTGCAGGAACAGAGGCCCATGGAGGAACTACCTGCAGGAACAGAGGCCCAGCCATGGAGGAACTACCTGCAGGAACAGAGGCCCAGCCATGGAGGAACTACCTGCAGGAACAGAGGCCCATGGAGGAACTACCTGCAGGAACAGAGGCCCAGCCATGGAGGAACTATCTGCAGGAACAGAGGCCCATGGAGGAACTACCTGCAGGAACAGAGGCCCAGCCATGGAGGAACTACCTGCAGGAACAGAGGACCAGCCATGGAGGAACTACCTGCAGGAACAGAGGCCCATGGAGGAACTACCTGCAGGAACAGAGGACCAGCCATGGAGGAACTACCTGCAGGAACAGAGGACCAGCCATGGAGGAACTACCTGCAGGAACACAGGCCCATGGAGGAACTACCTGCAGGAACACAGGCCCATGGAGGAACTACCTGCAGGAACAGAGGACCACGGAGGAACTACCTGCAGGAACAGAGGACCACGGAGGAACTACCTGCAGGAACAGAGGCCCATGGAGGAACTACCTGCAGGAACAGAGGACCAGCCATGGAGGAACTACCTGCAGGAACAGAGGACCAGCCATGAAGGAACTACCTGCAGGAACACAGGCCCATGGAGGAACTACCTGCAGGAACAGAGGCCCAGCCATGGAGGAACTACCTGCAGGAACAGAGGCCCATGGAGGAACTACCTGCAGGAACAGAGGCCCATGGAGGAACTACCTGCAGGAACAGAGGCCCAGCCATGGAGGAACTACCTGCAGGAACAGAGGCCCAGCCATGGAGGAACTACCTGCAGGAACAGAGGCCCAGCCATGGAGGAACTACCTGCAGGAACAGAGGCCCATGGAGGAACTACCTGCAGGAACAGAGGCCCATGGAGGAACTACCTGCAGGAACAGAGGCCCAGCCATGGAGGAACTACCTGCAGGAACAGAGGCCCAGCCATGGAGGAACTACCTGCAGGAACAGAGGCACAGCCATGGAGGAACTACCTGCAGGAACAGAGGCACAGTCATGGAGGAACTACCTACAGGAAAAGAGGACCATGGAGGAACTACCTGCAGGAACAGAGGCCCATGGGAGGAACTACCTGCAGGAACAGAGGCCCATGGGAGGAACTACCTGCAGGAACAGAGGCCCAGCCATGGAGGAACTACCTGGAGGAACAGAGGCCCATGGAGGAACTACCTGCAGGAACAGAGGCCCATGGGAGGAACTACCTGCAGGAACAGAGGCCCACGGAGGAACTACCTGCAGGAACAGAGGCCCATGGGAGGAACTACCTGCAGGAACAGAGGACCACGGAGGAACTACCTGCAGGAACAGAGGACCACGGAGGAACTACCTGCAGGAACAGAGGCCCACGGAGGAACTACCTGCAGGAACAGAGGCCCACGGAGGAACTACCTGCAGGAACAGAGGCCCACGGAGGTACTACCGGAAGGAACAGAGGACCACGGAGGAAATTACCCGAGGAACAGAAGCCTAAGCAACCGTCTCCAAAAGCAGAAGCCCATGGAGCCAATGTCTCCAGAAACAGAGAAGGATTACCAGCAGGAACACAGGTCCAGGCAGTGACTACCTGAAGTAACAGGGGCCCAGGGAGCAGAGCCAGAGGAGCGGAGGCATAAGAAGCAATGACCAGCAGGAACAGATTTACCATTCAAATGGTACAACAATCCTAACGAGTGATCAGAAGGAGAAGAGACTGAGGAAATGCCTCCTGCCTGCAGCAGACCAATGACAATATTCCTTCTGCTCTCAGTCCTAAGCACTGTGCCAGGGACCGTGCGCCATCGCCTTGTGCCCACGACTAGGTGGAATCGCTGCACTGAGAAGGTCCCGTTCTTAAAGGGGATAGAATTAAACCTGAACTCCAGGCATATATAGAAGACACAAATCATTACATTGTTACATTCATTTTTTTTAATCCAAGCAGTGCAAGTCCCTGAATATGACCTGTCAGCTTTTGCAGTCCCTGTACAGCAGAGCTCAGACTGGGAGAGGGAGAAGCAGCACAAGGGGCTAATCAGTTGTGCTGTAGTGTTCTTGCCAACAAGGACCATTCTGATAGGAGGAGAGAGCAGAGTGACAGAGAGAAGAGCTCATCAGTCAGCTGCTGCTTCTTTCACTGTCCAATCACAGGCTGGGGGAGGGACAAGAACTGTTAATGTTATCAAACTGAAAAAAAATCAGGACTCCTCCCCTGACAGAGCTGTGAAAATTGCAGGCTTGGATGGACAGAAAAAAACCTGTGTGCCAAAAGTCACTTCCCCGGGGCCCCCAGCCGGCTTCTTAGTGATCGAGGAAGGTACGGGGGGGTTATAAATGACGCGGCTCGATGATGCGATCGGTCAGAATGGCCATTGGGAGGTCCACTGAGACCTCCGAACAAAACTTGTACCCTTTATATTATGGAATAATCAGGGGGGGGGGACGATCCCCGACACAGACAGCTGAAATACCTGAGCTGCCAAAAGATCGAATTCTGTTCAGCCAGCCTTGTGATACAGACACCCCTGTCACACAGTATAGCAAGGTCCCTGCCCCCAGCAAGGACACACCCCTAGCCTGCTGATTGGACGATGAGAGCGCTGATGACAAAGTTCCCAGTCTGCGCTCTCTGCTCTCTCCTCCTGTCAGCCTCCTTCCAGTGTTAGACTGACAGCACTGTGCAGCACCGACCCAGTCTGAGATGAAGCCAATACAAAGACAGATTGAGAGGATCAAGGGGAGGTGGCGGTGCCGGTTGAGGGGGGGGGGGGGCAGCGGAGGATTCCTGAAGGGGAGCTCTGCTTGTACAAAAGGTGTCTCTGCTATGAGGGGGGATCCCAGAAATTGAGAACACGAGACGTGCGGGGGAGGAGACTGTTCCCAGGAGCTCACACTCTAATTCCAGCAGTAACAGCTGCTCGGTGTCACGGCGCGGTGAGCCGGTTCCCAGCCGGTCTAATTGTCTCATCCACAATCAGGGCAATCAGCAGAATTATTCCCTTTAATTAGACGATTTCAACAAATTAACTTAAAGGATTGGCGTCTCGGGAGCAGCGAGGAGGCTTTACTGCGAGAGAAACCCGCCAAAGGGAAGCTTATCCCAGAGCCCCGGTCATGTGCCCACGCCAATCACCAGAGCGGAGGGTGCCCCTGTGCCACCGTGATTGGTTCTCCGAGAAGAGTCCTGATCTTTAATGGGTCACTGTACCTTTAAGGAGGTGCGGGGGAACCACCAAGTTCTCTTCATATTCCAATGTGGGTACTCCCACAATACACACCCCGATGTGGGTACTCCCACAATACACACCCCGATGTGGGTACTCCCACAACACACACCCCAATGTGGGTACTCCCACAACACACACCCCAATGTGGGTACTCCCACAACACACACCCCAATGTGGGTACTCCCACAATACACACCCCGATGTGGGTACTCCCACAATACACACCCCGATGTGGGTACTCCCACAATACACACCCCCAATGTGGGTACTCCCACAATACACACCCCCAATGTGGGTACTCCCACAATACACACCCCCAATGTGGGTACTCCCACAACACACACCCCAATGTGGGTACTCCCACAACACACACCCCAATGTGGGTACTCCCACAACACACACCCCAATGTGGGTACTCCCACAACACACACCCCAATGTGGGTACTCCCACAACACACACCCCAATGTGGGTACTCCCACAATACACACCCCGATGTGGGTACTCCCACAATACACACCCCGATGTGGGTACTCCCACAACACACACCCCAATGTGGGTACTCCCACAACACACACCCCAATGTGGGTACTCCCACAACACACACCCCCAATGTGGGTACTCCCACAATACACACCCCCAATGTGGGTACTCCCACAATACACACCCCCAATGTGGGTACTCCCACAATACACACCCCCAATGTGGGTACTCCCACAATACACACCCCCAATGTGGGTACTCCCACAACACACACCCCAATGTGGGTACTCCCACAACACACACCCCCAATGTGGGTACTCCCACAATACACACCCCCAATGTGGGTACTCCCACAATACACACCCCCAATGTGGGTACTCCCACAATACACACCCCCAATGTGGGTACTCCCACAACACACACCCCAATGTGGGTACTCCCACAACACACACCCCAATGTGGGTACTCCCACAATACACACCCCAATGTGGGTACTCCCACAACACACACCCCAATGTGGGTACTCCCACAACACACACCCCCAATGTGGGTACTCCCACAATACACACCCCAATGTGGGTACTCCCACAATACACACCCCCAATGTGGGTACTCCCACAATACACACCCCCAATGTGGGTACTCCCACAACACACACCCCAATGTGGGTACTCCCACAACACACACCCCAATGTGGGTACTCCCACAACACACACCCCAATGTGGGTACTCCCACAATACACACCCCAATGTGGGTACTCCCACAACACACCCCCCAATGTGGGTACTCCCACAATACACCCCCCAATGTGGGTACTCCCACAATACACCCCCCCAATGTGGGTACTCCCACAATACACACCCCCAATGTGGGTACTCCCACAATACACCCCCCAATGTGGGTACTCCCACAATACACACCCCCAATGTGGGTACTCCCACAACACACACCCCAATGTGGGTACTCCCACAACACACACCCCAATGTGGGTACTCCCACAACACAGACCCCAATGTGGGTACTCCCACAATACACACCCCAATGTGGGTACTCCCACAACACACACCCCAATGTGGGTACTCCCACAACACACACCCCCAATGTGGGTACTCCCACAATACACACCCCCAATGTGGGTACTCCCACAATACACACCCCAATGTGGGTACTCCCACAATACACACCCCCAATGTGGGTACTCCCACAATACACACAGGTGAAGGCCGCACACCAGGGAGGACAGAGGAGGTCACATATGGAGGTGAAGGCCGTACACCAGGGAGGGAGGGAGGACAGAGGAGGCCACATATGGAGGTGAAGGGCGTACACCAGGGAGGGAGGACAGAGGAGGCCATATATGGTAGGTGAAGGCCGCACACCAGGGAGGGAGGACAGAGAAGGCCATATATGGAGGTGAAGGCCGTACACCAGGGAGGGAGGACAGAGGAGGCCATATATGGAAGTGAAGGCCGTACACCAGGGAGGGAGGACAGAGGAGGCCATATATGGAGGTGAAGGCCGTACACCAGGGAGGGAGGACAGAGGAGGCCATATATGGTAGGTGAAGGCCGTACACCAGGGAGGGAGGACAGAGGAGGCCATATATGGAGGTGAAGGCCGTACACCAGGGAGGGAGGACAGAGGAGGCCATATATGGTAGGTGAAGGCCGTACACCAGGGAGGGAGGACAGAGGAGGTCATATATGGTAGGTGAAGGCCGTACACCAGGGAGAGAGGACAGAGGAGGCCATATATGGTAGGTGAAGGCCGTACACCAGGGAGGGAGGACAGAGGAGGCCATATATGGAAGGTGAAGGCCGTACACCAGGGAGGGAGGACAGAGGAGGCCATATATGGTAGGTGAAGGCCGTACACCAGGGAGGGAGGACAGAGGAGGTCATATATGGTAGGTGAAGGCCGTACACCAGGGAGAGAGGACAGAGGAGGTCATATATGGTAGGTGAAGGCCGTACACCATGGAGGGAGGACAGAGGAGGCCATATATGGAAGTGAAGGCCGAACACCAGGGAGGGAGGACAGAGGAGGCCATATATGGAGGTGAAGGCCGTACACCAGGGAGAGAGGACAGAGGAGGTCATATATGGTAGGTGAAGGCCGTACACCAGGGAGGGAGGACAGAGGAGGCCATATATGGAAGTGAAGGCCGTACACCAGGGAGGGAGGACAGAGGAGGCCATATATGGTAGGTGAAGGCCGCACACCAGGGAGAGAGGACAGAGGAGGCCATATATGGAGGTGAAGGCCGCACACCAGGGAGAGAGGACAGAGGAGGCCATATATGGAGGAGAAGGCCGCACACCAGGGCAGGACAGAGTAGGTCATATATGGAGGTGAAGGCCGCACACCAGGGAGGGAGGACAGAGTAGGTCATATATGGAGGTGAAGGCCGCACACCAGGGAGGGAGGACAGAGAAGGCTACATACGGAGGTGAAGGCCGCACACCAGGGAGGGAGGACAGAGAAGGCTACATACGGAGGTGAAGGCCGCACACCAGGGAGGGAGGACAGAGGAGGTCATATATGGAGGTGAATGCCGCACACCAGGGAGGGAGGACAGAGAAGGCTACATACGGAGGTGAAGGCCACACACCAGGGAGAGAGGACAGAGGAGGCCATATATGGAGGTGAAGGCCGCACACCAGGGAGGGAGGACAGAGGAGGTCATATACGGAGGTGAAGGCCGCACACCAGGGAGGGAGGACAGAGGAGGCCATATATGGAGGTGAAGGCCGCACACCAGGGAGGACAGAGGAGGCTACATATGGAGGTGAAGGCCGCACACCAGGGAGGGAGGACAGAGGAGGTCATATATGGAGGTGAAGGCCGCACACCAGGGAGGGAGGACAGAGGAGGCTACATACGGAGGTGAAGGCCACACACCAGGGAGAGAGGACAGAGGAGGCCATATATGGAGGTGAAGGCCGTACACCAGGGAGAGAGGACAGAGGAGGCCATATATGAAGGACATATCTACCATGGTGAGGATCTCCCACACACAGACAGAGCTGACGAAACGTGACCTTCCAGGGACACTTCCACCATTGTGATGTGTCAGTTAGGACTCATTATGATGTCCTGAGAAGGGTGGGATATGAATATTTATCACCATAAAACAAAAAAAACAACAAGAATTTCGAAGGAAGGGAGGAGGGGAGGTCAGCAGCACTGATCCAACATCGACCATTTACCAAGAAGTACGAAGGTGTATTGTAGATCCTCGGCCACCACAAAAGACTGTCCTGCCTGGTACGCTCTATGGGGACTCCTCAGGACAACATGGAACAACCAAGATGTAAAAACAGAGAGTGACATCAATAATCAGAGAAGACGACCTGAGAACAGCAAAACCAGCAGAAAGCATCAGATTGAGGGACCCGGAGTCATCGCACACACCGTGCAGAACGCTGGAAGCCCCCAAACATGCCGCATGCTATTATACAACACCGGAGCTGTGACTATGGTGGGCTCACCCACTGGACCCTCACTGCTAGACCACTCGTATAACGATCCCCCTTCCCAGGCACCTCACTGCTAGACCACTCGTATAACGATCCCCCTTCCCAGGCACCTCACTGCTATACCACTCGTATAACGATCCCCCTTCCCAGGCACCTCACTGCTAGACCACTCGTATAACGATCCCCCTTCTCAGGCACCTCACTGCTAGACCACTCGTATAACGATCCCCCTTCCCAGGCACCTCACTGCTATACCACTCGTATAATGATCCCCCTTCCCAGGCACCTCACTGCTAGACCACTCGTATAACGATCCCCCTTCCCAGGCACCTCACTGCTAGACCACTCATATAACGATCCCCCTTCCCAGGCACCTCACTGCTAGACCACTCGTATAACGATCCCCCTTCCCAGGCACCTCACTGCTAGACCACTCGTATAATGATCCCCCTTCCCAGGCACCTCACTGCTAGACCACTCGTATAACGATCCCCCTTCCCAGGCACCTCACTGCTAGACCACTCGTATAATGATCCCCCTCCCCAGGCACCTCACTGCTAGACCACTCGTATAATGATCCCCCTTCCCAGGCACCTCACTGCTAGACCACTCGTATAATGATCCCCCTTCCCAGGCACCTCACTGCTAGACCACTCGTATAACGATCCCCCTTCCCAGGCACCTCACTGCTAGACCACTCGTATAACGATCCCCCTCCCCAGGCACCTCACTGCTAGACCACTCGTATAACGATCCCCCTTCCCAGGCACCTCACTGCTAGACCACTCGTATAATGATCCCCCTTCCCAGGCACCTCACTGCTAGACCACTCGTATAATGATCCCCCTTCCCAGGCACCTCACTGCTAGACCACTCATATAATGATCCCCCTTCCCAGGCACCTCACTGCTAGACCACTCATATAATGATTCCCCTTCCCAGGCCACTCACTGCTAGACCACTCGTATAATGATCCCTCTTCCCAGGCACCTCACTGCTAGACCACTCATATAAAAATCCCCCTTCCCAGGCACCTCACTGCTAGACCACTCGTATAACCATCCCGCTTCCCAGGCACCTCACTGCTAGACCACTCATATAATGATTCCCCTTCCCAGGCACCTCACCGCTAGGCCACTCATATAATGATTCCCCTTCCCATGCACCTCACTGCTAGACCACTTATATAATGATCCCCCTTCCCAGGCACTTCACTGCTAGACCACTCGTATAACGATCCCCCTTCCCAGGCACCTCACTGCTAGACCACTCATATAATGATCCCCCTTCCCAGGCACCTCACTGCTAGACCACTCGTATAACGATCCCCCTTCTCAGGCAGCTCACTGCTAGACCACTCGTATAATGATCCCCCTTCTCAGGCACCTCACTGCTAGACCACTCGTATAATGATCCCCCTTCTCAGGCACCTCACTGCTAGACCACTCGTATAATGATCCCCCTTCTCAGGCACCTCACTGCTAGACCATTCGTATAACGATCCCCCTTCTCAGGCACCTCACTGCTAGACCACTCGTATAACGATCCCCCTTCTCAGTCACCTCACTGCTAGACCACTCGTATAACGATCCCCCTTCCCAGGCACCTCACTGCTAGACCACTCGTATAATGATCCCCCTTCCCAGGCACCTCACTGCTAGACCACTCATATAATGATCCCCCTTCCCAGGCACCTCACTGCTAGACCACTCGTATAACGATCCCCCTTCCCAGGCACCTCACTGCTAACAAAGGCACCCCCTTACCTTAGGTACCCACTGCTGCCCCACACTGATACCCTCCGTGTCCTCACTGCTGCCCCACACTGATAAACCCCCCCCCCCATTTCCACTGCTGCCCCACACCAATACCCCCCACCCACCAACCCTTCACTGCAACGGCACCCTCTTCCCACCCACTTCTGCCCCACACTGATACCCCTGTGTCCTCAGTGCTAGCCAACAAGGACACCCTCTTGCCTTAGGTCCCCACTGCTTGCCCAGAATGATTACCTGCCACCCCCTCAGTGCTGGCTCACTTTCAAAATTCCCTCCAATCATTATATCCTCCAAACCCTCACTGCTGGCCAGCAACGCAACCACCTCCCAAACCCTCACTGATAGCCAACATAACCCCCCAAACCTCCACTGCTGGCCGACACAAACCCCCCAAACCCTCACTGCTGGCCAGCTCAAACCCCCACTAAACCCCCACTGCTGGCCAGCACAAACCCCCCCCCGCCCCAAAACCTCACTGCTGGCCAACACAAACCCCCCACCGCCCCAAACCCCCACTGCTGGCCAGCGAAACCCCCCACCGCCCCAAAACCTCACTGCTGGCCAACACAAACCCCCCAAATCCTCACTGCTGGCCAGCACAAACCCCCACTAAACCCCCACTGCTGGCTAGCACAAACCCCCCACTGCCCCAAACCCTCACTGCTGGCCGACACAGACCCCCCCCCCCCCCAAACACTCAATGCTGGCCAATACCCCCCCCAACACTCACTGCTGGGCAACACAAACCCCCACTGCTGGCCAACACAGACCGCCCCACCAACCCTCACTGCTGGCCAACACAGACCGCCCCCCCCCAAACATCCACTGCTGGCTAACAACCCCCCCAACACTCACTGCTGGCCAACACAAACCCCCCGCTGCCCCAAACCCTCACTGCTGGTCCATACCAACCTCACCCCCTGGCCCTTATTGTTGTCCCATGCTGAGCCAATGGGGGCCTAAAGAAAATGCCATGCAATTCAGCCAAAATCCGAAGTGGGGCAGCCACAGAGAATATCCGGCGTCTGTCTGGCACACGTGCCAAGTAGGGTTGCCATTTGGCCGAAAACAATGGGACTTCTAGCCAATGTTACGAAAAATACATAGACCATAAAGCCGGCATTTTTCCCAGAAAATCCATCAGCCCCAGTGCCAAGGTGAAGGTGGGGGATGGGGAGACAGTTATTCTCTACGGTCACCCATATCCAGCGCACAGACCGCAATATAGACCGCACTGCGCAGATCTATTAGTCCATATCGCCAGTCTACCAGCTGCCCAGCCATAGGGTAACCCGGAGGAATTCCGCCAACAGCATACGACAGCGCGATCCAAGCCAGACTTTTATCATCTGCCTTGAAGCGCCGGCCATGAAAAATTGGACGTGCGCAATTTTCAAAAATTGGCAAATTGGCAAAAGGACAAAGTGAACCAGTATGTGGGGGGAGGGGAATAAAGCGAGGGTGAAATCAGCAATAATGTAAAAGGAACAATCCATAGGAAGGAAAAGATGAAAGACAAACATTGCAAATTTAATTTTTACGCTAGCATGGCCCGGAGACGCCATCTTTCTAGGTCGCCACCGCCATCATTGGAGTCATATGTCAGATATGCGGAATTAAAGACCGCCGCAAAACCTTCCGCTGCGCTATTCTATATTGCAGCAACCCATGGAAGCTTCTGCCAAGCAACGGACCTCGTGAACGTGACTGAAATAAGAACTGTCTGTGTTGCCTCATTCCATCCAACCTGCGTCTGTTATGATGACAGGACGAGGGACTGAACGCGCAGCGTGCAACATTGTAGGAATGAGGAGCGTCGCGGCGGTATTGTGCTCTCGGCGGAAGATCTCACGGTCATCATTATTGCACGGGACCCCAAAACGTGCTCTGAATACTGCGAGCGCTTATCGCCTCTCATTAGTGCGAGACAGACACGGAGTAGTGAAATCCGCACGTGTCACCGCCATTCTCCGGGGTCTGCAGGTGCCAGCACACTGATGTCACTTGTCACCAGAAGGACTCCGCTGAAGGTGACACCTATCATCCTATCGGCACATCTGTCTTCGCAGCGCAGACAATGCAGCACGCCGCGTCACCCCGGAGAAGGTCAAACATAACATGATGGGGGGGGGTACAAGTTACGCAACGTGCGGGGGAGGGGGGGGAGACCACCAACTGATGTCAATAACCCAATTCTCTGACCTGCCACCATCTGTATAACCTTCCTGCACCGAGCCCATCACCTGCCACCCACCGGCTCCATACACAAAGCCCCAGACATGGGGGACGGGGGCAGCCATGTACTCACCGGAGACGAGGAGGAGACCGTGTGCTGTCCAATGTATGGAGAGAGGATCGCAGGAAGACTGGCGAGCTTTCCTGCAGCTGCTCCTCACCATCTCCTGCGGATGAGAGAGATGGAGAGAGAAGATGCTGCTACCCTCCCCTCCTCCATCCCAGCCTCTCCACTCCTCCCGATACCTTCCAGCTGGGAGGAAGGATGAACTGAATAGATGACCCCCAGCCAGGCTACAGACCCGTCTACCAAACATCTCTGAGGACCTCTGTGGGAGGCTGGATGGGACAAAAGTACAGGGGGCATACACCAAAACAGAGCTCACTACAGCCTGGCACCACAAGGGTTACACCAAATCCAATACAGCCTGGCACCACGAGGGTTACACCAAATCCAATACAGCCTGGCACCACAAGGGTTACACCAAATCCAATACAGCCTGGCATCTCAAGGGTTACACCAAATCCAATACAGCCTGGCACAACAAGGGTTACACCAAAACAGAGCTCACTACAGCCTGGCACCACAAGGGTTACACCAAATCCAATACAGCCTGGCACTACAAGGGTTACACCAAATCCAATACAGCCTGGCACCTCAAGGGTTACATCAAATCTAATACAGCCTGGCACCACGAGAGTTACATCAAATCTAATACAGCCTGGCACCACGAGGGTTACACCAAATCCAATACAGCCTGGCATCTCAAGGGTTACATCAAATCTAATACAGCCTGGCATCTCAAGGGTTACACCAAATCCAATACAGCCTGGCACCACAAGGGTTACACCAAATCTAATACAGCCTGGCATCTCAAGGGTTACAATAAGATCAATACAGCCTGGCATCTCAAGGGTTACATCAAATCTAATACAGCCTGGCACCACAAGGGTTACACCAAATCCAATACAGCCTGGCATCTCAAGGGTTACACCAAATCCAATACAGCCTGGCACCACAAGGGTTACACCAAATCTAATACAGCCTGGCATCTCAAGGGTTACACCAAATCCAATACAGCCTGGCACCACAAGGGTTACACCAAATCTAATACAGCCTGGCATCTCAAGGGTTACACCAAATCCAATACAGCCTGGCATCTCAAGGGTTACACCAAATCCAATACAGCCTGGCACAAGGGTTACACCAAATCTAATACAGCCTGGCATCTCAAGGGTTACAATAAGATCAATACAGCCTGGCACCTCAAGGGTTACATCAAATCTAATACAGCCTGGCACCACAAGGGCTACACCAAATCCAATACAGCCTGGCATCTCAAGGGTTACATCAAATCCAATACAGCCTGGCACCACGAGGGTTACATCAAATCCAATACAGCCTGGCACCACGAGGGTTACACCAAATCTAATACAGCCTGGCACCACGAGGGTTACACCAAATCTAATACAGCCTGGCATCTCAAGGGTTACACCAAATCTAATACAGCCTGGCATCTCAAGGGCTACACCAAATCTAATACAGCCTGGCACCACAAGGGTTACACCAAATCCAATACAGCCTGGCACCACAAGGGTTACACCAAATCCAATACAGCCTGGCACCACAAAGGTTACATCAAATCCAATACAGCCTGGCATCTCAAGGGTTACATCAAATCCAATACAGCCTGGCATCTCAAGGGTTACACAGAACTCAATACAGCCTGGCATCTCAAGGGCTACAATAAGATCAATACAGCCTGGCACCTCAAGGGTAACACCAAATCCAATACAGCCTGGCATCTCAAGGGTTACACCAAATCCAATACAGCCTGGCATCTCAAGGGTTACATCAAATCCAATACAGCCTGGCATCTCAAGGGTTACACAGAACTCAATACAGCCTGGCATCTCAAGGGCTACAATAAGATCAATACAGCCTGGCACCTCAAGGGTAACACCAAATCCAATACAGCCTGGCATCTCAAGGGTTACACCAAATCCAATACAGCCTGGCATCTCAAGGGTTACACCAAATCCAATACAGCCTGGCACCACAAGGGTTACACCAAATCTAATACAGCCTGGCACCACAAGGGTTACACCAAATCCAATACAGCCTGGCATCTCAAGGGCTACACCAAATCCAATACAGCCTGGCACCACAAGGGTTACATCAAATCCAATACAGCCTGGCACCACAAGGGTTACATCAAATCCAATAGAGCCTGGCATCTCAAGGGTTACATCAAATCCAATACAGCCTGGCACCACAAGGGTTACACCAAATCTAATACAGCCTGGCACCACAAGGGTTACACCAAATCCAATACAGCCTGGCACCACGAGGGTTACACCAAATCCAATACAGCCTGGCACCACAAGGGTTACACCAAATCCAATACAGCCTGGCATCTCAAGGGTTACATCAAATCCAATACAGCCTGGCATCTCAAGGGTTACACCAAATCCAATACAGCCTGGCATCTCAAGGGTTACATCAAATCCAATACAGCCTGGCACCACGAGGGTTACACCAAATCCAATACAGCCTGGCACCACGAGGGTTACACCAAATCCAATACAGCCTGGCACCACGAGGGTTACACCAAACCCAATACAGCCTGGCACCACGAGGGTTACACCAAACCCAATACAGCCTGGCACCACGAGGGTTACACCAAATCTAATACAGCCTGGCACTACGAGGGTTACACCAAATCTAATACAGCCTGGCACCACAAGGGTTACACAGAGCAGAGAAGGTCCCTGCAGAGTAAACAGTTTTATCTCTGCATCTCCTGGAGACAGAGCAGAGGGATTTCTGCACACAGGGGTTGCTATGGCTGAGGTAGTAGTAGATGCAGAGATCCGCCTCCCAACATCCAGCACTGGATGTACACAACCCATCACTGAATTATACCCAGAGAATGGAAGCACTCCGACCTCTCCCCTGACTAACCCTGAACTCAACCGACCTCCAGTACTCTCCACTCTGCCCTACAGGAAGGACACCGGGCCCCAGTACTCTCCACTCTGCCCTACAGGAAGGACACCGGCCCAGTACTCTCCACTCTGCCCTACAGGAAGGACACCGGACCCCAGTACTCTCCACTCTGCCCTACAGGAAGGACACCGGGCCCCAGTACTCTCCACTCTGCCCTACAGGAAGGACACCGGGCCCCAGTACTCTCCACTCTGCCCTACAGGAAGGACACCGGGCCCCAGTACTCTCCACTCTGCCCTACAGGAAGGACACCAGGCCCCAGTACTCTCCACTCTGCCCTACAGGAAGGACACCGGACCCCAGTACTCTCCACTCTGCCCTACAGGAAGGACACCGGGCCCCAGTACTCTCCACTCTGCCCTACAGGAAGGACACCAGGCCCCAGTACTCTCCACTCTGCCCTACAGGAAGGACACCTGGCCCCAGTACTCTCCACTCTGCCCTACAGGAAGGACACCAGGCCCCAGTACTCTCCACTCTGCCCTACAGGAAGGACACCGGGCCCAGTACCCTCCACTCTGCCCTACAGGAAGGACACCGGGCCCAGTGCTCTCCACTCTGCCCTACAGGAAGGACACCGGGCCCCAGTACTCTCCACTCTGCCCTACAGGAAGGACACCGGGCCAAGTACTCTCCACTCTGCCCTACAGGAAGGACACCGGGCCCCAGTACGCTCCACTCCACCCTACAGGAAGGACACCGGGCCCAGTACTCTCCACTCTGCCCTACAGGAAGGACACCGGGCCCAGTACTCTCCATCTGCCCTACAGGAAGGACACCGGCCCAGTACTCTCCACTCTGCCCTACAGGAAGGACACCCGGGCCCAGTATCCTCCACTCTGCCCTACAGGAAGGACACCGGGCCCAGTACTCTCCACTCTGCCCTACAGGAAGGACACTGGGACCCAGTACTCTCCACTCCGCCCTAGAGGAAGGACACCGGGCCCCAGTACTCTCCACTCTGCCCTACAGGAAGGACACCCGGGCCCAGTATCCTCCACTCTGCCCTACAGGAAGGACACTGGGACCCAGTACTTTCCACTCTGCCCTACAGGAAGGACACCGGGCCCAGTACTCTCCACTCTGCCCTACAGGAAGGACACCGGGCCCAGTACTCTCCACTCTGCCCTACAGGAAGGACACCGGGCCCAGTACTCTCCACTCTGCCCTACAGGAAGGACACCAGGCCCCAGTAGTCTCCACTCCGCTCTACAGGAAGGACACCGGGCCCCAGTACTCTCCACTCTGCCCTACAGGAAGGACACCGGGCCCAGTACTCTCCACTTCACCCTACAGGAAGGACACCAGGCCCAGTACTCTCCACTCTGCCCTACAGGAAGGACACCGGGCCCAGTACCCTCCACTCTGCCCTACAGGATGGACACCGGGCCCCAGTACTCTCCACTCTGCCCTACAGGAAGGACACCGGGCCCAGTACTCTCCACTTTGCCCTACAGGAAGGACACTGGGCCCCAGTACTCTCCACTCTGCCCTACAGGAAGGACACTGGGCCCCAGTACTCTCCACTCTGCCCTACAGGAAGGACACTGGGCCCCAGTAGTCTCCACTCTGCCCCACAGGAAGGACACTGGGCCCCAGTACTCTCCACTCTGCCCTACAGGAAGGACACTGGGCCCCAGTAGTCTCCACTCTGCCCTACAGGAGGGACACTGGACCCAGTACTCTCCACTCTGCCCTACAGGAAGGACACCGGGCCCAGTACTCTCCACTCTGCCCTACAGGAAGGACACCGGGCCCAGTACTCTCCACTCTGCCCTACAGGAAGGACACCGGGCCCAGTGCTCTCCAATCTGCCCTACAGGAAGGACACCGGGCCCCAGTACTCTCCACTCTGCCCTACAGGAAGGACACCGGGCCCAGTACTCTCCACTCTACCCTACAGGAAGGACACTGGGCCCCAGTACTCTCCACTCTGCCCTACAGGAAGGACACTGGGCCCCAGTACTCTCCACTCTGCCCTACAGGAAGGACACTGGGCCCCAGTACTCTCCACTCTGCCCCACAGGAAGGACACTGGGCCCCAGTACTCTCCACTCTGCCCTACAGGAAGGACACTGGGCCCCAGTAGTCTCCACTCTGCCCTACAGGAGGGACACCGGACCCCAGTTCTCTCCACTCCACCATACAGGAAGGACACCGGGCCCAGTACTCTCCACTCTGCCCTACAGGAAGGACACCGGCTTTACAGGAAGAATACCATGATGTAACATGCTACAGCCCTTAGTACATTCCACTCTGCTCAACAAGGACACTAGCCCCAGTATGCTCACCCCCCCCCCCCTTTACAAGGACACCCCCAGTACACTTCATTCCAAAAGGACACTGGCCCCCAGTACACTCCACCCTACAAAAAGAAAACTGTCTCCCAATAAGTTCCACTCCACTTTACAAAAAGCACATCCTCCCCCAGTATGTTCCACAGGAAGAACACCATTTCTCCCCACTCTACAGGAAAAACCCCAGCCTCCGGTACACCTTACTTCACTTTACAAGGAGAACACCAACCTTAATATGCTCCCCTTTCTACTGTACAAGAAGAAGGACACTAGCCCCAAGTATGCTGCGCCACCCTACAAGAGGACCCCAGCCCCCATTTTGACAATGACTTGGTCTTTCAGAATCACAATCAGCAATTACAACAGCTATGTGCCTATCTTAGGACCTCCGACTGATTCAGACGTCATTGGGATATATGTCCGAGTCATCTTACCTCCGTCACTTCATATTCATCTCCAGTGTGCACTCTGTTCCTTCCACTTCTCTGATTTATTTATGAATGACATCTCTCTGCACTCTTCCCTCCTGTTCTCTTCAATGTCCCCATGTCACTTCCTACGTCTATATCGCTCCGTGCCGATGGAACGCTCCACTAAGCACAATGACTCGTATGAGGCTCAGAACGTTCCTACCTGGAAACAGAGGAAGGAGTTGGGTCTGATAGGCAATCGGTCATAGTGTAAAAGGACAGCAAGTTCCATTAAACGGGACCTGAAGTCACAAACTGACTTTTGGTCCACCAGTTCCCCGTACTGCTGTCCAGTCTACCAATTACCCTCTTGAGCTGTAATGAGCGACACCCCTCATACCTCCTGTTCTCTATTAGGATCAGGACCCTCATACCTCCTGTTCTCTATTAGGATCAGGACCCTCATACCTCTTGTTCTCCATTAGGATCAGGACCCTCATACCTCCTGTTCTCCATTAGGATCAGGACCCTCATACCTCCTGTTCTCCATTAGGATCAGGACCCTCATACCTCCTGTTCTCTATTAGGATCAGGACCCTCATACCTCCTGTTCTCCATTAGGATCAGGACCCTCATACCTCCTGTTCTCTATTAGGATCAGGACCCTCATACCTCCTGTTCTCTATTAGGATCAGGACCCTCATACCTCCTGTTCTCTATTAGGATCAGGACCCTCATACCTCCTGTTCTCCATTCGGATCAGGACCCTCATACCTCCTGTTCTCCATTCGGATCAGGACCCTCATACCTCCTGTTCTCTATTAGGATCAGGACCCTCATACCTCCTGTTCTCTATTAGGATCAGGACCCTCATACCTCCTGTTCTCTATTAGGATCAGGACCCTCATACCTCCTGTTTTCCATTTGGATCAGGACCCTCATACCCCCTGTTCTCCATTCGGATCAGGACCCTCATACCTCCTGTTCTCTATTAGGATCAGGACCCTCATACCTCCTGTTCTCTATTAGGATCAGGACCCTCATACCTCCTGTTCTCTATTAGGATCAGGACCCTCATACCTCCTGTTCTCTATTAGGATCAGGACCCTCATACCTCCTGTTCTCCATTCGGATCAGGACCCTTATACCTCCTGTTCTCTATTAGGATCAGGACCCTCATACCTCCTGTTCTGCGTTCGGATCAGGACCCTCATACCTCCAGTTCTCTGTTAGAAGTAAACTGTAATGAGCAGGACCCTCATACCTCCCGTTATCCATTAGGATGAGGACCCTTATACCTCCAGTTCTTTACTATGCATGAGCGATAATCAGCAGGACCCTCATACCTCCTGTCCCCCATTAGATGTAAGCTGTAATGATCAGGACCCTCGTACCATTTATTCCCTATAAGATGTAATGGTCTGGACCCTCAAAACTTGTTCTCTATGAGATGTGATGATTAAGATCCTCATTCTTTCTGTTCTCCATTAGATAGAATGATCAGGACCCTCATACCTTTTGTTCTTTATTAGATGGAGTGATCGGCACCCTCATACTTTCTGATTTCTGTCTATTATGCCGCGTACACACGGTCGGACTTTCCGACGTAAAATGTGCAATCGGAGCTTGTTGTCGGAAATTCCGACCGCGTGTGTAGGTTCCATCGGACAGTTTCCATCGGAATGTCCGTGGCACAAAATTTGAGATCTGGTTCTCAAATTTTCTGACAACAAAATCCGTTCGCGTAAATTCCGATCGTGTGCACAAAGTGCCAGGCATGCTCAGAATCAAGCAGAAGAGCCGCACTGGCTATTGAACTTCATTTTTCTCAGCTCGTCGTACGTGTTGTACGTTACCGCGTTCTTGGCGTTCGGAATTTCCGACAAGATTTGTGTGACCGCTTTTATGCAAGACAAGTTTGAGCCAACATCCGTCGGAAAAAATCCATGGATTTTGTTGTCGGAATGTCCGATCAATGTCCGATCGTGTGTACGGGGCATTAGATGTAATGATCAGGACCCTCATACCTCCTGTTCTTTAGTAGTTGTGATGATCAGGACCCTCATACTTCCTGTTCTTTAGTAGATGTAATGATCAGGACCCTCATACTTCCTGTTCTTTAGTAGATGTAATGATCAGGACCCTCATACTTCCTGTTCTTTAGTAGATGTAATGATCAGGATCCTCATGCCTCCTGTTCTTTAGTAGATGTAATGATCAGGACCCTCATACTTCCTGCTCTTTAGTAGATGTAATGATCAGGACCCTCATACCTCCTGTTCTTTAGTAGATGTAATAATCAGGACCCTCATTCTTCCTGTTCTTTAGTAGATGTAATGATCAGGGCCCTCATACTTCCTGTTCTTTAGTAGATGTAATGATCAGGACCCTCATACTTCCTGTTCTTTAGTAGATGTAATGATCAGGATCCTCATGCCTCCTGTTCTTTAGTAGATGTAATGATCAGGATCCTCATACTTCCTGTTCTTTAGTAGATGTAATGATCAGGATCCTCATACTTCCTGTTATTTAGTAGATGTAATGATCAGGACCCTCATACTTCCTGTTCTTTAGTAGATGCAACGATCAGGACCCTCATACTTCCTGTTCTTTAGTAGATGTAATGATCAGGACCCTCATACTTCCTGTTCTTTAGTAGATGTAATGATCAGGACCCTCATACTTCCTGTTCTTTAGTAGATGTAATGATCAGGACCCTCATACTTCCTGTTCTTTAGTAGATGCAACGATCAGGACCCTCATACTTCCTGTTCTTTAGTAGATGTAACGATCAGGACCCTCATACTTCCTGTTCTTTAGTAGATGTAATGATCAGGACCCTCGTGCTTCCTGTTCTTTAGTAGATGTAATGATCAGGACCATCGTGCTTCCTGTTCTTTAGTAGATGTAATGATCAGGACCCTCATACTTCCTGTTCTTTAGTAGATGTAATGATCAGGACCCTCATACCTCCTGTTCCCTATTAGATGTAATGATCAGGACCCTCATACTTCCTGTTCTTTAGTAGATGTAATGATCAGGACCCTCATACTTCCTGTTCTTTAGTAGATGTAAATGATCAGGGCCCTCATACTTCCTGTTCTTTAGTAGATGTAATGATCAGGACCCTCATACTTCCTGTTCTTTATTAGATGTAATGATCAGGACCCTCATTATTCCTGTTCTTTATTAGATGTAATGATCAGGACCCTCATGCTTCCTGTTCTTTAGTAGATGTAATGATCAGGACCCTCATGCTTCCTGTTCTTTAGTAGATGTAATGATCAGGACCCTCATACTTCCTGTTCTTTAGTAGATGTAATGATCAGGATCCTCATACTTCCTGTTCTTTAGTAGATGTAATGATCAGGACCCTCATACTTCCTGTTCTTTAGTAGATGTAATGATCAGGACCCTCATACTTCCTGTTCTCTATTATAACATGTCAATCTTGTGGCCCCCCAGGAATGCACACATTGCAGGCTTTGCAGTCCCTGCTCCTTTGCCCCGCCATGCCCCAACCATTCAATAAAACACTCGGAAGACCCTGGGGTGCAGAGCCAGCATGTTTAATTGGTTGCATGTCCCTGGCTGTGATTGGCTTGCTGCACAAGGATTATGGGGGTCCCTCTAGAACATGCCTCCACCTGACACAACCCCAGAGCCCAAGTCACAAATCCACAAATCAGGCCAACCTTCGGCACTCTGATTTATTATGGATGCCTTGCATATCAGAACTCCCCCCTCCCACCTCCCAATAACAGAGCGTTTTCATGTTGTGTCTCCCCGGCAAAGGAGGGGATTTACATGTTGTCATGGTAACCAGGATTTAAGCAGTATTCCGCACACAGCGGGGGGCTCCAGGGCCGCCTTTTCTTCATGTATTGTTGTCAGGAATAAAACCGGGGAGATTCCGTTCTCTCCGACAACAAAAAAAGACAAAAACGACAGCGCCAAGAATGACACATCCAAAGCGATAAAAACGCCGAAGGTCATCGACTCGCTGTTCACCGCAGGGGGGCCCAGATGTTCCTCCAATATACTGGGAGCCTAGGACATCTCACCGCGCGCTGTATTGAAGCTTCATTCATAATTGATACGCCTCTTCTGTCATCTCCTGTTTACACCAGGCAGTTGAAGAGAGAATTTCTCTGACAGAAGAGAGAAAATCTGAGATGTCCTGGAAATTCCCTCTAAGGACGGGTCAGATACCACTCTGAGTTGGGTCAAACTCCACACAAGAACCTCCCATGGCACCAAACTTGGCATCAGAACCCGCCATGGCACCAAACTCGGCATCAGAACCTGCCGTGGCACCAAACTCGGCATCAGAACCTGCCATGGCACCAAACTCGGCATCAGAACCTGCCGTGGCACCAAACTTCGCATCAGAACCTGCCATGGCACCAAACTCGGCATCAGAACCTGCCGTGGCACCAAACTCTGCATCAGAACCTGCCGTGGCACCAAACTCTGCATCAGGACCTGCCATGGCACCAAACTCTGCATCAGGACCTGCCGTGGCACCAAACTCTGCACAAGAACCTGCCGTGGCACCAAACTCTGCACAAGAACCTGCCATGGCACCAAACTCGGCATCAGAACCTGCCATGGCACCAAACTCAGCATCAGAACCTGCCATGGCACCAAACTCGGCATCAGAACCTGCCGTGGCACCAAACTCGGCATCAGAACCTGCCGTGGCACCAAACTCTGCATCAGAACCTGCCATGGCACCAAACTCGGCATCAGAACCTGCCATGGCACCAACCAAACTCTGCATCAGAACCTGCCATGGCACCAAACTCTGCATCAGAACCTGCCATGGCACCAACCAAACTCGGCATCAGAACCTCCCATGGCACCAACCAAACTCGGCATCAGAACCTCCCATGGCACCAAACTCTCCATCAGAACCTGCCATGGCACCAAACTATGCACAAGAAACTGCCATGGCACCAAACTATGCACAAGAAACTGCATGGCACCAAACTATGCACAAGAACCTGCCATGGCACCAAACTATGCACAAGAACCTGCCATGGCACCAAACTATGCACAAGAACCTGCCATGGCACCAAACTCTGCATCAGAACCTGCCATGGCACCAAAATCTGCATCAGAACCTGCCATGGCACCAAACTCTGCACCAAACTCTGCATCAGGGCACCAAACTATGCACAAGAACCTGCCATGGCACCAAACTCGGCATGAGAACCTGCCATGGCACCAAACTCGGCATCAGAACCTGCCACGGCACCAAAATCTGCATCAGAACCTGCCATGGCACCAAACTCTGCATCAGAACCTGCCATGGCACCAAACTCTGCATCAGAACCTGCCATGGCACCAAACTCTGCATCAGAACCTGCCATGGCACCAAACTTGGCATTAGAACCTGCCATGGCACCAAAATCTGCATCAGAACCTGCCATGGAACCAAACTCGGCATCAGAACCTGCCGTGGCACCAAACTCGGCATCAGAACCTGCCGTGGCACCAAACTCGGCATCAGAACCTGCCGTGGCACCAAACTCGGCATCAGAACCTGCCGTGGCACCAAACTCGGCATCAGAACCTGCCGTGGCACCAAACTCGGCGTAAGAACCTGCCGTGGCACCAAACTCGGCATCAGAACCTGCCGTGGCACCAAACTCGGCATGAGAACCTGCCGTGGCACCAAACTCGGCATCAGAACCTGCCATGGCACCAAACCCTGCATCAGAACCTGCCATGGCACCAAACTCGGCATCAGGACCTGCCATGGCACCAAACTCGGCATCAGAACCTGCCGTGGCACCAAACTCGGCATCAGAACCTGCCGTGGCACCAAACTCGGCATCAGAACCTGCCGTGGCACCAAACTCTGCATCAGAACCTGCCATGGCACCAATGGCCATAGCTGGTGCAAAGACTTGACAAAGTATATCTAAAGTTCAAACTTCCCCTGTGGGAGAGCTCACTTCCTCCTCTTCTGACCACAAGGGGTTATTTTTCTAAAGCTAGAGAGGGCAAAATTAAACCACAATTCTGAAACCAATCAGCTGCTAACCTCAGTTTGCTTAATTAAGCTTTAGCAATAAAACCTGGAAGCCGATTGGGTTCTCTGCAGAATTGTGACTAATTTTGCCCTCTCTAGCATTAGTAAATAGACCCCTATGGGTCAACTTTTTGGATTGTCCTTCACTTTCTGTCCCATGGACATGTCGCGATGGTGAATACCCCCGTCAGTAATAAAAATCTGCCTCTCCTTCTGACCTAAACTGAGAAAGAAAGTTTTCTGCACTAGAAGGTTAAACATCGGTAGAGACCCGGCCATCACACCTCTATGACCTTGAGCACTCCGTCCCGAACCCGCAGTCATTAATATGGAGTGGTCCTCTCTCCATGGCCATTAATATTGAGTTGCCCCCATGGCCATTATTATGGAGTTGCCCCCTTTATGTCCAACATCCTCCACTCTTCTGTGAAGACTTTCCACAAGATTTTGGAGGGCGTCTGTGGGGATTGGTGTCCATTTGTGAGTTTAGGTACTGAAGTTGAATGAGAAGACCGGCCTATCAACTGGCGTTCCAATTCATCCCAAAAGGTGTTCAAGTATGGTTGAAGACAGGGCTCTGTGCAGGACACACGAGTTCCTCCACACCAAACTGGTCACACCATGTCTTTATAGACTTGGACCCCCCTTTGTGGCTTTAAACATTTTCCAGTCTTCTGGACAGGATTTCCACACAATTTTGGAGGTGTCTGTGGGAATTTGTGCCCATTTTTTGTAGTCAGGAACCAATGTTGGATGAGAAGACCTGGCCCACACATTTGGCCTTACATTGGGCACCAAAAAAAAAAAAGACCTGGCTTGCAGTCAACCCTTCAGTTCATCCCAAAGGTGTTCAGTAGGGATGAGGTCAGGGCTCTGTGCAGGACACTCAAGTTCCTTCACACCAGGCTGCTTAAACCATGTCTTTATGGAGTTCTCCCCCTTTGTGGCTAGAACAGCCTCCACTCTTCTGGAAAGATTTTCCACCAGATTTTGGGTATCTGTGGGAATTTGTGCCCATTTGTAAGGTCAGGTGACGTTGGATGAGAAGACCTGGCTTGCAGTCAAACGTTCCAATTCACCCCAAAGGTGATCAGTAGAGATCAGGTCAGGGCTCTGTGCAGAACACTTGAGTACCTCCACCCAAAATTGGTCACACCATGTCTTTATGGAGCTGTCTGTACACAGGGGGAGCACAATCCTGCTGGAACAAAGAAGGGTCTTCACCAAACGGTTACTACAAGGCTGGGAGAGCACAATTGTCTACAATGTCTTTGTATGATGGAGTATAAACAGGACCCTTCACTGGAGGACAACTGTGTTATGTCATATAAATGGCCTTAAAATGGCAAACAAGTGGTGAGAACAGGTCCGCGGTAGATGAAAGGAGCTTACGCAACCTTCAGGAGACATTTAAAAGCTTACTACCCTCTCAAAAAAATAAAACAAAAAAACAACAACACAACACACCTTCCATTTCTTTCGCCCATTGACTCCAATGCATTTTGCCCAAATTTTCCAATTTTCACCTAAATTGCATGGAAATAAAACCTCTAAAATTTGCTCATCTCCAAATCTCATATTTGATTGGGAGTTGGGACGTCTGTGCTTAGTCCATATTTGTGTAAAGCTGGCCATACATTATACAATTTTCTTGTTCAGTTTCCTTTAGAATGGCTGTACCTTCAACGTAAAGAGACCCTGTCACCAGACCTTTCATTATAACCACCAATCTTCCCATCAGCCCCGACACTGATGTGGGTGCCGCCATCTTGGATGTGCAGACCCAGAGCTGTCACTTAAAGTGACATTCTATGGTATTCACATTCACTCTTCCCCTGGCAGCTACATGAAAAGGTTATGAAGAAGGAGGTCAAGGATTGGAGGAGCTGGGCCAGCACAGGCAAGTACTTAGACACACCCAGAAGAGGAGAGGGCTATGACATGCAAAAGAAGGGGAGGAGGCTTTGAGAGAAAACTGACTCCACATGGAGTAGTAACATTTTCCATTAAAGTCCAGAGGTACATTGCAAGAGGAGTCCCTCAACGATCACCATTGTTACCAGTACTCTTCAACATTTACATCCGTCCACTCTTCAAAATCATCAGCAAATCGGATCTATGCTTCCATTCATACGCTGACGACACGCAACTGTACTTCCGCATCACCGGACAAAAACACCAATACCAGGAACTAGGAAAATGTCTTACATTGATAGATGACCACGAGCTCCCTCAAACTCAATGGATCGAAAAACAGAGCTTCTGCTCCTCAACGCAAACCGAAATAAAAAAAACTAAGACCCCCCATGGACACCACCCACCATCCTTGGACAGACCATCCTTCCAAGCACCAAGGCCAAAAGTCTCGTAGTCTTCTTTGACTCAGATGACTATGGATGCAAAAAAAAAAGGATCAGTAGTCAGTGGATCCCACCATCTTCTCCGCCTGATACGCAGACTCATCCCCTTTATTCCAGAAAAGGAGAAAGCAGTAGTAGTTGGAACTATCATCAATTCGCGACTCGACTACGCAAATTCCCTCTACATAGGACTACCTGATTACCAGATTGCACGCCTACAAGCAGGGCCGGGACCAGGGGTGGGCAGGAGGGGCGGCTGCCCCTGGCGCAATGGTATATTGCAGGGGTAGGGGGCACCCTGGGCCTAACCCTAAGGGAAAGGGGGGCGCAGTTTGGCAACTTTGCCCTGGGCACTGGATGACCTTGTCCCGGCACTGCCTACAAGTCGTTCAAAACACAGCAGCAAGACTAATCACCGGAAAGAAACCCTGGGAATCCATCTCCCCCTCCCTAAGGACCCTCCATTGGCTCACGGTAAAGGATCGGATCACATTCAACATTCAAGACCCTCTGCCTCGGCCCTTGTCCTGGATTGGGCGAGTAAACACCGTAAAAATGATGATACTCCCAGTAATAACGTATAAGCTACAAATGCTCCCTCTCCCCTTACCTCACCAATACCTAAGGAAGCTTAACTCAATACTGATGAATTTTGTGTGGAAAAATAAGAAACATCGCACGTCGCTGAAACTCCTAAAACAGGGCAAGAATCAGGGGGGTCTGGCTGTCCCCGATATTATTAGCTATTATCACGCAATTGCACTAATAAGAATACCAGAGTGGGGGAAAATAAACTCAAATAAAAGATGGGTGCACTTGGAAAAGGCACTGAGTAAGGCTCATCTGGGAAGGATTATTTGGAACCCCCCAGGGTATAGAGCACTAGGTGATCACACACACACATCATCACACGGCACACGTTTAAAATTTGGGACAAAGTATACAAGCAGTTGAATGGCAATTATAACTCACCTTTAGTAGCACTTAAGGAGAACGATTATTTCCCCCCGGGGAAAAAAGAGATAGGAGGGGATTGGATAATTAAAGATGAAACACAATTAGGGGATGTAATATTTTTGGGACAACCACTGGCACTAAACGAATTAAAAAAAAAAAAGTGGATATACTTAAAATTGATGAGTGGCGGTACCTCCAGATATGCCATTTCGTGAAAAAACTCCCACAACCAATCAGGTCACTTGGAGACCTGACGAAGCTGGAGCAAATATGCACAGCAGAAAATACCAAAAAGTCTATATCGAAAATGTATAAGCTACTGATCGGGATGGACAGGCTGGAGGTCCCCCCATTCATCGAGAAATGGGAGAGGGAACTGGGGGGTCACAGATAAACACGGGGACGGTTAAAAAAATAATGAAGCTCACACATAGTTCGTCAGTAGATATGCGAACAGCTGAAATGAACTACAAATGCCTAATTAGGTGGTACGCGACTCCCGACATAACAAGCAAATTTCAGGAGGGGAGTTCCCCCAACTGTTGGAGAGGATGTAACCAGAGAGGAAATATGGGCCACTTATGGTGGGAATGTCAGAAAATCCAAAAATATTGGGGGAGGGTCTTGAGTTACATCAAAGAAATTACACAAATAGAAGTAAAAAAAAATCCTTGGGTGGTCCTGTTGCACGCAACAGAGGAGGGAGTGAGGCAATACAGGAGCACATTGGTCCCACATCTGCTTAATGCCGCAAAAATATTAATACCCAGGAAGTGGCAAGAGCTGGAAAGCCCTTCCATAGGGGAATGGATAGACGAAGTAGAGGCGACTTATAAGCTGGAATGCCTGAAAGAGAATTATGAGGACACCCAGCCAAAGGGGAAGTGGGAATGCTGGGAAAAATTCAAAAGAACCTGGAGCTACGCGGAGTTGTTACAGACATAGGGAGACAAAATGATTTACATAAAAAAAAAAAAAAGGAGGGCAGCGATGAGAGGTAGGGATTTTGGGGAGGGGGGAGGGAGGGGGAGGGAAAAAAAAAAAAAGGGGAACTGAAAGGTTATAGAAAAGAGGAGAGGGGTGAGGTAGATACAGGGGGACTTTGGGGTTTCCCACCCCCCTGATGGGAACGCCCAAAGGATATCCTATTAAGTCTGTCTATTATGAAGGGGGGTATGTTTTTAAAAACGTAATAATGGTTCTCAATAAAAATTGTAAGTAGGATCCAAGAGAGTGCTTAAAGATTTAAAAAGACCAAGCCACTATGATGATAAGACTAGATGGGACAGAGGTCAAGACCTCACTGATATAGTCCTATACCAAAAGTTCTTCTGAGGTGGCAAAAAAAAAAAAGCAAAAAAAAAAAAAAAAGACCCTCTGCCTCACCCACAAATGTACACAAGGAAACTCTCCTCAATACCTATGTGAGAAAATCAAACACTACACACCCAATCGCAGCCTCCGATCAACCAATCAAAACCTCCTCCTCATCCCCAAGTCCCGCTACAAATCTAAGGGAGAACGAAGATTCGCAGTACAAGGACCACGGCTATGGAACACTCTACCCACCAACATCTGCATGGAAGAAAACCATCGGGCCTTCAAAAAAAAAAAAAACTCAAGACCACCTCTTCTAAGAAGCAGGACAACACAGGACAGACCAAGCGCCTTGAGGCGATTCAAGCGGAATTCCACCCAAAAATGGAACTTCCACTTTAAGCACTCCTCACCCCCTTACATGCCACATTTGGCATGTCAATTTTTTTTGGGGGGGGGGGGGCTTCATTAGGAGGGGGACTTCCTGTGCCACTTCCTCCTTCCGCCCAGGAACCGCCTAGGCGACTGTTCCTTTCGTCTTAGGCGGCCCCTCCCTCTAGGCGATCTCCTGGGACATGTGACAGGTCCCAGGAGATCGCCTATCCACTCCGACTCGCGCATGCGCCGTGCGTGCCCCGAGTGGCAATGGAGGCGCCGGCGAAGAGGAGCGACACCCCATTCGGCCGCATCGCTGGACCGTGGAACAGGTAAGTGTCTGTTTATTAAAAAAGTCAGCAACTACACTTTTTGTAGCTGCTGACTTTTAAAAAGGCCCGGAACTCCCCTTTAAGTTCGCATTTGCAGTGCTATAAAAATCACTCATTCAGAATGAAAAATAAAAATTCTGGAAAGGAAAAAACGCTGCAAGTAATTGAAATACTTGATTTTTCTGTGCATCTACCTGGTGACTGAGATATAATGGAATGCCAGGATACAGGGAGGGAAAACAATATTTTCTAACACCGGAAAAAAACAAAAATGGTCACCTGCAGACAACGAAGGACCTTCAGGAGATCGGTGGCGGCTCATTGGAATACGGCTGGCAGTGCGCTCATCATGGAGCCGTACATGAGATGCCGATGATGATATTCTGCTGGGAGATGTCATTTATTTCTGCTCTGTGGAACGGTGAATATTCAGCGTGTTTCCCCCGTGTTCCTTTTTATTATTCATGGAAGCATGATAATCACATGAAACATTAATATGGGAAATGGACGGCCTTCTCGTCTCTTCCTGGGGTTCAGGGCCGTCACCAGCCGTCTGCCAGATAATTCTCCGTGTGTCCGGTGACCGTTCAGGATGTTCTCCGGCATCATCAATACTGAAATAAAGTGGTGGTGGGGGACGCCAATTAAAGTGCGACTCCATCCAGAACTTTTCTTTCTATCTTTGGCTGGAGCGGAGAAGGGTTTGCATTGCTGGGACACAATTCCTGACCTTGGTGATTAATAAAAATTTAAACATTTTAAAAAAAGTGTCACTGAATGAATGAATGATTTGTATAGCGCTGAAACTGCGAACTGAATCCGAAAAGGAAAAAATAACTCCCCTGATGGGGACACCCTGAATGCCCCCAGCCCTCCCCTATTTCCTGTTGGAATTGATTAGAAATTTCCCTAACAAAAATAGTATTAAAAAATGTCATAAAAAAAAAAAATTAAAATAAAAAAGTCCCCTTTTTCAGGCAAAAGTTTTGGCTAAATTTCAACCCTAATGCCGCGTACACACGATCGCACATTCCGACAACAAAATCCATGGGTGACGTACGGCGAGCCGAGAAAATTGAAGTTCAATAGCCAGTGCGGCTCTTCTGCTTGATCCCGAGCATGCGTGGAACTTTGTGTGTCGATTTCGTGTACACACGATCAGAATCTCCACTCTTATGCCCCGTACACACGACGGAAAATGTTCGATAAGAGCTTGTTGTCGGAAATTCCGACCGTGTGTAGGCTCCATCGGACTTTTTCCATCGGAATCTCCAACGCACAAATTTTGAGATCTGGATCTCAAATTTTTTTCCGACAACAAAATACTCTTATGCCGCGTACACACGATCGGAATTCTCGTCGGAAAAAACTCTGACGGTTTTTCCGACGGAATTCCGCTCAAGCTGTGTTGCCTACACACGATCACACAAAATTCCGACGGTCAGTAACACAGCGGCATACAACACGTTCGACTGCACTATAAAAGGGAAGTTTAATGCTTCCGAGCATGCGTTGAATTGTTTCCGAGCATGCGTCGGAATTTTGCGTGTCGGAATTGCATACACATGATCGGAAAATCCGATAGAAAGGTTTTCCGTCGGAAAAATTGAGAACAGGTTCTCAATCCAAAGTCCGTCGGAAATTCCGACAGAAAAAGACCGTTGGGCATACACACGGTCGGAAAATCCGATAAAAACCTCCCATCGGACTGTTTCCATCGGAAATTCCGACCGTGTGTACGCCGCATTAAGCTCTCAAAATTTGTGCGTTGGAGATTCCGATGGAAAATGTCCGATGGAGCCTACACACGGTCGGAATTTCCGACAACAGGCTCCCATCGAACATTTTCCGTCGTGTCTACGGGGCATAAGAGTGGAGTTTCTGATTTCTTATAAATGGCAATCTGTAAGTTTGAAGTTCTAGCACTGGAGTCGGATCTCTCTGGGATGGCTGTTGCTGCCTTTGTTCACTTGTTTTCCACCCCTGTCAAAACCAACAGTCCCTATTATCAGGACAGACGGTCCCCATGCAGGCTGCCCCGTCTCCTGCCCGATATCTGATGAGATGGATATCTAGGAGAAAATCGACTTCCTATATGATCACAATCTTTGAACGTTCTCCAGGATGCCACAGAAACATTTAGAATTTTGGATCCACCTTTTATGTAAAAAAAGTACATAAAGTGTAGCGCTAAACCTCTAAATAGAAAGCCATAATAAATAAGTGCCAAAAAACGACATACATATGTAAATGAATACGCACATATGAAATAAAACTGCGATAACCACTGTGTATATAAACGTGAACAAATGCTGATATGACTGATAAAATTAAATAATTATCACACATGCATTGATAGAAAGTGTCCGATCATATTGATGTCCAATCGTATGACGGAAGGAAACAAAAATTATGTTGACAACAAATTGCTGAAAGTGCAGAAAAAAATATATAAAAGTCCCAAGTGAAATTAAAGTTGAACGATCGTTTGACCACCAAATCCAAAAAAATGTTTAACCGCTTCCCGACTGCCCACTGCATATATACGTCAGCAGAATGGCACGGGCAGGCAAAATCACGTACCTGTACGTCCCCTTTAAATGCCTCCCTGGTCGGGAGCTCCGTGACCACGGCCGCGGGACCAGCGGACCTGATCGCCGCTGGTGTCCCGCGATCGGGTCACAGAGCTGAAGAACGGGGAGAGGTCTGTGTAAACAAACCTCTCCCCGCGCTTCCTACTCTGCCTGTCATTGATTGGCTGTTCCCTGTCATGGGGAAAGCCGATCAATGACGTCAGACGTACAGCCACGCCCCCTACTGTAAAAAAACACACACGTCACAGCCCATAACCCCTCCCCTCCCCCTAGTGGTTAACCCCTTCACTACAACTGTCATTTATACAGGAATCAATGCATTTAAATAGCATTTAAAAAATGACAATGGTCCCAAAAATGTGTCAAAAATGTCCGATGTGTCCGCCATAATGTCGGTCACAATAAAAATCGCTGATCGCCGCCATTACTAGTAAAAAAAAAAAATATTAATAAAAATGCTATAAAACTATCCCCTATTTTGTAAACGCTATAACTTTTGCGCAAACCAATCGATAATCGCTAATTGCGATTTTTTTTACCAAAAATATGTAGAAGAATACGTATCGGCCTAAACTGAGGAAAAAATATGTTTTTTTATATATTTTTTGGGGATATTTCTTATAGCAAAAAGTAAAAAATATTGCATTTTTTTTCAAAATTGTCGCTATTTTTGTTTATAGCGCAAAAAATAAAAAACGCAGGGGCGATCAAATACCACCAAAAGAAAGCTCTATTTGTGGGGGGAAAAAAAGACGCCAATTTTGTTTGGGAGCCACGTCGCACGACCGCGCAATTGTCAGTTAAAGCGGCGCAGTGCCGAATCGCAAAAAGGGGCCTGGTCCTTTGGCTGCCAATTGGTTCCAGGGCTGAAGTGGTTAAAAGAATGGCGGCAATGGGGTCCTCCTCTGGGGTGTACTTTTTTCACTTTCAAAACAAAATGATCTATTTGTTGTGGTAGCTGCTATTAGAAACTTCAGGCAGCGCAGTGTTTTTATTCTATTTTGTACACCTTTTATGTAATACCGAGCCCATTGTCACTATGACATCACTCGTTCCCCATAACTGCATATCATTGCTCTGTCTGCCCCCCCCCCACTGTGGCCCCGTACGATGCTCACCCAATTTTATTGCCACTCCCCCTATGATAAGAAATTGGAGACAATCACGGATGACCAAAATTTTGGAAAAAGTTTTCTGAAATTGAAAATTCTCATTTTAAATTTATTAAGCGGTGTAGTGGAAATGTGCAATTTATTTTAAGTTTAGAGGGGGTGGGGGAGGACGTGGGTGTATTTAAAAAGGAATTTGATTTATAATTTGTTTCACTTAGAATTTGTTTTTTTTATTCGTATTTTCTTTTTTCTTTCACTACCTAATGTACTGTACACTAATCCTTCCACTAACATTGTAGCTTTTGGACATAAAGTCGTAAACACTACAAATCTGAACAGGAACTGGACAGGGCTGTCCCCTTTTGTCCCGTCTTTTTGTCGTCGCCATAGAAACATTGGCTATCTCCATCAGGTCCAACCCCAAACATCCACGGTGTGTTGAGCGGAAGGCAGAGATCATAAATGCGCATTATTTGTGGATGATCCCTTATTCACGCACCCTATCACCACCTTGCCTAATTGGTTTTCACTTCTATCCAAAATTTGGTGTGATTTCAGGCCTGAAGGTCAACCAATCTAAATCTGAGGCGATGGCCATTAGCCTCTTAACCTCAACCCTAACCTCTGTGGGTGGCTCCTTTCCTTTCAAGTGGTGCGCGTAGGCACTCCCTTATCGAGGAATCAAACTTACCCCAGATGTCTCTACCCTATATAAATGTAAACTAGGTTCCTCTCCTCTACAGTAGGTGATCTGAAGAACTGGCAGAACCACTTTCTCTTTCTTGGGTGGGCAGAATAGGAGCGATCAAAATCACAAGTAGGTGAAAATGTAGCGCTAATAGCAATCAAAACAGTGAAAATGAAGATTCAAACTGTGAACAATAATAACATAAAAATATGTAAATAAGTCCCAACTAGGTGAATACGGGGACAATGGATGAGTCCCGAATAGGTCAGTCCAAACTTATGGTAAATCCACCCCCACTGGATAATAGTTCATATGAAGATGGAATAAACCACTGAAATGGTGTAACATCCGTGGAACAATGACTTCCGATGGTGCAAATCAAAAAAGATAGGTTTTATATTTCCATAAAAACCAACATACAGATTAAAAATTGTGATCACGAATAAAAAAGGAAATATGGGGAGTGGAGAAAACAAGCCCTACACGTTTTGTCCTAATAGGACTTCAGATGCCCCAGTAGAAGTCCTATTAGGACGAAACGCATAGGGCTTGTTTTCTCCGCTCCCCATATTGCCTTTTTTATTTGTGATCACAATTTTTAATCTGTATGTTGGTTTTTATGGAAATATAAAACCTATTTCCATAAAAACCAACATACAGATTAAAAATTGTGATCACGAATAAAAAAGGCAATATGGGGAGCGGAGAAACCAAGCCCTATGCGTTTAATCCTAATAGGACTTCTACTTGGGCATCTAAAAGTCCTATTAGGACAAAACGTGTAGGGCTCGTTTTCTCCGCTCCCCATATTTCCTTTTTTATTCGTGGTCACAATTTTTTATCTGTATGTTGGTTTTAATGGAAATAAAAAAAATATATATCTTTTTTGATTAGCACCATCGGAAGTCGTCTTCTTTTTTTGCATATCTTTTGTTTGCCCAACCTGCTTGACCGTTCCATCTGGTCGTTTACGGTCTATGGGCTGTCTCTACCATCGAGACCCTACCGAGAGATTTCCTGGCCTTGGAGGACCCCTTGGATCGTCTCTGCCGAACCGCTGATCGTGTTACCTATGCTTGTTTGACCTGGTGTCTCTGGCATTCAGGCCCACCGGTTCCGGTAAGAGTAATCATTCTTATTCTTTCTTGGATGTCATTGTTCCACAGAATGTTACACCATTTCATCTTCATATGAACGATTATCCAGTTGGGGTGGATTTATCATTAGTTTGGACTGACCTATTCGGGACTCATCCATGTTGTCGGAATCGTAATCTATAGTCTTTAAATTTGTTTGGAGAGAAAGTTGCAGAGTGGCTCGCTCTTCTTTGTCTCAAAAGGTCTCGGAGTCCCTCCACTTCTTACGCTAGTATAGGAGCGGCCATGTTTAGATTGGTTGACCTTCAGGCCTGAGATCACACCAAATTTGGATAGAAGTGAAAACCAATTAGGCAAGGTCGTGATAGGGTGCTCTACCAAATTTTTTTCACGACCTACCAACCTGATTGGGTAAAACTAGAGGCTCAAGCTAGTACCTCGCTCCCCATTGAACTTGTGCTCTGGATCTCCTCTAAGGAGCGTAGAGCCATTCTAGGTCCCTCCCTCTCACATTCCTTGAGTCTCTGGGAAATGGCGTGTAAAATACATGATCTCTGAAGTCACCCCTTCCCCCAGTGGCCCCCCATTTTTAGAAACCCTCCTGGGCAACACCTGCAACAGTTCACATGGTGGATCAACAAGGGCCTTTACAGGATAACTCATAATTTCATAGATCATAAAGGAATTAGAAAGCCCTCCTACTTTCTGAAGACTTTACAAATGCCCCCATCGGAGACATTTCAACTCCGCCAAATTACGAGATTAGGGATTACAAAGTCCGACCCGACTTTGGGGGCCTGTACCTCGGGGCCACTTGTTGCGCAAACCCAGCGCAACAAAGACTAGAACATATCCAAATTTGGGGTTCCTAGCACCAAGTGGCCCCGAGATACGGGGCCCCAAAGTCGGTCAACTGTGTCCATCTGCAGTAATGTCATTTTGGGACCCTTTGGGTTCAGAGACCCCAAATGTTGGCTGCAAGTAGGGGGCATCTAGGAACCCTTAACTACCAAGTTTGAAATTCAGGGGACCTATGGCTGCAAATGGGCACAGTGAGGCTGCAAATGGGCATTGTTGACCCTCTTTTCCACTTACAGTAGCTGCGCATTTCTCACCCTAGGCTTATACTCGAGTCAATACATTTTCCCAGTTTTTTTGTGGTAAAATTAGGTGCCTCGGCTTATATTCGGTCGGCTTATACTCGAGTATATACGGTAGATAGATTCAGTCCCGTGGGGTTGGTGTCGGTGTTCTTGAGCGTGGGTATGGGTTGTAAATCTTCTTTCCCTTCTCATCCTTTTTTCTTTTAACCTCTTCCATAATTTCTAATTTTGACCTAAATTTTTTTGAGTTTGGGCTTCAAGGTTGCCCTTAGCTTTGTTCACACTCGGAAATGAGGTGTTCTTTGGATTAGCATAGGCAAATTTGGTCCAACCATGCAGAATTTATTTTGCAGGATCCCCCCCCCCCCTTTTTTTTTTTTCCTGTTTTGGAATAAAATCTGAATAAAAATGTCTGAATTGTCATATATGTTGATATTATAAAGCAGAATATAATAATGCTATAGTTATATTATGACCAGAATATTATGATTTTGCCAATCTCCAATGTAACTCCATTGTTTAATATGCATTTGTACTATTTCGTACTTTGTTTGCTTAAACCTCTTTTCAATAAAATGTAATGAAATTATTTTTTTTTTATTAGGATTTGTAGTAGTTATTTTACTGTTTTAGTATATTCTTTGTAGTTGTTTTTTATCCTGCGTGTATCTGATTGTTGAGTGTCCTCATCAATTGTACTTTTTTTTTTGCAGTTTAGTGTTTTTGCTCTGTGAAGTAATGGAGGCAAAAGCAGGGAAAGAACAAGTCCATGATAAATGAAAGAAGATTTTATGAAACCTTCAGAAGACATTTAAAAGCTTATTACCCTCTATAAAAATAAATAAATAAATAAAAAAACAAAACATACACCTTCCATTTTTCCTTCGGCCATTGACTTCAATGCATTTTGCCAAAATTTTACCCAAATTTTACCATTTTCACATACATTTCAGGGAAATTAAATCTCTCAAATTTGCTCATCCCTAAATCTCAGATGGGATAGGGAACGTCTGTGCTTTGTCCATCTCTATATGTGTTACTTACATAATGAAGAAAAAAAAAAAAAAAAGAAGAAGGAGAAGAGCTGCCGTGCTGCATGGCCCTTGAGGGATATTATCTGCACTCCCCTCCCCCCATCTCCATGCAGGTGTTATAAACAAAGGCTATGAATGGGCATGGATTGGAAAAAGGGAAATAAAAGGGGGGGGGCGGGGGGAGGGCTCTAGCAGCCCAGGAGAGGTAAATGAAGTCACCAGACCCTGGTCAGGCCTGGCATCTCATAAAACCTCCATTAAACGGTAACACACAAGCCCTGGGTGCTCATTCTTATGCGTTATCCAGGTTTTCTTTTTTCCATAAGACGAAGAAGCCTGATAGATGGTCAGACAGTGAGGATAATGTAACTTTATTGGCTTCAGCCAAGGTAGACATTTATCCAAAGAGTGTCAGACACTACATGAAAAACAACAACATAGATCTTCTTCATAGTAAATAGTACATCACCATATCGTGGTCTTCCACGCCCCCCTGCTTCCAAAAAGTGGTCTTCCACACCCCCCTGCTTCCAAAAAGTGGTCTTCCACACCCCCCTGCTTCCAAAAAGTGGTCTTCCACGCCCCCCTTCCAAAAAGTGGTCTTCCACGCCCCCCTGCTTCCAAAAAGTGGTCTTCCACGCCCCCCCCTTCCAAAAAGTGGTCTTCCACGCCCCCCTGCTTCCAAAAAGTGGTCTTCCACGCCCCCCCCTCCTTCCAAAAAGTGGTCTTCCACGCCCCCACCCGCTTCCAAAAAGTGGTCTTCCACAACCCCCGCTACCAAAACATAGGTGTCAGGAGCCATGAATCAGATAGGGACAGAAAATTAATTAAAAAAAAAAAAAAAAATCACACCTTTTAATATAATGGTAAAAATGGTACAAATAGTAAAAACGTAGTGAAAATATATCCAGGGTACGGTAGCCAAAGCGTGTAGTCGGAACAAGCCGGTAAATCAGAAAGCCAGAGATCAGCATAGTCGGAGTCAGCAGACAGGATCAGGAACCAGAAGGGACGTCAGCCAGGCAAGTCTTCAACAGGAACACAGCAGAAAGTCTCCAGATATGTTTGACCAAGGCGAAGGCATGGAAGAAATGAACCCGGCAGTTTAAAATAGCCAGAAGGGACTGGCTGTAGGCTGGACTGACTAATAGGAAATGATCACCAGGTGAGCCGCTGTGGAACGATGAGTGCTGGAAATTAACGGACAGCTGAGCACTGAGAAGGGAGGGCTGAGTGCCCAGCCCTGACAGAGGGTCCTCCATGCCCTCACTTCCTTAAAGTGATTTTCCAGACCCCCGCTTCCATAAAAGTATTTTTCTATGCCCCTTTCTTCCCTAAAGTGGACTTCCACGTCCCCACTTCCATTAGGTGGTCCTCTACGCCCCCACTTCCATAAAGTGGTTCTACATGCTCCTAGTTCCATAGAGTGGTCTTCCACGCCCCCCCTCCAAAAAGTGGTCTTCCACGCCCCCACTTCCATTAAGCGGTCTTCCACGCCCCCACTTCCATTAAGCGGTTCTCCACGCCCCCACTTCCATTAAGCGGTCCTCCACGCCCCCACTTCCATTAAGCGGTCCTCCACGCCCCCACTTCCATTAAGCGGTTCTCAATGCCCCCCACTTCCATTAAGCGGTCCTCCACACCCCCACTTCCATTAAGCGGTCCTCCACACCCCCACTTCCATTAAGCGGTCCTCCACGCCCCCACTTCCATTAAGCGGTCCTCCACACCCCCACTTCCATTAAGCGGTTCTCCACGCCCCCACTTCCATTAAGCGGTCCTCCACGCCCCCACTTCCATTAAGCGGTCCTCCACGCCCCCACTTCCATTAAGCGGTCCTCCACGCCCCCACTTCCATTAAGCGGTCCTCCACGCCCCCACTTCCATTAAGCGGTCCTCCACGCCCCCACTTCCATTAAGCGGTCCTCCACACCCCCACTTCCATTAAGCGGTCCTCCACACCCCCACTTCCATTAAGCGGTCCTCCACACCCCCACTTCCATTAAGCGGTCCTCCACGCCCCCACTTCCATTAAGCGGTCCTCCACACCCCCCACTTCCATTAAGCGGTTCTCCACGCCCCCACTTCCATTAAGCGGTCCTCCACACCCCCACTTCCATTAAGCGGTCCTCCACGCCCCCACTTCCATTAAGCGGTCCTCCACGCCCCCACTTCCATTAAGCGGTCCTCCACGCCCCCACTTCCATTAAGAGGTCCTCCACGCCCCCACTTCCATTAAGCGGTCCTCCACGCCCCCACTTCCATTAAGTGGTCCTCCACGCCCCCACTTCCATTAAGCGGTCCTCCACACCCCCACTTCCATTAAGCGGTTCTCCACGCCCCCACTTCCATTAAGCGGTCATCCACGCCCCCACTTCCATTAAGCGGTCCTCCACACCCCCACTTCCATTAAGTGGTCCTCCACGCCCCCACTTCCATTAAGCGGTTCTCCACGCCCCCACTTCCATTAAGTGGTCCTCCACGCCCCCACTTCCATTAAGCGGTCCTCCACACCCACACTTCCATTAAGTGGTCCTCCACACCCCCACTTCCATTAAGTGGTCCTCTGTGCCCCAAATAACACAGATTCTTGCCTGTCATTGGGAACAGCTTCCGTTTAATGGTAGGCCATTTCTTCATTATGACCAATCCGGGTGGGACCTATGCGAGACACTGGATTGGATGGTCAGCCTGTAATTGCAAGTCTAAAAAGGTAATAAAAAAAATTGATGCCCAGGACGAATCCATGACGGACCGCACATTGTGGGTTATTTATTGCCTGAACTATAAGAGGATTGCTGCCCCAACACACAGCAATACAACCGTTCCATATGACACGCACCAGGTGGGCATCTTGATCAGTTGTTTGCGGTGGACGGGAACCGTCAGTCCTGGTAGGAAATCCCATCCAATCCAACCAATAGCTGTGCCGGATGATCATATCTGAGTAATTTATACATAAAGATTGACAACTGATGACTTATTGGGGATTCTGGCCGGACAGGGGCACATCCAGCTGTGATTGCACACACTCCCTGATCATGCTGCACCATCTAGTGGTCATTGTGAGAATTTACCCCACAGAACCTCCAACACTGATATGAATCACAGGTGGGTCCAAAATCAGTGAGCCAGCTGTTTAGGAGACGCCACAACTGTGCCATGGATAAAAAGTCCGCCCATTACCCAAAGTAACCGCAATCCCCCCCCCCCCCCCCCAGGGTCCGGAGGCGTCCTACAAAGCGTCCTACAATAAGTCACATGACCGGTCCGTTTCCTCGCCTCTCCGTATTATACAATCAATGACCGCTGTGTACAGAGATCTCTGAGGACTTCACTTCCCCCTCCATTCAGACGGGGAGGAACGGCTGTGGTCACAGTGCAGGATGAGGTCTCTTCCCCATAATGATTAACACATAAACTTTATATGGCGAGTAATAAAAGTATTGATCGGTGATAAGGCCGGCTCACCGATTAGCTGTAATTGGGGGAGAGAGAGAAGGAAATAATAATAGTTCACAGCGGGACCTCAGATGCTGAGAAAGTGTGAGATCTGCCAGAGGGAAAGCCACAGACTGCTGTCATGCCACAGGAAGACTGCTAGAGACTGCTGCCATGCCACAGGGAGACTGCTCGAGACTGCTGTCATGCCACAGGGAGACTGCTGCCATGCCACAGGGAGACTGCTAGAGACTGCTGCCATGCCACAGGGAGACTGCTGCCATGCCACAGGGAGACTGCTAGAGACTGCTGCCATGCCACAGGGAGACTGCTAGAGACTGCTGCCATGCCACAGGGAGACTGCTCGAGACTGCTGTCATGCCACAGGGAGACTGCTGCCATGCCACAGGGAGACTGCTGTCATGCCACAGGGAGACTGCTGCCATGCCACAGGGAGACTGCTGCCATGCCACAGGGAGACTGCTGCCATGCCACAGGGAGACTGCTAGAGACTGCTGCCATGCCACAGGGAGACTGCTGTCATGCCACAGGGAGACTGCTCGAGACTGATGCCATGCCACAGGGAGACTGCTGTCATGCCACAGGGAGACTGCTCGAGACTGCTGTCATGCCACAGGAGACTGCTCGAGACTGATGCCATGCCACAGGAGACTGCTCGAGACTGATGCCATGCCACAGGAGACTGCTCGAGACTGCTGCCATGCCACAGGGAGACTGCTCGAGACTGCTGCCATGCCACAGGGAGACTGCTAGAGACTGCTGCCATGCCACAGGGAGACTGCTAGAGACTGCTGCCGTGCCACAGGAAGACTGTTAGAGACTGCTGCCGTGCCACAGGGAGACTGCTAGAGACTGCTGTCATGCCACAGGGAGACTGCTAGAGACTGCTGTCATGCCACAGGGAGACTGCTAGAGACTGCTGTCATGCCACAGGGAGACTGCTAGAGACTGCTGTCATGCCACAGGGAGACTGCTGTCATGCCACAGGAGACTGCTAGAGACTGCTGTCATGCTAAATGAGACTGCTGTCATGCCACAGGGAGACTGCTAGAGACTGCTGCCGTGCCACAGGAAGACTGTTAGAGACTGCTGCCGTGCCACAGGGAGACTGCTAGAGACTGCTGTCATGCCACAGGGAGACTGCTAGAGACTGCTGTCATGCCACAGGGAGACTGCTAGAGACTGCTGTCATGCCACAGGGAGACTGCTAGAGACTGCTGTCATGCCACAGGGAGACTGCTGTCATGCCACAGGGAGACTGCTAGAGACTGCTGTCATGCTAAATGAGACTGCTGTCATGCCACAGGGAGACTGCGAGAGACTGTCATGCCACAGGGAGACTGCTAGAAACTGCTGTCATGCCACAGGGAGACTGCTAGAGACTGCTGTCATGCTAAATGAGACTGCTGCCATGCCACAAGACACTGCTAGAGACTGCTGTCATGCCACAGGGGGACTTCTGTCATGCCACAGGGAGACTGCTATAGACTGTTGTCATGCTAAATGAGACTGCTGCCATGCCACAAGACACTGCTAGAGACTGCTGTCATGCCACAGGGGGACTTCTGTCATGCCACAGGGGGACTTCTGTCATGCCACAGGGAGACTGCTATAGACTGTTGTCATGCTAAATGAGACTGCTGCCATGCCACAGGGCACTGCTAGAGACTGCTGCCATGCCACAGGAGACTGCTAGAGACTGCTGCCATGCTACATGAGACTGCTAGAGACTGCTGCCATGCTACATGAGACTGCTAGAGACTGCCATGCTACAAGAGACTGCTGCCATGCTACAAGAAACTGCTGCTATGCTAGAGGATAGTGCTGCTATGTTACAGGAGACTGTTAGAGACTGCTGCCATGCTATAGGAGACCGTCAGAGACTGATGTCATGTTTTAGAAGACTGCTGTGTAGGCATTTTTATGTTACAGGAGGGTGTCTGTCTGTACTACAAGAGACTTCATTATACTGCCCTGTATGTGCTTTCCCAGGTAAAAGGGAAATAGTAAATGATTTGAAGACAAATATTACAAATAAGCTCACATTCTTTAGCTACTGAGCTCTGTAAACAAAGAAGCTGAGATGAGGAGATGTGAACAGCTCCCCCTGCTGGCCCGATTCCCAACCCCAACCATTGCTTTGGTGAACACCTCCTACCCCAACCATTGATTGGATTGCCTTGGTGAACATATCCTACCCCAACCATTGCCTCCCTTGGTGACCGCAGTTTATGCGCTGAACTTTTCACTTCAGTAATCTGCATGCCCATTAGGCATCATCTGTGGAATAAACCAGAGCATGTCCCAACCTTAAAAACCCAGGGTAAACTGTGTGCCTCCAGGCAACCCCAATTTCCTGCTGGTGAAGCACTGAAAGTGGTCTTCCATACCCCTGCTTTCAAATTATTTGATATCCCCAGTACCATAAAAGTGGTCTTCAATGCCTCCGCATCTAAAAAGAGGTCTACAGTACCCACCACTTCTATAAAGTGGCCTTACATGCCCCCGCTTCCATAAAGTGGTCTTCCATGCTTCTATAAAGTGGTCTTCCATGCCCCCGCTTCCATAAAGTGGTCTTCCATGCTTCTATAAAGTGGTCTTCCATGCCCCCACTCACTTCCATAAAGTGGTCTTCCATGCTTCTATAAAGTGGTCTTCCATGCCCCCACTCACTTCCATAAAGTGGTCTTCCATGCCCCCACTCACTTCCATAAAGTGGTCTTCCATGCCCCCACTCACTTCCATAAAGTGGTCTTCCATGCCCCCACTCACTTCCATAAAGTGGTCTTCCATGCCCCCACTCACTTCCATAAAGTGGTCTTCCATGCCCTCACTTCACTTCCATAAAGTGGTCTTCCATGCCCCCACCCACTTCCATAAAGTGGTCTTCCATGCCCCCACCCACTTCCATAAAGTGGTCTTCCATGCCCCCACCCACTTCCATAAAGTGGTCTTCCATGCCCCCACACACTTCCATAAAGTGGTCTTCCATGCCCCCACCCACTTCCAGAAAGTGGTCTTCCATGCCCCCACCCACTTCCATAAAGTGGTCTTCCATGCCCCCACCCACTTCCATAAAGTGGTCTTCCATGCCCCCACTCACTTCCATAAAGTGGTCTTCCATGCCCCCACCCACTTCCATAAAGTGGTCTTCCATGCCCCCACCCACTTCCATAAAGTGGTCTTCCATGCCCCCACCCACTACCATAAAGTGGTCTTCCATGCCACAGTTTCCATAAAGTGCCCTTCCATGCCTTTCCTTCCATTAAGTGGTATTCTTTGCCCCCAATAACACAGATTTGAGAACGGCTTCTGTTTATTGGTAGCCCATTAAACCATTATGGACGATGTATGTGAGACAACGACTGGATGGTCACCCTGTCACTGCAAGTCTAAAAATGAAATAAAATAATAGATGCCCAGGATGAAACTATGGTGGGCCAAGCACCATAATGGGTTATTTATTGAGTGAACTACAAGATGAATGCCACCGACTGTGAAAACCTTCTCCAGAAAACCTCAACTGACTGCTGGTGATACTGGGGGTCCCCACTAATCGCTGACAAGCACTAGTGACACTGGGGGTCCCCACTAATCGCTGACAAGCACTAGTGACACTGGGGGTCCCCACTAACCGATGACCACGACTAGTGACACTGGGGGTCCCCACTAACCGCTGACCACGACTAGTGACACTGGGGGTCCCCACTAACCGCCGATAATGACAAGTGACACTGGGGGCCCCCACTAACCGATGACCACGACTAGTGACACTGGGGGTCCCCACTAACCGCTGTCCACGACTAGTGACACTGGGGGTCCCCACTAACCGATGTCCATGACTAGTGACACTGGGGCTCCCCACTAACCGATGTCCACGACTAGTGACACTGGGGGTCCCCACTAACCGCTGTCCACGACTAGTGACACTGGGGGTCCCTAATAACCGATGACCACGACTAGTGACACTGGGGGTCCCCACTAACCGCTGTCCACGACTAGTGACACTGGGGGTCCCCACTAACCGATGTCCACGACTAGTGACACTGGGGGTCCCCACTAACCGATGTCCATGACTAGTGACGCTGGGGGTCCCCACTAACCGATGTCCACGACTAGTGACACTGGGGGTCCCCACTAACCGCTGTCCACGACTAGTGACACTGGGGGTCCCCACTAACTGCTGATAACCACTAGTGACACTTGGTGTCCCCACTAATCGCTGACAATGACTAGTGACACTGGGGGTCCCCACTAACCGATGACCACGACTAGTGACACTGGGGGTCCCCACTAACCGCTGATAACCACTACTGACACTTGGGGTCCCCACTAATCGCTGACAATGACTAGTGACACTGGGGGTCCCCACTAACTGCTGACAATGACTAGTGACACTGGGGGTCCCCACTAACTGCTGACAACGACTAGTGACACTGGGGGTCCCCACTAACCGCTGATAACGACTAGTGACACTGGGGGTCCCCACTAACCGATGACCATGACTAGTGACACTGGGGGTCCCCACTAACCGCTGTCCACGACTAGTGACACTGGGGGTCCCCACTAACCGATGTCCACGACTAGTGACACTGGGGGTCCCCACTAACCGCTGTCCACGACTAGTGACACTGGGGGTCCCCACTAACTGCTGATAACCACTAGTGACACTTGGTGTCCCCACTAATCGCTGACAATGACTAGTGACACTGGGGGTCCCCACTAACCGATGACCACGACTAGTGACACTGGGGGTCCCCACTAACCGCTGATAACCACTACTGACACTTGGGGTCCCCACTAATCGCTGACAATGACTAGTGACACTGGGGGTCCCCACTAACTGCTGACAATGGCTAGTGACACTGGGGGTCCCCACTAACTGCTGACAACGACTAGTGACACTGGGGGTCCCCACTAACCGCTGATAACGACTAGTGACACTGGGGGTCCCCACTAACCGATGACCATGACTAGTGACACTGGGGGTCCCCACTAACCGCTGTCCACGACTAGTGACACTGGGGGTCCCCACTAACCGATGTCCACGACTAGTGACACTGGGGGTCCCCACTAACCGATGTCCATGACTAGTGACGCTGGGGGTCCCCACTAACCGAGGTCCACGACTAGTGACACTGGGGGTCCCCACTAACCGCTGTCCACGACTAGTGACACTGGGGGTCCCCACTAACCGCTGATAACCACTAGTGACACTTGGGGTCCCCACTAACTGCTGACAATGACTAGTGACACTGGGGGTCCCCACTAACTGCTGATAACGACTAGTGACACTGGGGGTCCCCACTAACCGAGGTCCACGACTAGTGACACTGGGGGTCCCCACTAACCGATGTCCACGACTAGTGACACTGGGGGTCCCCACTAACCGCTGATAACCACTACTGACACTTGGGGTCCCCACTAACTGCTGACAATGACTAGTGACACTGGGGGTCCCCACTAACTGCTGATAACGACTAGTGACACTGGGGGTCCCCACTAACCGCTGATAACAACTAGTGACACTGGGGGTCCCCACTAACCGCTGTCCACGACTAGTGACACTGGGGGTCCCCACTAACCGATGTCCACGACTAGTGACACTGGGGGTCCCCACTAACCGCTGTCCACGACTAGTGACACTGGGGGTCCCCACTAACCGATGTCCACGACTAGTGACACTGGGGGTCCCCACTAACCGATGTCCATGACTAGTGACGCTGGGGGTCCCCACTAACCGATGTCCACGACTAGTGACACTGGGGGTCCCCACTAACCGCTGTCCACGACTAGTGACACTGGGGGTCCCCACTAACCGCTGATAACCACTAGTGACACTTGGTGTCCCCACTAATCGCTGACAATGACTAGTGACACTGGGGGTCCCCACTAACCGATGACCACGACTAGTGACACTGGGGGTCCCCACTAACCGCTGATAACCACTACTGACACTTGGGGTCCCCACTAATCGCTGACAATGACTAGTGACACTGGGGGTCCCCACTAACTGCTGACAATGACTAGTGACACTGGGGGTCCCCACTAACTGCTGACAACGACTAGTGACACTGGGGGTCCCCACTAACTGCTGACAATGACTAGTGACACTGGGGGTCCCCACTAACCGCTGTCCACGACTAGTGACACTGGGGGTCCCCACTAACCGCTGACCACGACTAGTGACACTGGGGGTCCCCACTAACCGCTGACCACGACTAGTGACACTGGGGGTCCCCACTAACCGCTGACCACGACTAGTGACACTGGGGGTCCCCACTAACCGCTGACCACGACTAGTGACACTGGGTGTCCCCACTAACCGCTGACCATGACTAGTGACACTGGGGGTCCCCACTAACCGCTGACCACGACTAGTGACACTGGGGGTCACCACTAACAATCACTAGCAACACCTGGGGTCCCCACTAACGACTAGTGACACTGGGGGTCCCCACTAACCGCTGACCATGACTAGTGACACTGGGGGTCCCCACTAACCGCTGACCATGACTAGTGACACTGGGGGTCCCCACTAACCACCGATAATGACAAGTGACACTGGGGGTCCCCACTGATCGATGACCATGACTAGTGACATTGAGTGTCACCACTAACAATCACTAGCAACACCTGGGGTCCCCACTAACCATGACTAGTGACACTGGGGGTCCCCACTAATCAATGACAATCACTAGTGACACTGAAGGTCCCCACTAACCACCGATAATGACTAGTGACATTGGGGGTCCCCACTAACCATCGATGACTAGTGACATTGGGGGTCCCCACTAATCAATGACAATCACTAGTGACACTGGGGGCCCCACTAACCACGACTAGTGACACTGGGGGCCCCACTAAAAAATGACAATGACTCGCTAACCAGTCCAGACCTTCTGTGGAGCATCTCATAGACATTGTTGGGTGGGAGTTCTGCTCCAGATTCCATGGTGAAGGACTTGGTGGTGCTCCGGGGGGAGGGGGGGGGGGGATTCAGGATAAAAAGAAGGGTCATTCATGAGCCTGAACAAAGCGCCTCTGTGACACGGGCGATGACATCACCCCCCCTCCATGAAGGGGTTCCTATTCTAGGGACTTGTGATGTTCTCGGTCTATAAATATGGAGATGTGTGATGCCGGGACATTTCGTGGATCTTATGTGGAATCACCGACAATCCCATCCTCACATTCCAATGATCAGAGCGTTCTGCTGATCCGCGGAGTCAATGAGTGCGGCGGGAAAGTGCCGCTGTACATTACATGATGAAGAATGAGAACATTTTATCCCGATATGTGCGCCTCGCCGCTCTGAGACCACGACAGGCCCGAGGGAGGAAAATCTGGGGCACATTGAAGAAATGGGGGGCCACCAATATCTACAGACACACAGGACACGTTGCTTCTCTATGCAATGCAGGCAGATCATGGCTGGTGGGAGGGGCTCCTCTCCGGAGTCCTCAGTCCTGATACAAGAAGTGGGCTGGGTCTTGGCAGTCGTTAGGCAAATACCAATGATGGGCAGGTGTCAGTCTGGAGGAGTGGGCGGTCCTAGGCAGGCTGTATTTGAATAGGTAACGCCCACTTGTGACGCTGAGCCTCGGACAGTCAGGCTGGGGAGGTAAGGGCTAGATGATGCTGAGCGCTCTCCAGCCAGGAAATGGGGCGGCGCTCCATCTTCTAATGCACATGGTGAGAAGCTCACAGTGTGCAGGGAAATCAGAGGAAGCCGTTTCAGTGGGAAGGCCGGGGGGAAGATATGAATTGTCTGAAGCAGGAGGTTCAGGCTGCACTTGGGGGGGGTGACAATCCCGGGAATTGACGGCACCGATTCTGCCAAAGTCTAATGAGAGGCGCACTTAGCGGGAGCCACGCGGTGCGGGCGACAGACGAGCGAGAGATGACAGAACTCCATTTATAGTGAAGAGAAGACATAAGTGAGGAGGCAGGTGAGGGCGCCTTCTAGAGAAGATGGAAATGTAGAAGAACTCTCTGCGTTCCCATGGTGATCGCACTTCTGTACAATTAGAAGAAGCGGAGCAGGTGCCGGTTGTGTCATGTATGGGAGTCACTAATTAAATAATAATCACCCCGACTTCCAGGAAATGTGACGCCACCTTAAAGGTGCATCACCCACCAATAGAAGCCTCATTGTCCGGGGGGGGGGGGGGGGGGGGGGGGGGGGGGGGGGGGGTCGAGTGCCACTGAGATCAGTGGGGGGGAGGGTGGGGGTGACAACGGGTTTAAGACCATGGCAGGTATTGTTTAAGCCATCCTCCTTAAAGAGGACCTGTCAGTAACAGTACAATCCCAACAGGCCACGGGAGAAAGGGGCCGGCTGAGAGGGAGGTGACTGCCGCAGCCCGCAAAGAGAGACGACTGCCGCAGCCGGGAGAGGGAGACGACTGCCGCAGCCCGGAGAGAGAGACGACTGCCGCAGCCGGGAGAGGGAGACGACTGCCGCAGCCCGGAGAGAGAGACGACTGCCGCAGCCGGGAGAGGGAGACGACTGCCGCAGCCCGGAGAGAGAGACACGACTGCCGCAGCCCGGAGAGAGAGACACGACTGCCGCAGCCCGGAGAGAGAGACACGACTGCCGCAGCCCGGAGAGAGAGACGACTGCCGCAGCCCGGAAAGAGAGACGACTGCCGCAGCCCGGAGAGAGAGACGACTGCCGCAGCCCGGAGAGAGAGACGACTGCCGCAGCCCGGAGAGAGAGACGACTGCCGCAGCCGGGAGAGAGAGACGACTGCCGCAGCCGGGAGAGAGAGACGACTGCCGCAGCCGGGAGAGAGAGACGACTGCCGCAGCCCGGAGAGAGAGACACGACTGCCGCAGCCCGGAGAGAGAGACGACTGCCGCAGCCCGGAGAGAGAGACGACTGCCGCAGCCCGGAGAGAGAGACGACTGCCGCAGCCGGGAGAGAGAGACGACTGCCGCAGCCGGGAGAGAGAGACGACTGCCGCAGCCGGGAGAGAGAGACGACTGCCGCAGCCGGGAGAGAGAGACGACTGCCGCAGCCGGGAGAGAGAAAGACGACTGCCGCAGCCGGGAGAGAGAGAGACGACTGCCGCAGCCCGGAGAGAGAGACGACTGCCGCAGCCCGGAGAGAGACACGACTGCCGCAGCCGGGAGAGAGACACGACTGCCGCAGCCGGGAGAGAGACACGACTGCCGCAGCCGGGAGAGAGACACGACTGCCGCAGCCGGGAGAGAGACACGACTGCCGCAGCCGGGAGAGAGACACACGACTGCCGCAGCCCGGAGAGAGACACGACTGCCGCAGCCCGGAGAGAGACACGACTGCCGCAGCCGGGAGAGGGAGACGACTGCCGCAGCCGGGAGAGGGAGACGACTGCCGCAGCCGGGAGAGGGAGACGACTGCCGCAGCCGGGAGAGGGAGACGACTGCCGCAGCCGGGAGAGGGAGACGACTGCCGCAGCCGGGAGAGGGAGACGACTGCCGCAGCCGGGAGAGGGAGACGACTGCCGCAGCCGGGAGAGGGAGACGACTGCCGCAGCCGGGAGAGGGAGACGACTGCCGCAGCCGGGAGAGGGAGACGACTGCCGCAGCCGGGAGAGGGAGACGACTGCAGCAGCCGGGAGAGGGAGACGACTGCAGCAGCCGGGAGAGGGAGACGACTGCCGCAGCCGGGAGAGAGACGACTGCCGCAGCCCGGAGAGAGAGACGACTGCCGCAGCCCAGAGAGGGAGACGACTGCCGCAGCCGGGAGAGGGAGACGACTGCAGCAGCCGGGAGAGAGAGACGACTGCCGCAGCCGGGAGAGAGAGACGACTGCCGCAGCCGGGAGAGGGACACGACTGCCGCAGCCGGGAGAGAGAGACGACTGCCGCAGCCGGGAGAGAGAGACGACTGCCGCAGCCGGGAGAGGGACACGACTGCCGCAGCCGGGAGAGGGAGACGACTGCAGCAGCCGGGAGAGGGAGACGACTGCCGCAGCCGGGAGAGAGAGACGACTGCCGCAGCCGGGAGAGGGACACGACTGCCGCAGCCGGGAGAGAAAACACCTCCACCTGGGAGACATTTATTATTTGGGATATGATGTCTGGATAATTCTTCAGTCCTGTAGATCAGTTTTCCCAACTCCAGTTTTCAAGTACCCACAACAGGTCATGTTTTCAGGCTTTCCGTTATTTTGCACAGGTGATTTGATCAGTTTCACTGCCTTAGTAATTACCACAGCCGTTTCATCTGAGGGAAATCCTGAAAACATGACATGTTGTGGAGGACTGGAGTTGAGAAACACTGCTGAAGATGATGGATCTGTTCTCTGGATATTATTCCGGAAATGATGTCTGGATAATTCTCCAGTCCTGTAAACCAGGGGTCTCCAAAAGGGGCCGGTTTACTGTCCTTCAGACCTTAGGAGGGCCGGAATAGGGCCAGTGGGGAGTAGGAAATGTCCTGATGTCAGGTTGGAGTAAACAATGCCCTATATTTGGTGTCAGTGGGAAGAATTATGCCCTATTGTTGGTGTCAGTGGGAGGAATTATGCCCCATTGTTGGTGTCAGTGGGAGGAATTATACCCCATTGTTGGTGTCAGTGGGAGGAATTATACCCCATTGTTGGTGTCAGTGAGAGGAATTATGCCCTATTGTTGGTGTCAGTGGATGGGATATTGCCCCAAGGGCCGGATAAAGGCAGAGGGCCGCAGTTTGGAGTGCTGTAGACGATGGATCTGTTCTTTGGATAATTCCCCAGTCCGGGACGCCCATTGTTCTATTATCCGATGAACACGCAGCGAGAGGCACATCAGCCTCCAATCCATCGGAAAGCCAATAATCTTCTGACCAATCTTCTGTCACCATACTTAGTGCAGCTTATGAAAATCCTGAATGTTTTCTCCATACTGAACACGTCTCGTACATAGATTGATGCACGCCGCCTGCAGAAGATTACATGCGCTGTGCCGGGTATTACATGCTAGAAGGATTTATATTGCCATAAATCCAGAATCCAAAGAATGATATTCACCTGCGCTGGACGTCCGCCACACGACAACCTCCACTTCATCTTCTGGCAAACGAAGGCCGCTAATACACGCCAAGCGGCCTCTACTCCCCTCATACACGCCAAGCGTCCTCTACTCCCCTCGTACACGCCAAGCGGCCTCTACTCCCCTCATACACGCCAAGCATCCCGTACTCCCCTCATACACGCCAAGCGTCCTCTACTCCCCTCATACACGCCAAGCGTCCTCTCCTCCCCTCATACACGCCAAGCGTCCTCTACTCCCCTCATACACGCCAAGCGTCCTCTACTCCCCTCATACACGCCAAGCGTCCTCTACTCCCCTCATACACGCCAAGCGTCCTCTACTCCCCTCATACACGCCAAGCGTCCCCTACTCCCCTCATACACGCCAAGCGTCCCCTACTCCCCTCATACACGCCAAGCGTCCCCTACTCCCCTCATACACGCCAAGCGGCCTCTACTCCCCTCATACACGCCAAGCGGCCTCTACTCCCCTCATACACGCCAAGCGTCCTCTACTCCCCTCATACACGCCAAGCGTCCTCTACTCCCCTCATACACGCCAAGCGGCCTCTACTCCCCTCATACACGCCAAGCGGCCTCTACTCCCCTCATACACGCCAAGCGTCCTCTACCCCCCTCATACACGCCAAGCGGCCTCTACTCCCCTCATACCCGCCAAGCGGCCTCTACTCCCCTCATACGCGCCAAGCGGCCTCTACTCCCCTCATACACGCCAAGCGGCCTCTACTCCCCTCATACTCGCCAAGCGGCCTCTACTCCCCTCATACGCGCCAAGCGGCCTCTACGCCCCTCATACGCGCCAAGCGGCCTCTACTCCCCTCATACACGCCAAGCGTCCTCTACTCCCCTCATACACGCCAAGCGTCCTCTACGCCCCTCATACGCGCCAAGCGTCCTCTACTCCCCTCATACACGCCAAGCGTCCTCTACTCCCCTCATACGCGCCAAGCGTCCTCTACGCCCCTCATACGCGCCAAGCGTCCTCTACGCCCCTCATACGCGCCAAGCGTCCTCTACGCCCCTCATACGCGCCAAGCGTCCTCTACGCCCCTCATACGCGCCAAGCGTCCTCTACGCCCCTCATACGCGCCAAGCGTCCTCTACTCCCCTCATACGCGCCAAGCGTCCTCTACTCCCCTCATACACGCCAAGCGTCCTCTACGCCCCTCATACTCGCCAAGCGTCCTCTACTCCCCTCATACGCGCCAAGCGTCCTCTACTCCCCTCATACGCGCCAAGCGTCCTCTACGCCCCTCATACGCGCCAAGCGTCCTCTACTCCCCTCATACGCGCCAAGCGTCCTCTACTCCCCTCATACACGCCAAGCGTCCTCTACGCCCCTCATACGCGCCAAGCGGCCTCTACTCCCCTCATACGCGCCAAGCGGCCTCTACTCCCCTCATACGCGCCAAGCGGCCTCTACTCCCCTCATACACGCCAAGCGGCCTCTACTCCCCTCATACACGCCAAGCGGCCTCTACTCCCCTCATACACGCCAAGCGGCCTCTACTCCCCTCATACACGCCAAGCGGCCTCTACTCCCCTCATACACGCCAAGCGGCCTCTACTCCCCTCATACACGCCAAGCGGCCTCTACTCCCCTCATACACGCCAAGCGGCCTCTACTCCCCTCATACACGCCAAGCGTCCTCTACTCCCCTCATACACGCCAAGCATCCCGTACTCCCCTCATACACGTCCAGTGTCCTCTACTCCCCTCATACACGTCCAGTGTCCTCTACTCCCCTCATACACGTCCAGTGTCCTCTACTCCCCTCATACACGTCCAGTGTCCTCTACTCCCCTCATACACGTCCAGTGTCCTCTACTCCCCTCATACACGTCCAGTGTCCTCTACTCCCCTCATACACGTCCAGTGTCCTCTACTCCCCTCATACACGTCCAGTGCCCTGTACTCCCCTCATACACGTCCAGTGCCCTGTACTCCCCTCATACACCTCCAGTGCCCTGTACTCCCCTCATACACGTGCAGTGTCCTGTACTCCCCTCATACACGTCCAGTGCCCTGTACTCCCCTCATACACGTCCAGTGCCCTGTACTCCCCTCATACACGTCCAGTGCCCTGTACTCCCCTCATACACGTCCAGTGCCCTCTACTCCCCTCATACACGTCCAGTGCCCTCTACTCCCCTCATACACGTCCAGTGCCCTGTACTCCCCTCATACACGTCCAGTGCCCTGTACTCCCCTCATACAAGTCCAGTGCCCTGTACTCCCCTCATACACGTCCAGTGCTCTGTACTCCCCTCATACACGTCCAGTGCCCTGTACTCCCCTCATACACGTCCAGTGCCCTGTACTCCCCTCATACACGTCCAGTGCTCTGTACTCCCCTCATACACGTCCAGTGCCCTGTACTCCCCTCATACACGTCCAGTGCCCTGTACTCCCCTCATACACCTCCAGTGTCCTGTACTCCCCTCATACACCTCCAGTGTCCTGTACTCCCCTCATACACGTCCAGTGCCCTGTACTCCCCTCATACACGTCCAGTGTCCTGTACTCCCCCCATACACGTGCAGTGTCCTGTACTCCCCTCATACACGTGCAGTGTCCTGTACTCCCCTCATACACGTCCAGTGTCCTGTACTCCCCCCATACACGTGCAGTGTCCTGTACTCCCCTCATACACGTGCAGTGTTCTGTACTCCCCTCATACACGTGCAGTGTCCTGTACTCCCCCATACACGTGCAGTGCCCTGTACTCCCCCCTCATACACGTGCAGTGTCCTGTACTCCCCCCATACACGTGCAGTGTCCTGTACTCCCCTCATACACGTCCAGTGCCCTGTACTCCCCCCCATACACGTGCAGTGTCCTGTACTCCCCTCATACACGTGCAGTGTCTTCTCCCTTTCTATTCTGTACTCCCCTCATACACGTGCAGTGTCCTGTACTCCCCTCATACACGTGCAGTGTCCTGTACTCCCCTCATAGTGTCCTGTACTCCCCTCATACACGTGCAGTGTCCTCCTGTACTCCCCTCATACACGTGCAGTGTCCTGTACTCCCCCATACACGTCCAGTGTCCTGTACTCCCCCCATACACGTGCAGTGTCCTGTACTCCCCTCATACACGTGCAGTGTTCTGTACTCCCCTCATACACGTGCAGTGTCCTGTACTCCCCTCATACACGTGCAGTGTCCTGTACTCCCCTCATACACGTGCAGTGTCCTGTACTCCCCTCATACACGTGCAGTGTCCTGTACTCCCCTCATACACGTGCAGTGTCCTGTACTCCCCTCATACACGCCAAGCGTCCTGTACTCCCCTCATACACGTGCAGTGTCCTGTACGCCCCTCATACACGTGCAGTGGCCTGTACTCCCCTCATACACGTGCAGTGCCCTGTACTCCCCTCATACACGTGCAGTGCCCTGTACTCCCCTCATACACGTCCAGTGTCCTGTACTCCCCTCATACACGTGCAGTGCCCTGTACTCCCCTCATACACGTGCAGTGTCCTGTACTCCCCTCATACACGTCCAGTGCCCTGTACTCCCCTCATACACGTGCAGTGTCCTGTACTCCCCTCATACACGTGCAGTGCCCTGTACTCCCCCCATACACGTGCAGTGCCCTGTACTCCCCCCATACACGTGCAGTGCCCTGTACTCCCCCCATACACGTGCAGTGCCCTGTACTCCCCTCATACACGTGCAGTGTCCTGTACTCGTGTTCTATTTCTCATTAGTTATGGATTTGATCTGCGGGTGAAGATGGAAAAGAAAAGTGACAGATTGAAGAACATTGTAACAGATTTTATTACAAAAAGATTAGTTGGGCCATAAAAGGTGATTTCTCTACACTCCACCACACTGGATCCAATGTGAGCCCACACATGTGGAGACCGATTGTATAGGACCTGTGTATAGGGAACCCCTCCCCCAACATGCAATCCGCACGCGGCCGCATAGTGAGAGTCCATACAGAAGAACACGGAATGTATGATCTGCTAGTATGTCATATGATGGGAATCCCCCGAACTCCACACACACCATCCACATAAAGATTCTATTGTACCCGACACAAAGGCCGGACCGCCGCAGACCCCGCCAACGCCGCAAGCTGTGAAAGAGCCTTATCAGATATGACCGCAGCGACACGCCGACGGATCCGAGGCACATTTCATCGTGGTTTCTGATTTACATTCGTCCAATCATCTGAAAATGGTTTTAAACATTTTATTTTTAAACTTAATCAGCTTAAATTTTGATTTTCCTGGTTTCCCCCCTCCCCCCTCATCAATGAAATTATTAAATAAAGAAAAAAATATGTTTTTATTATTACACACCAAATTTCTATACTCTGTGATGTCATCACCAGGTCTCTGTGCTTCTCTATGCAGTGTAGGCAGATCATGGCTGGTGGGAGGAGCTTCCTGAAAATATCACAGCCCCCCCCCCACCCTCAGTACTCCTCTCCAGAGCCCTCAGTCCTGATGCAAGCAGTGGGCGGGCTCTTAGGGGGAGTTATGCAAATATCAATGATTAATGGGTGTCATTCTGGAGGAGTGGGCGGTCCTAGGCAGGCTGCATTTGCATAGGTAATGCCCACATGTGATGCTGAGCCTCCGTGATTGAAAGAACTGAAATCCAATGAATGAAAGGGGTGGGGCCAGGGGCAGTCAGGCCGGGCAGTAAAGGGCTAGATGATGGCAGCCAGGAAATGAGGCAGGGCTCTAGCTTCTAATGCACATGGTGATTCACTCACAGTGTGCAGTGAAATCAGAGGAAGCCGTTTCAGTCCAGGGGGAGGAGCCGCTACACCTGTGCAGGACTGAAAGGGGGGATTTAAAAAAAAGATACATTTGTTGATATATGAAAGAATACAAAGTGATATTATTTGTGCCTTTATATCTGACTGAAGGGGCGGAGTTAGGACTAATAATTGGCGTAGTGGGCGGGATGAGGAGAGGACTGAGGATAGAAATGAGCTCTATGAAGGGGCGGAGTTAGAATAATAACGGGCATAGTGGGCGGGATGAGGGGGGATAGAAATGAGCTCTATGAAGGGGGCTGAGTTAGAATAATAATTGGCGTAGTGGGCGGGATGAGGGGGGATAGAAAGGAGCTCTATGAAGCGGGCGGAGTTAGGACTAACACTTGGCATAGTGGGCGGGATGAGGAGAGCCCTGAGGGGGATAGAAATGAGCTCTATGAAGGGGGCGGAGTTAGAATAATAATTGGCATAGTGGGCGGGATGAGGGGGGGATAGAAAGGAGCTCTATGAAGGGGGCGGAGTTAGGACTAACACTTGGCATAGTGGGCGGGGTGAGGAGAGCACTGAGGGGGATAGAAATGATTTCTATGAAGCGGGCGGAGTTAGGACTAACAATTGGCGTAGTGGGCGGGATGAGGAGAGCCCTGAGGGGGATAGAAATAAGCCCTATGAAGGGGGCGGAGTTAGGACTAACAATTGGCGTAGTGGGTGAGAAGAGGAGAGCACAGAGGGGGATAGAAATGAGCTCTATGAAGGGAGCGGAGATAGAATAATAATTGGCATAGTGGGCGGGATGAGGGGGGATAGAAATGAGCTCTATGAAGGGGGCGGAGTTAGGACTAACACTTGGCATAGTGGGTGGGATGAGGAGAGCACAGAGGGTGCTAGAAATGAGCTCTATGAAGGGGGCGGAGTTAGGACTAACACTTGGCATAGTGGGCGGGGTGAGGAGAGCACTGAGCTCTATGAAGGGGGCGGAGTTAGGACTAACAATTGGCGTAGTGGGTGGGATGAGGAGAGCACTGAGGGTGATAGAAATGAGCTCTATGAAGGGGCGGAGTTAGAATAATAATTGGCATAGTGGGCGGGATGAGGGGGGATAGAAATGAGCTCTATGAAGGGGGTGGAGTTAGGACTAACACTTGGCATAGTGGGTGGGATGAGGGGGGATAGAAATGAGCTCCATCTATGAAGGGGAGAATTTATAGGGCGCCACCTTCAGGAGGGCCAGGTATAGGGTGTCAGTGCAGCTCACAGCCACCTCCGGGCAGTGCCAATGGGGCCCTTCTCATAGGCCGGCCTCAGGGATCTGTACATTGGACTCGTTGCCCCCTCTGCATACACAGAAGTGAACTGGTTTGGCACAGTTGCTCGGGTCTCTGACATCTCTCCCGCCCCCTCACCCCCTCCCCCGCATAAATTGAGGACAATCAGCGGAGATCCCTGAACAAATCCTCCCCGCTTCCTCATTACATCCCGAGGTTTTACTCCACTACTCCACAAAGCTCGCATGTCTGAGCCAACAGGTGACCAGATGGCCCGCGTTCCCCGTATCTGCCCTGCTGTGACCCCCCTGCAACAGCGGCTCGCATGCAGCGCCTAAAATGATGCGGCCTGTGCATGCGATTCTCCGACAGGGAAGGCAATTCTGAAATCTGGTTACAATGCGGATTCCACCCAATCAGAGAAGGAAATACAAAGTGACCTGGGAATTTATAGATAGGCGACTCCGATCCTCGTATTGATTATTGGTTCCAAATTAATAATAATAATAATAATAATAATAATAATAATAATAAGTACTGCAGTAGGGAACAGGCAGAAAATATACGCTCCGCATCCTTACAAAGAACAGGTCTGCTTTATTATGAGGCAAGTGAAGGTTTTTATACACATGATTACATATCACATTAATGTTACTATTGTTTATGGTAACAAGGGGCGTAACATAGGAGGGCCAATTCTAATCAGGACTGGAAAGAATGAAAACATTATTAGTGCCGTGTGCAATACATACAAATACAATACAATTCTATAAAGGTAGACAATGCAATTCAATACAAGAGGGTCCGGGGAGCTTACAATCTAAAAGTCCCTCCAGGAAATGTCACCGATTGAAGTGGACCTGTCTAAGCAAACGACATTTTTACATTTCATCCTCAACTCATCAAGCTGGAGGAGCCCCTATGGGACCTTAGAGGGTGCTGGAGGCATGCCAAGGTGGCCTCTCATTCCATTTGATATTTTAGCATGCCTTAAGTGCAGTTACAGCTCCATGGATCAGGGTCAGGTCAGGAGTGATCCGGGTCAGGGACTTCCGAAGCATTGAAGCCACCAGGACTGGAACAGCCATGCCAACAGAATTTTCAGAAAGCTTTGGGTCATGACAGGTCCAATACAGAGTAGCCCCCCTCCCACATGGTCATTTATATGGAGTAGCCCCCCCCCATGGTCATTTATATGGAGTAGCCCCCCCCATGGTCATTTATATGGAGTAGCCCCCCCCCCCCCCATGGTCATTTATATGCAGCAGCCCCCCCTCACCATGGTCATTTATATGCAGCAGCCCCCCCCCATGGTAATTTATATGAAGTAGCCCCCCTCCCCATGGTCATTTATATGCAGTAGCCCCCCTCCCCATGGTCATTTATATGCAGTAGCCCCCCTCCCCATGGTCATTTATATGAAGTAGCCCCCCCTCCCCATGGTCATTTATATGAAGTAGCCCCCCTCCCCACGGTCATTTATATGGAGTAGCCCCCCACGGTCATTTATATGGAGTAGCCCCCTCCTGCCCATGGTCATTTATATGGAGTAGCCCCCTCTCCCCATGATCATTTATATGGAGTAGCCCCCCCTCCCCATGGTCATTTATATGGAGTAGCCCCCCTTCCCATGGTCATTTATATGGAGTAGCCCCCCCCTCCCCATGATCATTTATATGGAGTAGCCCCCCTCCCCATGGTCATTTATATGGAGTAGCCCCCCTTCCCATGGTCATTTATATGGAGTAGCCCCCCCTCCCCATGGTCATTTATATGGAGTAGCCCCCCCTCCCCATGGTCATTTATATGGAGTAGCCCCCCTCCCCATGGTCATTTATATGGAGTAGCCCCCCTCCCCATGGTCATTTATATGGAGTAGCCCCCCTCCCCATGGTCATTTATATGGAGTAGCCCCCCCTCCCCATGGTCATTTATATGGAGTAGCCCCCCCTCCCCATGTTCATTTATATGGAGTAGCCCCCCCTCCCCATGGTCATTTATATGGAGTAGCCCCCCCTTCCCATGGTCATTTATATGAAGTAGCCCCCCTCCCCATGGTCATTTATATGAAGTAGCCCCCCTCCCCATGGTCATTTATATGTAGTAGCCCCCCCTCCCCATGGTCATTTATATGGAGTAACCCCCCTCCCCATGGTCATTTATATGGAGTAGCCCCCCTCCCCATGGTCATTTATATGGAGTAGCCCCCCTCCCCATGGTCATTTATATGGAGTAGCCCCCCTCCCCATGGTCATTTATATGGAGTAGCCCCCCCTCCCCATGATCATTTATATGGAGTAGCCCCCCCTCCCCATGGTCATTTATATGGAGTAGCCCCCCCTCCCCATGATCATTTATATGGAGTAGCCCCCCTCCCCATGGTCATTTATATGGAGTAGCCCCCCTCCCCATGGTCATTTATATGGAGTAGCCCCCCTCCCCATGGTCATTTATATGGAGTAGCCCCCCTCCCCATGGTCATTTATATGGAGTAGCCCCCCCTCCCCATGGTCATTTATATGGAGTAGCCCCCCCTCCCCATGGTCATTTATATGGAGTAGCCCCCCTCCCCATGGTCATTTATATGGAGTAGCCCTCCCTCCCCATGGTCATTTATATGGAGTAACCCCTCTCCCCATGGTCATTTATATGGAGTAGCCCCCCCTCCCCATGGTCATTTATATGGAGTAGCCCCCCTCCCCATGGTCATTTATATGGAGTAGCCCCCCTCCCCATGGTCATTTATATGCAGTACCAAAGTGTCTCCCCCCATTCCCCACATATTAGCAGTGGGGCCATCTCAAAGACCTCTGAGGAGCTCAAAGTAACATCTGCCAATTGCCCACCCCTGCACTTCCGCTAGATAAGAAATCCCGCCCCTGCGCTGCCAATAGATAAGAAATCCCGCCCCTGCACTGCCGCTAGAAAGCAAGTGCCACCCCTGCGCTGCCGATAGATAAGAAATCCCGCCCCTGCACTGCCGCTAGAAAGCAAATCCCACCCCTGCGCTGCCGCTAGAAAGCAAATCCCACCCCTGCGCTGCCGATAGATAAGAAATCCCGCCCCTGCACTGCCGCTAGAAAGCAAATCCCACCCCTGCGCTGGTGCTAGAAAGCAAATCCCACCCCTGCGCTGGTGCTAGACAGCAAATGCCCCCCCTGCACTGCCGCTAGAAAGCAAATGCCACCCCTGTGCTGCCGCTAGAAAGCAAATCCCACCCCTGCGCTGCCGCTAGAAAGCAAATCCCACCCCTGCGCTGCTGCTAGAAAGCAAATCCCACCCCTGCGCTGCCGCTAGAAAGCAAATCCCACCCGTGCGCTGCCGCTAGAAAGCAAATCCCACCCCTGCGCTGCCGCTAGAAAGCAAATCCCACCCCTGCGCTGCCGCTAGAAAGCAAATCCCACCCCTGAGCTTCTACATAGACAGGAGAAAGCAGTGGTACTTTCATCTTTGTGCCTCTTGGCTCTGGCAATGTCTCTGACCCACCATAGTGACCTCTAAGCCACAGCCTGAAGAAGCCGTCCGGGACCCCTCCCATCTTTCCTGCTTACACTTGTCTAATGAACACAGAAAAAAAAATATGACTTTTCCAATCCGGCTCACAGGCCACACTAGAAACAGGAAAAGCAATCAAATTCAGCAACCCAACCCTGAGTACCGCAGGGAAGCGGCCGATTATACCGGCACAGTTCTACATAGGATTACCCGCTGAGAGTACAAGACGCACACTTCACCCTCCCCCCATCCCCATATACTGCAATCACCCCAACATGAGATTCTGCACAGTGCAGCTCACTGCAGCCTCAGAAAAGCAGCAATGGTTTATGGTAGAGAGGAATAAGAGAGACACGGGGCAGGTGAGAGATAACGGAACTGACACAGAGTATGAGGCCATTCTTCTGCCGGCTCTAGAGATTCTCTTTACTCCACCCAAAATCTATATTTTATGTTACTGGAGATTTCCAGCCTGACAGAACATTCCGGGAGCCAATCACGGATCAGAGAGCAGCATGTGGGGCAGAAATAATTACAAGTCAATAGGGGGGGAGGATCGAACAATGGCGTCACTTACCGAAGGCGTCTGTGGGAGACAACCGTTGTCTGATCCACCCTGCGAACAAAAAAAAAACATGGAGGTCAGCGAAGGGCAAAATCATCAGATATACAGTATGTGACAAAAGTAAGTACACCCCTCAGTGACATTCATGTGACAACACTGAAGAAATGACACTTGTCTACAATGTAAAGTAGTGAGTGTACAGCTTGTATAACAGTGTAAATTTGCCGTCCCCTCAAAATAACTCAACACACAGCCATTAATGTCTAAACCGCTGGCAACAAAAGTCAGTACACCCCTAAGTGAAAATCTCCAAATTGGGCCCCAATTAGCCATTTTCCCTCCCCCGGTGTCATGTGACTCGTTAGTGTTACAAGGTCTCAGGTGTGAATGGGAAGCAGGTGTGTTAAATTTGGTGTTATCGCTCTCACTCTCTCATACTGGTCACTGGAAGTACAACATGGCACCTCATGGCAAAGAACTCTCTGAGGATCTGAAGATAAGAATTGTTGCTCTACATAAAGATGGCCGAGGCTATAAGAAGATCGCCAAGACCCTGAAACTGAGCTGCAGCACGGTGGCCAAGACCATCCAGCGGTATAACAGGACAGGTTCCCCTCAGAACAGGCCTCGCCATGGTCCACCAATGAAGTTGAGGTCACGTGCTCAGCGTCATATCCAGAGGTTGTCTTTGGGAAAATAGACGTATGAGTGCTGCCAGCATTGCTGCAGAGGTTGTAGGGGTGGGGGGTCAGCCTGTCAGTGCTCAGACCATACGTCGCACACTGCATCAAATTTACACTGTTATACAAGCTGTACACTCACTACTTTACATTGTAGACAAGTGTCATTTCTTCAGTGTTGTCACATGAATGTCACTGAGGGGTGTACTTACTTTTGTCAGATACTGTAAAATTGATTCCATTTCAGATCCGAGGATCACAATGACTGCCGGGGGAAAGGAGACTCTGACCAAACTTTTCTCTGACTCTCCTGATCAGCTTACTTGTCCCGGGTCAGTGACAGCCAGGCAAGTAGCATTTTCATACGTAGGTGAGGAATGGCAGCCGCTATGATTCACCTTCCGCAAAATTAACTTTACAAAGTGGAAAACTTTTCTCGTGTCGGCAAAAGAGTATCAGTCGGGGTTCCCCTTCAAGACAGTCTTACATAGTTAGTCAGGTGGAAATAAGACACAAGTCCATCCAGTTCCACCATAAAAATAAAATTAATAATATCACACAATCCTATATATATATATATATATATATATATATATATATATATATATATATATATATATATATATATATACATACACACACACACACACACACACACACAGGTGATCCAGAGGAAGGCAGAAAAAAAAGAAAAGTATCATCCAAATTGCTACATTAGGGGAACAAATTCCTTCCTGATCCCAGAGAACCAATCAGATTTTCCCTATAAATGTCAGTACCCAGTTATATTCTGTACATTTAGGAAAGTATCCCGGCCTTTCTTATAGAAATCTACTGAACTGCCCCGATCCACCTCTGCAAGGAGTCCAGTCCACATTTTCACAGCTCTTACTGTGAAGAAACCTTTCCGTATTTGGAGATGAAATCTCTTTTCCTCCAGACGTAAAGAGCGCCCCCTCATAGAGTGTTATAGAGTTACAAATGACAACTCCGCCCACAACGGACAACTGAGCTAACAGTCACAAGGGACTCCCATCACCCCTCTAAGGGAGCCAATCAGAGAGGGGACCATCAGTATGACAAAAGGACTGTGACCAGATACAATGTATCTCATAGAGGGGAGTGATTGGATACAATGTATCTCATAGAGGGGAGTGATTGGATACAATGTATCTCATAGAGGGCTGTGATTGGACACAATGTATCTCATAGAGGGCTGTGATTGGATACAATGTATCTCATAGAGGGGTGTGATTGGACACAATGTATCTCACAGAGGGCTGTGATTGGATACAATGTATCTCATAGAGGGCTGTGATTGGACACAATGTATCTCACAGAGGGCTGTGATTGGATACAATGTATCTCACAGAGGGCTGTGATTGGACACAATGTATCTCACAGAGGGCTGTGATTGGATACAATGTATCTCATAGAGGGCTGTGATTGGATACAATGTATCTCATAGAGGGGTGTGATTGGATACAATGTATCTCACAGAGGGCTGTGATTGGATACAATGTATCTCACAGAGGGCTGTGATTGGATACAATGTATCTCATAGGAGGGCTGTGATTGGATACAATGTAGAGATCAGGAGGACAATACAACAGCTGGCCAGAGAAAAAAAATAAACATGCAAAAAACACCCAGAATAGCCCACATCACCCCTATGTACCACAGCTGGAGGGAACTCCGAATGTGACACACATGGAGCTGAGGGGACAGTAATGAGTGTGACACACATGGAGCTGAGGGGACAGTAATGAGTGGGACACACATGGAGCCGAGGGGACAGTAATGAGTGGGACACACATGGAGCTGAGGGGACAGTAATGAGTGTGACACACATGGAGCTGAGGGGACAGTAATGAGTGGGACACACATGGAGCTGAGGGGACAGTAATGAGTGGGACACACATGGAGCTGAGGGGACAGTAATGAGTGGGACACACATGGAGCTGAGGGGACAGTAATGAGTGGGACACACATGGAGCTAAGGGGACAGTAATGAGTGGGACACACATGGAGCTGAGGGGACAGTAATGAGTGGGACACACATGGAGCTAAGGGGACAGTAATGAGTGTGACACACATGGAGCCGAGGGGACAGTAATGAGTGGGACACACATGGAGCCGAGGGGACAGTAATGAGTGGGACACACATGGAGCTGAGGGGACAGTAATGAGTGGGACACACATGGAGCTGAGGCGACAGTAATGAGTGGGACACACATGGAGCCGAGGGGACAGTAATGAGTGTGACACACATGGAGCCGAGGGGACAGTAATGAGTGGGACACACATGGAGCCGAGGGGACAGTAATGAGTGGGACACACATGGAGCTGAGGGGACAGTAATGAGTGGGACACACATGGAGCTGAGGGGACAGTAATGAGTGGGACACACATGGAGCTGAGGGGACAGTAATGAGTGGGACACACATGGAGCTGAGGGGACAGTAATGAGTGTGACACACATGGAGCCGAGGGGACAGTAATGAGTGGGACACACATGGAGCTGAGGGGACAGTAATGAGTGGGGCTCCTCTTCAGCTCCCACAATGTCACATGTAGCAGTATGGTCGATCTTCACCTGCCATGTCCCGATCCCGCCTGGCACTGCCCGGGGTCCGCCGCCTCCCATCATTCCAGATGCTGCTGGATTTGCATAATGAGATGCGTAACCAGGCAACTAATGTGGTTGGGTCTTATTTTTACCTCCATTACGATATTTGATGTAATAAACAAAGTCCAGAATGAATAGACTGAGATTACATTTATAACAAACAATTTTCCCCAACATGACGGGAATGTGACCTGAGCGCCGAGCCGCCACCGCGAGAGAAATCACTGCAACCGGAACCAGATTACAGAGGAATATAGACCATACAGAGCCACTGTCCTCCTATAACCAGACTATAGAGGAATATAGACCGCCACAGAGCCACTGTCCTCCTGTAATCAGACTATAGAGGAATATAGACCGCCACAGAGCCACTGTCCTCCTGTAACCAGACTATAGAGGAATATAGACCGCCACAGAGCGACTGTCCTCCTGTAATCAGACTATAGAGGAATATAGACCGCCACAGAGCCACTGTCCTCCTGTAACCAGACTATAGAGGAATATAGACCGCCACAGAGCCACTGTCCTCCTGTAACCAGACTATAGAGGAATATAGACCATACAGAGCGACTGTCCTCCTGTAACCAGTATATAGAGGAATATAGACCGCCACAGAGCGACCGTCCTCCTGTAACCAGACTATAGAAGAATATAGACCGCCACAGAGCCACTGTCCTCCTGTAATCAGACAATAGAGGAATATAGACCATACAGAGCCACTGTCCTCCTGTAATCAGATTATAGAGGAATATAGACCGCCACAGAGCCACTGTCCTCCTGTAATCAGACTACAGAGGAATATAGACCGCCACAGAGCCACTGTCCTCCTGTAATCAGACTATAGAGGAATATAGACCACCACAGAGCCACTGTCCTCCTGTAATCAGACTATAGAGGAATATAGACCGCCACAGAGCCACTGTCCTCCTGTAATCAGACTACAGAGGAATATAGACTGCCACAGAGCCACTGTCCTCCTGTAATCAGACTATAGAGGAATATAGACCACCACAGAGCCACTGTCCTCCTGTAATCAGACTATAGAGGAATATAGACCGCCACAGAGCCACTGTCCTCCTGTAATCAGACTACAGAGGAATATAGACCGCCACAGAGCCACTGTCCTCCTGTAGTCAGACTATAGAGGAACATAGACCGCCACAGAGCCACTGTCCTCCTGTAGTCAGACTATAGAGGAACACAGACCGCCACAGAGCCACTGTCCTCCTGTAATCAGACTATAGAGGAATATAGACCGCCACAGAGCCACTGTCCTCCTGTAATCAGACTATAGAGGAATATAGACCATACAGAGCGACTGTCCTCCTGTAATCAGACTATAGAGGAATATAGACCACCACAGAGCCACTGTCCTCCTGTAATCAGACTATAGAGGAATATAGACCGCCACAGAGCCACTGTCCTCCTGTAATCAGACTACAGAGGAATATAGACCGCCACAGAGCCACTGTCCTCCTGTAGTCAGACTATAGAGGAACATAGACCGCCACAGAGCCACTGTCCTCCTGTAGTCAGACTATAGAGGAACATAGACCGCCACAGAGCCACTGTCCTCCTGTAATCAGACTATAGAGGAATATAGACCGCCACAGAGCCACTGTCCTCCTGTAATCAGACTATAGAGGAACATAGACCATACAGAGCGACTGTCCTCCTGTAATCAGACTATAGAGGAACATAGACCATACAGAGCGACTGTCCTCCTGTAACCAGACTATAGAGGAATATAGACCATACAGAGCCACTGTCCTCCTGTAATCAGACTATAGAGGAATATAGACCGCCACAGAGCCACTGTCCTCCTGTAATCAGACTATAGAGGAATATAGACCGCCACAGAGCCACTGTCCTCCTGTAATCAGACTATAGAGGAATATAGACCGCCACAGAGCCACTTTCCTCCTGTAATCAGACTATAGAGGAATATAGACCGCCACAGAGCCACTGTCCTCCTGTAATCAGACTACAGAGGAATATAGACCGCCACAGAGCCACTGTCCTCCTGTAGTCAGACTATAGAGGAACATAGACCGCCACAGAGCCACTGTCCTCCTGTAATCAGACTATAGAGGAATATAGACCGCCACAGAGCCACTGTCCTCCTGTAGTCAGACTATAGAGGAATATAGACCGCCACAGAGCCACTGTCCTCCTGTAGTCAGACTATAGAGGAATATAGACCGCCACAGAGCCACTGTCCTCCTGTAGTCAGACTATAGAGGAATATAGACCGCCACAGAGCCACTGTCCTACTGTAATCAGACTACAGAGGAATATAGACCGCCACAGAGCCACTGTCCTCCTGTAATCAGACTACAGAGGAATATAGACCGCCACAGAGCCACTGTCCTCCTGTAGTCAGACTATAGAGGAACATAGACCGCCACAGAGCCACTGTCCTCCTGTAATCAGACTATAGAGGAACATAGACCATACAGAGCGACTGTCCTCCTGCAACCAGATTACAGAGGAATATAGACCATACAGAGCCACTGTCCTCCTGTATCCAGACTATAGAGGAATATAGACCGCCACAGAGCGACTGTCCTCCTGTAACCAGTCTATAGAGGAATATAGACCATACAGAGCGACTGTCCTCCTGTAACCAGACTATAGAGGAATATAGACCATAGAGAGGGGTGACGGAGAGGGTTGTAGAGGAATGGAGATGGAAGGGGGTGACGGAGAGGGTTGTAGAGGAATGGAGATGGAAGGGGGTGACGGAGAGGCCTGGGTTGTAGAGGAATGGAGATGGAAGGGGGTGACGGAGAGGGTTGTAGAGGAATGGAGATGGACGGGGGTGACGGAGAGGGTTGTAGAGGAATGGGGTGACGGAGAGGGTTGTAGAGGAATGGAGATGGAAGGGGGTGACGGAGAGGCCTGGGTTGTAGAGGAATGGAGATGGAAGGGGGTGACGGAGAGGCCTGGGTTGTAGAGGAATAGAGATGGAAGGGGGTGATGGAGAGGCCTGGGTTGTAGAGGAATGGAGATGGAAGGGGGTGACGGAGAGGTCTGGGTTGTAGAGGAATAGAGATGGAAGGGGGTGACGGAGAGGCCTGGGTTGTAGAGGAATGGAGATGGAAGGGGGTGACGGAGAGGTCTGGGTTGTAGAGGAATAGAGATGGAAGGGGGTGACGGAGAGGGTTGTAGAGGAATGGAGATGGAAGGGGGTGACGGAGAGGGTTGTAGAGGAATAGAGATGGAAGGGGGTGACGGAGAGGGTTGTAGAGGAATGGAGATGGAAGGGGGTGACGGAGAGGGTTGTAGAGGAATGGAGATGGAAGGGGGTGACGGAGAGGGTTGTAGAGGAATGGAGATGGAAGGGGGTGACGGAGAGGGTTGTAGAGGAATGGGGTGACGGAGAGGGTTGTAGAGGAATGGAGATGGAAGGGGGTGACGGAGAGGCCTGGGTTGTAGAGGAATGGAGATGGAAGGGGGTGACGGAGAGGCCTGGGTTGTAGAGGAATAGAGATGGAAGGGGGTGATGGAGAGGCCTGGGTTGTAGAGGAATGGAGATGGAAGGGGGTGACGGAGAGGTCTGGGTTGTAGAGGAATAGAGATGGAAGGGGGTGACGGAGAGGCCTGGGTTGTAGAGGAATGGAGATGGAAGGGGGTGACGGAGAGGTCTGGGTTGTAGAGGAATAGAGATGGAAGGGGGTGACGGAGAGGGTTGTAGAGGAATGGAGATGGAAGGGGGTGACGGAGAGGGTTGTAGAGGAATGGAGATGGAAGGGGGTGACGGAGAGGGTTGTAGAGGAATGGAGATGGAAGGGGGTGACGGAGAGGGTTGTAGAGGAATGGGGTGACGGAGAGGGTTGTAGAGGAATGGAGATGGAAGGGGGTGACGGAGAGGCCTGGGTTGTAGAGGAATGGAGATGGAAGGGGGTGACGGAGAGGGTTGTAGAGGAATGGAGATGGAAGGGGGTGACGGAGAGGCCTGGGTTGTAGAGGAATGGAGATGGAGAGGGGTGACGGAGAGGCCTGGGTTGTAGAGGAAAGGAGATGGAGAGGGGTGACGGAGAGGCCTGGGTTGTAGAGGAATAGAGATGGAAGGGGGTGACGGAGAGGCCTGGGTTGTAGAGGAATGGAGATGGAAGGGGGTGACGGAGAGGGTTGTAGAGGAATGGAGATGGAAGGGGGTGACGGAGAGGGTTGTAGAGGAATGGAGATGGACGGGGGTGACGGAGAGGGTTGTAGAGGAATGGAGATGGAAGGGGGTGACGGAGAGGCCTGGGTTGTAGAGGAATGGAGATGGAAGGGGGTGACGGAGAGGCCTGGGTTGTAGAGGAAAGGAGATGGAGAGGGGTGACGGAGAGGCCTGGGTTGTAGAGGAATAGAGATGGAAGGGGGTGACGGAGAGGCCTGGGTTGTAGAGGAATGGAGATGGAAGGGGGTGACGGAGAGGGTTGTAGAGGAATGGAGATGGAAGGGGGTGACGGAGAGGCCTGGGTTGTAGAGGAATGGAGATGGAGAGGGGTGACGGAGAGGCCTGGGTTGTAGAGGAAAGGAGATGGAGAGGGGTGACGGAGAGGCCTGGGTTGTAGAGGAATAGAGATGGAAGGGGGTGACGGAGAGGCCTGGGGTGTAGAGGAATGGAGATGGAAGGGGGTGACGGAGAGGGTTGTAGAGGAATGGAGATGGAAGGGGGTGACGGAGAGGGTTGTAGAGGAATGGAGATGGACGGGGGTGAGGGAGAGGGTTGTAGAGGAATGGAGATGGAAGGGGGTGACGGAGAGGCCTGGGTTGTAGAGGAATGGAGATGGAAGGGGGTGACGGAGAGGCCTGGGTTGTAGAGGAAAGGAGATGGAGAGGGGTGACGGAGAGGCCTGGGTTGTAGAGGAATAGAGATGGAAGGGGGTGACGGAGAGGCCTGGGTTGTAGAGGAATGGAGATGGAAGGGGGTGACGGAGAGGCCTGGGTTGTAGAGGAATGGAGATGGACGGGGGTGATGGAGAGGGTTGTAGAGGAATGGAGATGGAAGGGGGCGATTGGTCCTCTACTCATAATGGACACTCTTATTCTGCAGATCTCGCGGAGTTCCGGAGATTTATATCCAATCTTCAGAAAACACGGAGATCTCAGTTTTGGTGAAATATCTGTAGAAGGGATAAGAAAGTTGAGGCTCACCAGAGGAATAGAGGGGTGACCTTTGGGCTCTTCCTGCCCTCATCACTATGACTCATCACAGACAGAAGATTGAATAAAATGGGGAATTCTGATAAAATGTTCTCCTTGTGACAGACGTGTCGGGGGGGGGGGGGGGGCACTCATCATTAGAATTCAGCTCCTTTTCCTGGACCATTACCGGGAGAAGACGAAGATTGGAACTCATCCATCACCCCGTCCACTAACCAGCCAGAACAACAAAATGAGATCTCTGCAGATGGAGCGGTCAGAATAACGATTGTGATTTCTCAGTAAGGAGGGTGGGAAGAGTCCAGAATTATGGAGAAAGCTCCACTATTCGAAAAGAGCCCCGGACTACAGAAGAGCTCAGACATATGGGGCGAACCCTGCAATATGGAAGGGTTCCGGCATATAAGAAGAACCCTGAAATATGGAAGAGCCCCATCATATGGGGAAAACCCAGAAACATGGAAGAGTCCTGGAGTATGGAAGAGCTCCGGCATATGGAAAAAAACTCTGAAATATGGAAGAGACCTGGAAAATGGAAGAGCTCCAGCATATGGAAAAAACCCTGAAACATGGAAGAGTCCTGGAGTATGGAAGAGCTCCAGCATATAAGAACCCTGAAATATGGAAGAGCCCCATCATATGGGGAAAACCCTGAAACATGGAAGAGTCCTGGAGTATGAAAGAGCTCCGGTATATAAGAAGAACCCTGAAATATGGAAGAGCCCCATCATATGGGGAAAACCCTGAAACATGGAAGAGTCCTGGAGTATGGAAGAGCTTCAGCATACAGAAAGAGTCCTACAATATGGAAGAGCTCCGGCATATGGAAAAAACCCTGAAATATGGAAGAGCCCTGGAGTATGGAAGAGCTCCGGCATATAAGAACCCTGAAATATGGAAGAGCCCCATCATATGGGGAAAACCCTGAAACATGGAAGAGTCCTGGAGTATGAAAGAGCTCCGGTATATAAGAAGAACCCTGAAATATGGAAGAGCCCCATCATATGGGGAAAACCCTGAAACATGGAAGAGTCCTGGAGTATGGAAGAGCTTCAGCATACAGAAAGAGTCCTACAATATGGAAGAGCTCCGGTATATGAGAAGAACCCTAAAACATGGAAGAGCTTCAGCATACAGGAAAAGCCCTGGGAGTATGGAAGAGCTCCGGCATACAGGAAAAGCCATGGATAATGGTTCCAGAATAGGGAAAGGTCGGGAATACAGAAAGAGCATCAGCATAATGAATTATTATAGGTGAACCTAAACTAAAACCAATTACTGGCCAGTCTTATGCCCCGCACACACGGTCGGAACTTCCGACGGAAAATGTCCTATCGGACCATGCTGTCGGAAAATCCGACCGTGTGTAGGCTCCATCGGACTTTTTCTGTCGGAATTTGATCCTGCTCTCAAATTTTGCGACAACAAAGTCCTATCGGACTTTTTCCGATCGTGTGTAGCGAATTCTGACGGACAAAGTGCCACGCATGCTCAGATCACATTACAAGACCAAAGCTATTGGCTACTAGCCTCTACGTAGTCCCGTCGTACGCAACAAACGTCACCACGTTCAGAATGATCGGATTTTCCGACAACTTTGTCCGACCGCGTGTATGCAACACCAGTGTCGGACAAAATCCGTCGGAAAAAATCTGACGGATTTTGTGGTCGGAATTTCCGACCGTGTGCATGGGGCATTAGACTATTGGGAACCATGGTTGTAAAGAACTCTGGAGTGCAGAAGAGCTCCGGAACATGGGAAGCGCCCAGGAAGATGGGAAATGACTCCAGAATATGGTTAGAGCTTGTTGGCAGGCCCCTACCCCAGTGACTGCTATGATGGGAGTTGTAGTTGCTTGCATCCCCCCCAATCCTGCCTTTCGGAATAAGCTGTAGGCTCTGTAGTAATCGATGGACATTTCCCCGTCAACCAACCGGCTCCATTGTGAAGTGGTGCGACGGCAAATCAACTCTCAGGGCAGAAATCTCCGGATTGGTGGGATGGAGGACAGCGCGGTACACATCCTCGTTCCCATCTAACTCAGAGTCATCATGCTGGGAAATTTATGGACCGCGGATCACTGATGGTTCCCCTCTCTATAATGAAAAGGGTGTGAGCCTATGGCACTGACACATTCAAAAATTATCTGACAGTGTACTCTGTATGGGGGCTTTGAATGGACAGATGTCCAATGCCGGGACTGGATCTTCTGCCACCCTCCCCTCCCCCAAAAACATCAAGATATCTGTACAATTCAGATGTTCAGGCGCAGATGGCGGGGGGGGGGTACCTTCTTGTATCCAGCAGTGCCCCATCTTGTATCTTCCCTGCCATTGTATAGAGCAGGGGGTCTCCAAACTCTCTAAACAAAAGGGCCCGTTTATTGTCCTTATAATTTTAGGGGGGCCGGACTGTGGCCAGCAGGAGTGATAGTGGGAGGAATAGTGCCCCACCGTTGGCGTCAGTGGCAGGAATGTGGGCCACCTCCGCCTCCCAATCTGGGCCACCTCCGCCTCCCAATCTGGGCCACCTCCGTCTCCCAATCTGGGCCACCTCCGTCTCCCAATCTGGGCCACCTCCGTCTCCCAATCTGGGCCACCTCCGTCTCCCAATCTGGGCCACCTCCGTCTCCCAATCTGGGCCACCTCCGTCTCCCAATCTGGGCCACCTCCGTCTCCCAGTCTGGGCCACCTCCGTCTCCCAGTCTGGGCCACCTCCGTCTCCCAATCTGGGCCACCTCCGCCTCCCAATCTGGGCCACCTCCGCCTCCCAATCTGGGCCACCTCCGCCTCCCAATCTGGGCCACCTCCGCCTCCCAATCTGGAATACCTCCATCTCCCAATCTGGAATACCTCCATCTCCCAATCTGGAATACCTCCATCTCCCAATCTGGAATACCTCCATCTCCCAATCTGGAATACCTCCATCTCCCAATCTGGAATACCTCCATCTCCCAATCTGGAATACCTCCACCTCCCAATCTGGAATACCTCCACCTCCCAATCTGGAATACCTCCACCTCCCAATCTGGAATACCTCCACCTCCCAATCTGGAATACCTCCACCTCCCAATCTGGAATACCTCCACCTCCCAATCTGGAATACCTCCACCTCCCAATCTGGAATACCTCCACCACCCAATCTGGAATACCTCCACCACCCAATCTGGAATACCTCCACCTCCCAATCTGGAATACCTCCCAATCTGGAATACCTCCATCTCCCAATCTGGGCCACCTCCATCTCCCAATCTGGAATACCTCCACCACCCAATCTGGAATACCTCCACCTCCCAATCTGGAATACCTCCCAATCTGGAATACCTCCATCTCCCAATCTGGGCCACCTCCATCTCCCAATCTGGAATACCTCCATCTCCCAATCTGGGCCACCTCCTCCTCCTAATCTGGGCCACCTCCACCTCCCAATCTGGAATACCTCCGTCTCCCAATCTGGAATACCTCCATCTCCCAATCTGGAATACCTCCATCTCCCAATCTGGGCCACCTCCACCTCCCAATCTGGAATACCTCCCAATCTGGAATACCTCCCAATCTGGAATACCTCCCAATCTGGAATATCTCCCAATCTGGAATATCTCCCAATCTGAAATACCTCCATCTCCCAATCTGGAATACCTCCATCTCCCAATCTGGAATACCTCCATCTCCCAATCTGGAATACCTCCATCTCCCAATCTGGAATACCTCCATCTCCCAATCTGGAATACCTCCATCTCCCAATCTGGAATACCTCCATCTCCCAATCTGAGCCACCTCCACCTCCCAATCTGAGCCACCTCCACCTCCCAATCTGGGCCACCTCTATCTCCCAATCTGGGCCACCTCCATTTCTGCCCCATGGACACCCCAAGTTCCCCCGAGACTCACGTCTCTGCCGATCCGCCACCCTGGCATGTCTGTCCACGGTGAAGCAGCGTCTCCAGGAAAGGATGCGGTTAGGAGAGGCGCCCGGGGCTCAGGACTGCCAGTGCTGTAATTATGTCAGGAAACTGAAGGAATGATCCTGTCCTACTTTCCTGAGCGGAGAGCGAGCTAAGCCGAGCGCGGGGCTGCCGGGAGTCGTGTATCATCGCTCCCCACTATAAGGCACACAGATCGCTGCTAATCTCTGCAATCTGGACACTGACTACATTCCCCACCGCATCATCCGCTTAGGACAGAGCGCGGGGGAACTACAAGTACCAGCAAGCCGCCTCCATACACACAGCATCTTAAAGAAGGTTCCAGGCACACCGATTGAAGTGGCAGAGACAAGGGGCAACCATTGCTGACCGCCCTCTGAAAATGCTAAATACCTGGCTGTTATGGTGACCCTCTGACTTCAGGAAAATCAGAAGCTCTGAAAGTGGACCTTCCCTCCATGCTACACCCTTAAGTCACTGTACCCCCCCCCCCCCCAGCAAATCCCAAAAATAATTGGGGGGGGGGGTAGCGGAGTGCACCTCGAGAATGGCGGTTTCACTCCGCCTATGTCACACATCCTAGGAGGCTTTGGGGGTGGGGCATGTAGAGTATGTTGCGCATGCACAGCGTGGCTCGATCAGAAGATGGGCTGCTAGGACCTGGATGAGACAGCCGGCCCCCTGATGATGTCACAAAGTGAATGGTGGCGGGGCCGCTGATAAGGCAGCACAGACAGTACTGTCACTGTACAGGACTGTCATACAACGGAACATAACAAAGGTCACGTATGTGTAATCAGGGCCCATAGAGAATACATGGGCATGAAAGGCATGCTTACCATAAGGATCAGCGTTACAGCACATGCATGGGTAGGAGGTCACCCTCACTGTGATGTCACATGGGGAGGAGGTCACCCTTAACCCCTGATGTCACATGGGGAGGAGGTCACTCTCACTGTGATGTCACATGGGTAGGAGGTCACCCTCACTGTGATGTCACATGGGGAGGAGGTCACCCTTAACCCCTGATGTCACATGGGGAGGAGGTTACCCTCACAGTGATGTCACATGGGTAGGAGGTCACCCTCACTGTGATGTCACATGGGGAGGAGGTCACCCTTAACCCCTGATGTCACATGGGGGAGGAGGTCACCCTCACTGTGATGTCACATGGGGAGGAGGTCACCCTTAACCCCTGATGTCACATGGGGAGGAGGTCACCCTCACTGTGATGTCACATGGGTAGGAGGTCACCCTCACTGTGATGTCACATGGGTAGGAGGTCACCCTCACTGTGATGTCACATGGGGAGGAGGTCACCCTTAACCCCTGATGTCACATGGGGAGGAGGTCACCCTCACTGTGATGTCACATGGGTAGGAGGTCACCCTCACTGTGATGTCACATGGGGAGGAGGTCACTCTTAACCCCTGATGTCACATGGGGAGGAGGTCACCCTCACTGTGATGTCACATGGGGAGGAGGTCACCCTTAACCCCTGATGTCACATGGGGAGGAGGTCACCCTCACAGTGATGTCACACGGGGAGGAGGTCACCCTCACTGTGGTGTCACATGGGGAGGAGGTCACCCTCACTGTGGTGTCACATGGGTAGGCGGTCACTCTTACTGTGATGTCACATGGGAAGGAGGTCACCCTTACTGTGATGTCACCCCCATGTCACATGGAGTCCTTTACACAACATGAACACTGCACATACAACACACGTGTCATCCAATGTAGGAGAACACGTTGGTGCCGTCATCACCTCACCAAGGAGGTGAGTCTGTCTGTACAATTCTATGACTTATCACCAGAGACTGAGAGGATAGCATGAAAACCTCTACAGCACTACAATACACCGTACTACAATATACCCCACACACTGTGCTACTATACACCGTACTACAATATACCCCACACACTGTGCTACTATACACCTACACACCGTACTACAATACACCCCACACATACAGCACTATTATACGCCTACACACCGTACTACAATACACCCCACACACTGTACTACAATACACCTACACACTGTACTACAATACACCTACATACCATACTACAGTACACCCCACACACTGTACTACAATACACCCCACACACTGTACTACAATACACCCCACACACTGGGCTAGTACAATACACTGCACTACAATACACCCCACACACTGGGCTAGTACAATACACTGCACTACAATACACCCCACACACTGGGCTACTATACACCGCACTACAATACACTGCACAAACTGTAATACAATACACCACACTACAATACACCTACACACTGTGCTACTATACACCGTACTACAATACACCCCACACACTGCACTACTATACACCGTACTACAATACACCATACAGGAAAGACTGATGATTTATGGAGGGATCACTCACCTGCTCATCATTGTGCTCCTCTCACAGGATTCCCGACTGACACAACACATGACTGGAGAGTATTTACCTACAGCTGACAGGTTTTCTGGCTCTCCAGACAGCAGCACAGCTGAACCTCATTAGCCAGCAGGAGCAGAGATGATCCCAGACTACAGAGTGGAGCCCCGATTCCAGACTACAGAGCGGAGCCATGATCCCAGACTACAGAGCAGAGCCCTGATCCCAGACAAGAGAGCGGAGCCCTGATCCCAGACAAGAGAGCAGAGCCCTGATCCCAGACTACAGAGCGGAGCCCTGATCCCAGACAAGAGAGCAGAGCCCCGATCCCAGACTACAGAGCGGAGCCCCGATCCCAGACAAGAGAGCGGAGCCCCGATCCCAGACAAGAGAGCGGAGCCCTGATCCCAGACAAGAGAGCAGAGCCCTGATCCCAGACTACAGAGCGGAGCCACGATCCCAGACTACAGAGTGGAGCCCCGATCCCAGACAAGAGAGCGAAGCCCTGATCCCAGACTACAGAGCATGGTGAAAATTCCCTGCAGATCACAGCAATCATTTTCAGGAGCAAATTACTGGTATCTTTACTGCTGGGTTTGGGACAATTGCCCTCTTTGCCCCTTCCCTGAATGGGAAATGTTTGTGTTTGCTACACTGGGGTAGCCCTGGTGCCCATCCTATAGGGGGCTCCCTGGTGTGCCTATCCTATAGGGGGCTCCCCGGTGTACCCACCCTATAGGGGGCTCCCCATCCTATAGGGGGCTACCCATCCTATAGGGGGCTCCCCGGTGTACCAACCCTATAGGGGGCTCCCCATCCTGTAGGGGGCTCCCCGGTGTACCCACCCTATAGGGTGCTCCACGGTGTACCCACCCTATAGGGGGTTCCCCGGTGTACCCACCCTATAGGGGGTTCCCCGGTGTACCCACTCTATAGGGGGCTCCCCGGTGTACCCACCCTATAGGGGGCTCCCCATCCTATAGGGGGCTCCACGGTGTACCCACCCTATAGGGAGCTCCACGGTGTACCCATCCTATAGGGGGCTCCCCGATGTGTACCCACCCTATAGGGGGTTCCCCGGTGTAACCACCCTATAGGGGGCTACCTGGTGTATCCATCCTATAGGGGGCTCCCCACCCTATAGGGGGCTCCCCGGTGTACCCACCCTATAGGGAGCTCCACGGTGTACCCATCCTATAGGGGGCTCCCCGGTGTACCCACCCTATAGGGGGCTCCCCAATGTACCCATCCTATCGGGGGCTCCCCGGTGTACCCACCCTATAGGGGGCTCCCCGATGTGTACCCATCCTATAGGGGGCTACCCATCCTATAGGGGGCTCCCCGGTGTACCAACCCTATAGGGGGCTCCCCATCCTGTAGGGGGCTCCCCGGTGTACCCACCCTATAGGGTGCTCCACGGTGTACCCACCCTATAGGGGGTTCCCCGGTGTACCCACCCTATAGGGGGCTCCCCGGTGTACCCACCCTATAGGGGGCTCCCCGATGTGTACCCATCCTATAGGGGGCTCCCCGATGTGTACCCATCCTATAGGGGGCTCCCCGGTGTACCCACCCTATAGGGGGCTCCCGGTGTAGAATTGATGCAGTATTCGCAGGCGCGGCGAGCACAGAGTCTGTTTGTCCCGGAGCTGCCATTTTCCACAACAGTAACCCCCTTACCGCCGGCGAGCTCCAATCTCACGCTAATGAGGAGCCGCTAATTAGCTCCAATTATGGAGGAATCCTACTTCCCATTAATGAGTGGCTGGGGGAAAGTTCATCGCTCAACCACACCGAGCGATTACCGACAGACTTGTCGTCTCCTGGACTGCGTCCGGACCGAGAGCCCATCACAGTGGGGGGCCGCGGGGGGCTCCTGATCCAATCAGCCCTCACTATGCCACTGCTGGGGTTATCCCTATAGATGGAGCAGTGAGGGGTTATACCCCCGGCGTAAATAGGGATGATGGGAATATTAACCCCACCTTTTGGTTTCAGATATACTTGAACTTGGAGTCAATTGATCAATTTATGTTGATAGTCTGGCTGGGATGGGCACAGAGGGGTGTTGGACAAATGTGAGAAGCGTTCCCCCAGATGTGACAGTATTTAGTTTATTACAGTGGTTTCCTATGATCGTCGGCTCCATCTAGTGGCCACAATGCAGTATTTAAAAAAAATGAATAAAACTTTATTTATCATGTGTGGGAATGTATTTTGTGTTGGCAGCTACTCACTATTAATTATGTATTGGTTCACACATTACAATATTCTTTTATCACAATGCAGTATTATTTCTGGAAAGCCTCAATCAGGAGAAAAACCTCATTATGACCACTTGGTGGCGCTGACGATCAAAGGAAACCACTGCCTTAGGCAGAAAAAGATTGAAGTAGAACTAAAGGCAAAACCTTTATTTTTTTTTTCCATTTTGGAGTATTGGAGGGTTATAACCCCGGCTAGATTTTGTAATTGGGGGGAGATTTATCATGACTTCCTGTCTTCACGCCCAAAACAGGCGGTAATAGGAAATCCCTGCAGGTCACCAGAGAATCTCCCTAAGACAGCAAAAAAACCTGACAGGGGTGCTAATCCTTCTCCACTCCATCCAACACAAAAAAAAAAAAGTTTTGCTTTTAGTTGTACTTTAACTGAAGGGCTGAAATAACTTCCTCCCCCTGGAGATCCTCCAATAAAGGGCGCGGGAATTGGGGAGGGGTCACATGATCTCCGCTGAAGGACAACATCGGCCGGTGTGAACTCTAATCCCCCCTTCAGCAGTGACCACACGAGTACCGAGGCTTCTGGTTATGTGTGCAGCACTGCAGGGACCAGGGCCCGGGACAGGGGGTGGGCAGAAGGGACGACTACCCCAGGCGCAGCTTGTAATGTAGGGATAGGGGGGCGCCACAAGTTCCTTCTACTATAAGGCTGACAGGAGTAGTGACAGCAGGATCACTACTTCTGTCAGCCCAGCGCTAGAAGCAGCAAGGAGAGGAGGAGTGAGCTGGAAGGAGGCGCAGGCTGTGCTCTCTCGCTCCCTCCTCCCCAAAAGCTTGCACATAATAAAGGGGGGACAATTTGTATTGTAGGGATTGGGGGCACCACAAGTTCTTTCTACTATAAGGCTGACAGGAGTAGTGATAGCGGGATCACTACTTCTGTCAGCCCAGCGCTGGAAGCAGCAAGGAGAGGAGGAGAGAGCTGGGAGGAGGCGCAGGCTGTGCTCTCTCTCCCTCCTCCACATTAGCTTGCACATAATAAACGGGGGGGGGGCAATTTGTATTGTAGGGATGGGGGGCGCCACAAGTTCCTTCTACTATAAGGCTGACAGGAGTAGTGACAGCGGGATCACTACTTCTGTCAGCCCAGCGCTGGAAGCAGCGAGGAGAGGAGGAGAGAGCTGGGAGGAGGCGCAGGCTGTGCTCTCTCGCTCCCTCCTCCCCAAAAGCTTGCACATAATAAAGGGGGGGGCAATTTGTATTGTAGGGATGGGGGGCGCCACAAGTTCCTTCTACTATAAGGCTGACAAGAGTAGTGACAGCGGGATCACTACTTCTGTCAGCCCAGCGCTAGAAGCAGCAAGGAGAGGAGGAGAGAGCTGGGAGGAGGCGCAGGCTGTGCTCTCTCTCCCTCCTCCACATTAGCTTGCACATAATAAAAGGGGGGGGGGGGCGCAATTTGTATTGTAGGGATGGGGGGCGCCACAAGTTCCTTCAACTATAAGGCTGACAGGAGTAGTGACAGCAGCATCATCACTTTTGTCAGCCCAGCGCTGGAAGCAGCGAGGAGAGGAGGAGTGAGCTGAGAGGAGGTGCAGGCTGTGCTCTGTCTCCCCCTCCTCCACATAAGCTCACACATAATAAAAGGGGGGGGTGCCTCCGTTTCCTATGTTTACTAAAAAAAAACAAAATTGTTTACAGAGATCAATGGCTCAAGCTGTCCTTACTGAAAGAGGTAACACAGTGACTCCGCCCCCTCCCGGTTGGAATGGCTCTGTATGAGGCCGGAGACAGAGGGGCTGAAGGAAAGCAGCTTCTGCTGATAATTTATACAGTAAAACAAACAAACTTCAAAAAAGAATAATCCGATTTCCCCCAAAGCCGTGACGGGGTGTGTGAGTGATGAAGATAGAGGAGCTCTGATACGATCGTAGCGCTCCATGAAGGCGCGGCGCTCGGCCCGGGCGAGGGGCACAATGTCATGATTTAGGGGGGCGCTGGGCACGATGTCATGATTTAGGGGGGCGCTCGGCCCCGGCGAGGGGCGCGATGTCATGATTTAGGGGGGCGCTCGGCCCCGGCGAGGGGCACGATGTCATGATTTAGGGGGGCGCTCGGCCCAGGCGAGGGGCACGATGTCATGATTTAGGGGGGCGCTCGGCCCGGGCGAGGGGCATTATGTCATGATTTAGGGGGGCGCTCGGCCCGGGCGAGGGGCACCATGTCATGATTTAGGGGGGTGCTCGGCCCGGGCGAGGGGCACGATGTCATGATTTAGGGGGGCGCTCGGCCCGGGCGAGGGGCACGATGTCATGATTTAGGGGGGGGCGCGCTCGGCCCGGGCAAGGGGCACGATGTCATGATTTAGGGGGGTGCTCGGCCCGGGCGAGGGGCATGATGTCATGATTTAGGGGGGCGCTCGGCCCGGGCGAGGGGCACGATGTCATGATTTAGGGGGGCGCTCGGCCCGGGCGAGGGGCACGATGTCATGATTTAGGGGGGCACTCGGCCCGGGCGAGGGGCTCGATGTCATGATTTAGGGGGGGCGCTCGGCCCGGGCGAGGGGCACCATGTCATGATTTAGGGGGGTGCTCGGCCCGGGCGAGGGGCACGATGTCATGATTTAGGGGGGCGCTCGGCCCGGGCGAGGGGCACGATGTCATGATTTAGGGGGGCGCTCGGCCCGGGCGAGGGGCACGATGTCATGATTTAGGGGGGCACTCGGCCCGGGCGAGGGGCTCGATGTCATGATTTAGGGGGGCGCTCGGCCCGGGCGAGGGGCACGATGTCATGATTTAGGGGGGCGCTCGGCCCGGGCGAGGGGCACGATGTCATGATTTAGGGGGGCGCTCGGCCCGGGGCAATGGGCACGATGTCATGATTTAGGGGGGCGCTCGGCCCGGGCGAGGGGCACGATGTCATGATTTAGGGGGGCGCTCGGCCCGGGCGAGGGGCACGATGTCATGATTTAGGGGGGGCGCTCGGCCCGGGCGAGGGGCACGATGTCATGATTTAGGGGGGCGCTCGGCCCGGGCGAGGGGCATGATGTCATGATTTAGGGGCAGGATGTCGTTCTCAGGAAGCTTTCACAAGTCTCTGAGTGCCGCAATCTCCGGATACTCAGACAGTTCTCCTTTCATGTTCCTCGGTGTGAGAAACGTTCCTAGAAAACCCGATTTCCCAGAAATTGGAGAGCAGATTACACCATACATGATACCCCCCCCCCCCCCCCCCCAGAACTGACCCCCCCTCCCCCCATCACCCCCCCCTCCATCACCCCCTCCGCCAGGCCACAATCGAATCTATTCATACATGGATCGATCAGGATATGTACATAAGGAGGGAGCGATGTTCTGCAGATCACCATAGAGGTCAGTGATGAGATAATCTGCAGAATATATCAATATGGATCTGTCAGGAGGGGGAGGGGAGGGAGCGATGTTCTGCAGATTATTGATAAATCAGTTAGCAGTCTATCAGCCAAATGAAAGTCTCTGATTGGTGCAGAGGTGATCGCATAGAGAAGTTGTACTGTCAGTGTCCTCCCTCTGCACCCGGGGGGGACGAGTCTCTCTGATAATCCGTCACAGAGAGATAATCTGGGGCTCTGCTGACCCCCCCCTCCCCCCCCCCCCCCCCAGTCCCCATTACCCACCCTGTACTGATGAGCTCAGAGCAGGTGGCCGCAGTCTACATACCCTCCATAAGCCCCAAATGTGAAACTCCTCTTCCTGTGGTTCATGGTGAGACTCTGTGCCAGTCTGGAGGGTGACAGCCGGGCAGATCCATCCCTCCCCCTCCCCCCCCCCCCCCCTCCTCTACGTTCCTCTTCCTCATCACTAACACTCTGTGTCTGCTTCACTAAGTACATGAGAGTAGAAAGAGTCCCAGTCACCCCGTACACCCCATTCCTACACCCCGTACACCCCATCCCTACACCCCGTACACCCCGCACATACACCCCGTACACCCCATCCCTACACCCCCTATACACCCCCCGCACATACACCCCGTACACCCCATCCCTACACCCCGCACATACACCCCGTACACCCCATCCCTACACCCCGCACATACACCCCGTACACCCCATCCCTACACCCCGTACACCCCGCACATACACCCCGTACACCCCATCCCTACACCCCGCACACCCTATACACCCCCCGCACATACACCCCGTACACCCCATCCCTACACCCCGTACACCCCGTACACCCCATACACCCCGTACACCCCATCCCTACACCCCGCACACCCTATACACCCCCCGCACATACACCCCGTACACCCCATCCCTACACCCCGCACATACACCCCGTACACCCCATCCCTACACCCCGCACATACACCCCGTACACCCCATCCCTACACCCCGTACACCCCGCACATACACCCCGTACACCCCATCCCTACACCCCGCACACCCTATACACCCCCCGCACATACACCCCGTACACCCCATCCCTACACCCCGCACATACACCCCGCACACCCTATACACCCCCCGCACATACACCCCGTACACCCCATCCCTACACCCCGCACATACACCCCGTACACCCCATTCCTACACCCCGTACACCCCATCCCTACACCCCGTACACCCCGCACATACACCCCGTACACCCCATCCCTACACCCCGCACACCATATACACCCCCCGCACATACACCCCGTACACCCCATCCCTACACCCCGTACACCCCGCACATACACCCCGTACACCCCATCCCTACACCCCGCACATACACCCCGTACACCCCATCCCTACACCCCGCACATACACCCCGTACACCCCATCCCTACACCCCGTACACCCCGCACATACACCCCGTACACCCCATCCCTACACCCCGCACACCCTATACACCCCCCGCACATACACCCCGTACACCCCATCCCTACACCCCGCACATACACCCCGTACACCCCATCCCTACACCCCGCACATACACCCCGTACACCCCATCCCTACACCCCGCACATACACCCCGCACACCCTATACACCCCCCGCACATACACCCCGTACACCCCATCCCTACACCCCGCACATACACCCCGTACACCCCATCCCTACACCCCGCACATACACCCCGTACACCCCATCCCTACACCCCCTACACCCCGCACATACACCCCGTACACCCCATCCCTACACCCCCCACACCCTCTACACCCCCCGCACATACACCCCGTACACCCCATCCCTACACCCCGCACATACACCCCGTACACCCCATCCCTACACCCCGTACACCCCGCACATACACCCCGTACACCCCATCCCTACACCCCGCACACCCTATACACCCCCCGCACATACACCCCGTACACCCCATCCCTACACCCCGCACATACACCCCGTACACCCCATCCCTACACCCCGCACATACACCCCATTCCTACACCCCGTACACCCCATCCCTACACCCCGTACACCCCGCACATACACCCCGTACACCCCATCCCTACACCCCGCACACCCTATACACCCCCCGCACATACACCCCGTACACCCCATCCCTACACCCCGCACATACACCCCGTACACCCCATCCCTACACCCCGCACATACACCCCGTACACCCCATCCCTACACCCCGTACACCCCGCACATACACCCCGTACACCCCATCCCTACACCCCGCACACCCTATACACCCCCCGCACATACACCCCGTACACCCCATCCCTACACCCCGTACACCCCGCACATACACCCCGTACACCCCATCCCTACACCCCGCACACCCTATACACCCCCCGCACATACACCCCGTACACCCCATCCCTACACCCCGCACATACACCCCGTACACCCCATCCCTACACCCCGCACATACACCCCGTACACCCCATCCCTACACCCCGTACACACACCCCGTACACCCCATCCCTACACCCCGCACACCCTATACACCCCCCGCACATACACCCCGTACACCCCATCCCTACACCCCGCACATACACCCCGTACACCCCATCCCTACACCCCGCACATACACCCCGTACACCCCATTCCTACACCCCGTACACCCCATCCCTACACCCCGTACACCCCATTCCTACACCCCGTACACCCCATCCCTACACCCCGTACACCCCGCACATACACCCCGTACACCCCATCCCTACACCCCGCACACCCTATACACCCCCCGCACATACACCCCGTACACCCCATCCCTACACCCCGCACATACACCCCGTACACCCCATCCCTACACCCCGTACACCCTGCACATACACCCCGTACACCCCATCCCTACACCCCGCACACCCTATACACCCCCCGCACATACACCCCGTACACCCCATCCCTACACCCCGCACATACACCCCGTACACCCCATCCCTACACCCCGCACATACACCCCGCACACCCTATACACCCCCCGCACATACACCCCGTACACCCCATCCCTACACCCCGCACATACACCCCGTACACCCCATCCCTACACCCCGCACATACACCCCGTACACCCCATCCCTACACCCCGTACACCCCGCACATACACCCCGTACACCCCATCCCTACACCCCGCACACCCTATACACCCCCCGCACATACACCCCGTACACCCCATCCCTACACCCCGCACATACACCCCGTACACCCCATCCCTACACCCCGCACATACACCCCGTACACCCCATCCCTACACCCCGTACACCCCGCACATACACCCCGTACACCCCATCCCTACACCCCGCACACCCTATACACCCCCCGCACATACACCCCGTACACCCCATCCCTACACCCCGCACATACACCCCGTACACCCCATTCCTACACCCCGTACACCCCATCCCTACACCCCGTACACCCCGCACATACACCCCGTACACCCCATCCCTACACCCCGCACACCCTATACACCCCCCGCACATACACCCCGTACACCCCATCCCTACACCCCGCACATACACCCCGTACACCCCATCCCTACACCCCGCACATACACCCCGTACACCCCATCCCTACACCCCGTACACCCCGCACATACACCCCGTACACCCCATCCCTACACCCCGCACACCCTATACACCCCCCGCACATACACCCCGTACACCCCATCCCTACACCCCGCACATACACCCCGTACACCCATCCCTACACCCCGCACATACACCCCGTACACCCCATCCCTACACCCCGCACATACACCCCGTACACCCCATCCCTACACCCCGCACATACACCCCGCACACCCTATACACCCCCCGCACATACACCCCGTACACCCCATCCCTACACCCCGCACATACACCCCGTACACCCCATCCCTACACCCCGTACACCCGCACATACACCCCGTACACCCCATCCCTACACCCCGCACACCCTATACACCCCCCGCACATACACCCCGTACACCCCATCCCTACACCCCGTACACCCCGCACATACACCCCGTACACCCCATCCCTACACCCCGCACACCCTATACACCCCCCGCACATACACCCCGTACACCCCATCCCTACACCCCGCACATACACCCCGTACACCCCATCCCTACACCCCGCACATACACCCCGTACACCCCATCCCTACACCCCGTACACCCCGCACATACACCCCGTACACCCCATCCCTACACCCCGCACACCCTATACACCCCCCGCACATACACCCCGTACACCCCATCCCTACACCCCGCACATACACCCCGTACACCCCATCCCTACACCCCGCACATACACCCCGTACACCCCATTCCTACACCCCGTACACCCCATCCCTACACCCCGTACACCCCGCACATACACCCCGTACACCCCATCCCTACACCCCGCACACCCTATACACCCCCCGCACATACACCCCGTACACCCCATCCCTACACCCCGTACACCCCGCACATACACCCCGTACACCCCATCCCTACACCCCGCACATACACCCCGTACACCCCATCCCTACACCCGCACATACACCCCGTACACCCCATCCCTACACCCCGTACACCCCGCACATACACCCCGTACACCCCATCCCTACACCCCGCACACCCTATACACCCCCCGCACATACACCCCGTACACCCCATCCCTACACCCCGCACATACACCCCGTACACCCCATCCCTACACCCGCACATACACCCCGTACACCCCATCCCTACACCCCGCACATACACCCCGCACACCCTATACACCCCCGCACATACACCCCGTACACCCCATCCCTACACCCCGCACATACACCCCGTACACCCCATCCCTACACCCCGCACATACACCCCGTACACCCCCTCCCTACACCCCGTACACCCCGCACATACACCCCGTACACCCCATCCCTACACCCCGCACACCCTATACACCCCCCGCACATACACCCCGTACACCCCATCCCTACACCCCGCACATACACCCCGTACACCCCATCCCTACACCCCGCACATACACCCCATTCCTACACCCCGTACACCCCATCCCTACACCCCGTACACCCCCCACATACACCCCGTACACCCCATCCCTACACCCCGCACACCCTATACACCCCCCGCACATACACCCCGTACACCCCATCCCTACACCCCGCACATACACCCCGTACACCCCATCCCTACACCCCGCACATACACCCCGTACACCCCATCCCTACACCCCGTACACCCCGCACATACACCCCGTACACCCCATCCCTACACCCCGCACACCCTATACACCCCCCCCACATACACCCCCTACACCCCATCCCTACACCCCGTACACCCCGCACATACACCCCGTACACCCCATCCCTACACCCCGCACACCCTATACACCCCCCGCACATACACCCCGTACACCCCATCCCTACACCCCGCACATACACCCCGTACACCCCATCCCTACACCCCGCACATACACCCCGTACACCCCATCCCTACACCCCGTACACCCCGCACATACACCCCGTACACCCCATCCCTACACCCCGCACACCCTATACACCCCCCGCACATACACCCCGTACACCCCATCCCTACACCCCGCACATACACCCCGTACACCCCATCCCTACACCCCGCACATACACCCCGTACACCCCATTCCTACACCCCGTACACCCCATCCCTACACCCCGTACACCCCGCACATACACCCCGTACACCCCATCCCTACACCCCGCACACCCTATACACCCCCCGCACATACACCCCGTTCACCCCATCCCTACACCCCGCACATACACCCCGTACACCCCATCCCTACACCCCGCACATACACCCCGTACACCCCATCCCTACACCCCGTACACCCTGCACATACACCCCGTACACCCCATCCCTACACCCCGCACACCCTATACACCCCCCGCACATACACCCCGTACACCCCATCCCTACACCCCGCACATACACCCCGTACACCCCATCCCTACACCCCGCACATACACCCCATCCCTACACCCCGCACATACACCCCGCACACCCTATACACCCCCCGCACATACACCCCGTACACCCCATCCCTACACCCCGCACATACACCCCGTACACCCCATCCCTACACCCCGCACATACACCCCGTACACCCCATCCCTACACCCCGTACACCCCGCACATACACCCCGTACACCCCATCCCTACACCCCGCACACCCTATACACCCCCCGCACATACACCCCGTACACCCCATCCCTACACCCCGCACATACACCCCGTACACCCCATCCCTACACCCCGCACATACACCCCGTACACCCCATCCCTACACCCCGTACACCCCGCACATACACCCCGTACACCCCATCCCTACACCCCGCACACCCTATACACCCCCCGCACATACACCCCGTACACCCCATCCCTACACCCCGCACATACACCCCGTACACCCCATCCCTACACCCCGCACATACACCCCGTACACCCCATTCCTACACCCCGTACACCCCATCCCTACACCCCGTACACCCCGCACATACACCCCGTACATACACCCCGTACACCCCATCCCTACACCCCGCACACCCTATACACCCCCCGCACATACACCCCGTACACCCCATCCCTACACCCCGCACATACACCCCGTACACCCCATCCCTACACCCCGCACATACACCCCGTACACCCCATCCCTACACCCCGTACACCCCGCACATACACCCCGTACACCCCATCCCTACACCCCGCACACCCTATACACCCCCCGCACATACACCCCGTACACCCCATCCCTACACCCCGCACATACACCCCGTACACCCCATACCTACACCCCGCACATACACCCCGTACACCCCATCCCTACACCCCGCACATACACCCCGTACACCCCATCCCTACACCCCGCACATACACCCCGCACACCCTATACACCCCCCGCACATACACCCCGTACACCCCATCCCTACACCCCGCACATACACCCCGTACACCCCATCCCTACACCCCGCACATACACCCCGTACACCCCATCCCTACACCCCGCACATACACCCCGTACACCCCATCCCTACACCCCGCACACCCTATACACCCCCCGCACATACACCCCGTACACCCCATCCCTACACCCCGCACATACACCCCGTACACCCCATCCCTACACCCCGCACATACACCCCGTACACCCCATCCCTACACCCCGTACACCCCGCACATACACCCCGTACACCCCATCCCTACACCCCGCACACCCTATACACCCCCCGCACATACACCCCGTACACCCCATCCCTACACCCGCACATACACCCCGTACACCCCATCCCTACACCCCGCACATACACCCCGTACACCCCATCCCTACACCCCGCACATACACCCCGTACACCCCATCCCTACACCCCGCACATACACCCCGCACACCCTATACACCCCCCGCACATACACCCCGTACACCCCATCCCTACACCCCGCACATACACCCTGTACACCCCATCCCTACACCCCGCACATACACCCCGTACACCCCATCCCTACACCCCGTACACCCCGCACATACACCCCGTACACCCCATCCCTACACCCCGCACACCCTATACACCCCCCGCACATACACCCCGTACACCCCATCCCTACACCCCGCACATACACCCCGCACACCCTATACACCCCCCGCACATACACCCCGTACACCCCATCCCTACACCCCGCACATACACCCCGTACACCCCATCCCTACACCCCGCACACCCTATACACCCCCCGCACATACACCCCGTACACCCCATCCCTACACCCCGCACATACACCCCGTACACCCCATCCCTACACCCCGCACATACACCCCGTACACCCCATCCCTACACCCCGTACACCCCGCACATACACCCCGTACACCCCATCCCTACACCCCGCACACCCTATACACCCCCCGCACACCCCATCCCTACACCCCGCACACCCCGTACATACACCCCGTACACCCCATCCCTACACCCCGCACACCCTATACACCCCACACCCCCCCCGTCCATACACCCCGCACACCCTATACACCCCCCGCACACCTCACACACCCCATCCCTACACCCCGCACATACACCCCGTACACCCCATCCTACACCCCGCACATACACCCCGTACACCCCATCCCTACACCCCGCACACCCTATACACCCCACCCCCCCACCCCCCCCGTCCATACACCCCGCACACCCTATACACCCCCCCGCACACCTCACACACCCCATCCCCACACCCCGCACATACACCCCGTACACCCCATCCTACACCCCGCACATACACCCCGTACACCCCATCCCTACACCCCGCACACCCTATACACCCCACACCCCCCCCGTCCATACACCCCGCACACCCTATACACCCCCCGCACACCTCACACACCCCATCCCCACACCCCGCACATACACCCCGTACACCCCATCCCTACACCCCGTACACCCCGCACATACACCCCGTACACCCCATCCCTACACCCCGCACACCCTATACACCCCACACCCCCCCCGTCCATACACCCCGCACACCCTATACACCCCCCGCACACCCCATCCATACACCCCGCACACCCCGTCCATACACCCCGCACTCCCCGTCCATACACCCCGCACTCCCCGTCCATACACCCCGCACTCCCCGTCCATACACCCCACACACCCCGTCCATACACCCCGCACACCCCGTCCATACACCCCGCACTCGCCGTCCATACACCCCGCACACCCCGTCCATACACCCCGCACTCCCCATCCCTACACCCCGCACACCCCGTCCCTACACCCCGTCCCTACACCCCGCACACCCCGTCCATACACCCCGCACTCCGTCAGAGACACCCCCAATGTCCGTATTTACCCCCCAATGTCTGTATTTACACCGCACTCCGCCAGAGACCCCCCCAATGTCCGTGTTTACACCCCACTCCGCCAGAGACCCCCCCAATGTCCGTATTTACACCGCACTCCGCCAGAGACCCCCAATATCCGTATTTACACCGCACTCCGCCAGAGACCCCCCCAATGTCCGTGTTTACACCCCACTCCGCCAGAGACCCCCTCAATGTCCGTATTTACACCGCACTCCGCCAGAGACCCCCCAATGTCTGTATTTACACCGCACTCCGCCAGAGACCCCCGCAATGACGGTACAGGAGACCAATATGGTCCTATAAAGGAGACACGGCGGTGGGGGTGGGATGACGCCGCTGAGCCCCCTCAGTGATAGATTTTCTCATCTGTCCGGTGATTGTCCTCATTGGTCGATCGACCACACATTTATAGTGAATAAAGACTTCATTTCATCTCCGGCTGCGTTGGGGCGCGCACTGACTGCGCTTCGCTCCTCTCCTTCCTCGTCTCTATTTATCTGGTGATAATGGATTTCCAGGCTCTCTTATCAATGTAAATATTTCATACCGTTTAAGTGTGTTTACCAATCAATTCACACATGACTTGCGCCACGTGCCGCAGGCAGGCTTTAACCCTTCCCTCTCCGAACTGGCCAATAACATGCGCCTATCCGGGGGGTACGGAGTTCGGAGATGGCGCCATGTGCCGCAGGCAGGTTTTAACCATTTTTTCTCCAAGCTGGCCAATAACCCGCGCCTATCCGGGGGTACAGAGTCTGGAGATGGCGCCACGTGCCACACACAGGCTTTAACCCTTCCCTCCCTGCTCCGAGCCGGCCCATAACCCATGCCTATTCAGGGGTAAGGAGTCCAGAGAAGGTGCCACGTGCCGCAGGCAGGTTTTAACCATTTCTCTCCAAGCTGGCCGATAACCCGCGCCTATCCAGGGGTATGGAGTCTGGAGATGGCGCCACGTGCCACACACAGGCTTTAACCCATCCCTCTCTGAGCTGGCCGATAACCCGCGCCTATCCAGGGGTATGGAGTCTGGAGATGGCGCCACGTGCCACACACAGGCTTTAACCCTTCCCTCTCTGAGCTGGCCGATAACCTGCGCCTATCCGGGGGGTACGGAGTTGGGAGATGGCGCCACGTGCCACAGGCAAGCTTTAACCCTTCCCTCTCCGAACTGGCCAATAACATGCGCCTATCCGGGGGGTACGGGGTTCGGAGATGGCGGCACGTGCCGCAGGCAGGCTTTAACCCTTTCCTCTCCCAGCCAGCTGATAACCCGCGCCTATCCGGGGGTAAGGAGTCCGGAGATGGTGCCACACACAGGCTTTAACCCTTCCCTCTCCAAGCTGGCCGATAACCCATGCCTATCCGGGGGTACGGAGTCTGGAGATGGCGCCACGTGCCACACACAGGCTTTAACCCTTCCCTCTCCGAGCCGGCCCATAACCCGTGCATATTCGGGGGTAAGGAGTCCAGAGAAGGCGCCACGTGCCGCAGGCAGGTTTTAACCCTTTTTTATTTCCAAGCTGGCCAATAACCCGCGCCTATCCGGGGGTACGGAGTCTGGAGATGGCACCACGTGCCACACACAGGCTTTAACCCTTTTCTCTTCAAGCTGGCCCATAACCTGCACCTATCCGGGGGTAAGGAGTCCATAGATAGCGCCACGTGCCGCAAGCAGGCTTTAACCCTTTCCTCTCCAAGCTGGCCGATAACATGCGCCTATCCGGGGGGTAGGGAGTTCGGAGATGGCGCCACGTGCTGCAGGCAGGCTTTAACCCTTTCCTCTCCCAGCCAGCTGATAACCCGCGCCTATCCGGGGGTAAGGAGTCCGGAGATGGCACCATGTGCCGCAGGCAGGTTTTAACCATTTTTTCTCCAAGCTGGCTGATAACCCGCGCCTATCCAGGGGTATGGAGTCTGGAGATGGCGCCATGTGCCACACACAGGCTTTAACCCCTCCCTCTCCGAGCCGGCCCATAACCCGCACCTATCCGGGGGTACGGAGTCTGGAGATGGCGCCATGTGCCACACACAGGCTTTAACCCCTCCCTCTCCGAGCCGGCCCATAACCCGTGCATATTCGGGGGTAAGGAGTCCAGAGAAGGCGCCACGTGCCGCAGGCAGGTTTTAACCCTTTTTTATTTCCAAGCTGGCCGATAACCCGCGCCTATCCGGGGGTACGGAGTCTGGAGATGGCACCACGTGCCACACACAGGCTTTAACCCTTTTCTCTCCAAGCTGGCCCATAACCTGCACCTATCCGAGGGTAAGGAGTCCATAGATAGCGCCACGTGCCGCAAGCAGGCTTTAACCCTTTCCTCTCCAAGCTGGCCGATAACCCGCACCTATCCGGGGGTACGGAGTCCGAAGATGGTGATCCTGCAGGGGAAATTCCAGGTTAATTGAAGTAAAAAGAGCCCCAGCTGAGTTCACTCTACACATTGCATCCGATTCATCCAACTTTATTGCCCATCCAGAGCTGATTTGGATTTCCTTGAAGGTTTTCACGCGGTTTGATGGCGTTTGGTGGCACCGAGGGGACAGTTGTGGAATGACAGTACAGCTGTGATTGGACGCGGCGGCGGGGGGGGAGGAGTCGGGGGGCTCAATACCCCCTTTGTTATCCGCACAAACGCCTTTCATGTCAGAAGGCCGCAAACGCCTCCATCTACCATCAGATTAAAGGGGAACTCCGGGTTTGTGTATAGAGCTGGTCTACAAGTCAGCTTGTGATTGGAAGTCACATGACCTCTCCCATGTTACTCTGTTGCTGAGATTCCAAAAATCTGAGAATTGCGGTTCCCTTGCGACCAGAACAGGAGGCGGGAATTCCCAGCCTACTCGTCCCCCTGCACCTGTCACTATTGGGCAGCAGGTGGCACTGTAGTCTCATTTGAGCTCTTTTCAGGCATCTCTTTTCCAGCTTGTTGAGAAATATATAAAATATAAAAGGTTTGCAGTACAAAGAGAGACATTTATTACTCGTAAAGGTTTAGAAACCGTCCAGCCACATCTCCGGCATCTCTGCCCTTCACCCCACTTCTTCATCACACATCATATACCATATAAAGCAAGAGAGCGGAAAATGAAAGAATAGATACAAAGTAACCATTACATTGCAGGAGAAAGAGAAAGTTACTAAAAATGTACTTTTTACAGCCAGCAGGTGGCGCTCTGGTCTGCTTTACTGATCTTCTCAGCTATCTCTTTACACCCTGTTGAGAAATTATATATATATATATATATATATATATATATATATATATATATATACAGTGGATATAAAAAGTTTACACACCCCTGTTGGTAAAATGTCCGGTTTCTGTGATATAAAAAAAAAAAATGAAGCAAAGATAAATCATTTCAGAACTTTTTCCACCTTTAAAGTGATTGTAAGGGTTTTTTTTTATTTATTTTTTTATAACAACCATATCATACTTACCTCCACTGTGCAGCTCGTTTTGCACAGAGTGGCCCCGAACCTCCTCTTCTGGGGTCCCTCGGCGGCTCTCGCGGCTCCTCCAGTACTGTATTTAGGTTTTGTGCTGCCCTAGGCCTAACTAAACTCGTGCACCCCCTAATTTAAATATGACCCGCCCCCTTCCTGTCAGGGCCACACCCCTTGCTGTTTAATTTTCGAGTGGGGACACTAGTTCTGAGGGCCGAGGGGGCGGGGCAATGGATTTCCTCTCACTTCCTGTTTGGCTATGGGGGCAGGAAGTGAAGGGAAATCTCTGCAATGGGACAGGGATGGTAAAAAATAAACTGACAGGGGCTATAACCCTCCCTTATTCTATCCAAAATGAAAAAAAAGAAGTGTTGCCTACAGTTCTACTTTAACCACTTTCAGCCCCGGACCAATTTGCAGCCAAAGGACCAGGCCCCTTTTTGCGATTCGGCACTGCGTCGCTTTAACTGACAATTGCGCGGTCGTGCGACGTGGCTCCCAAACAAAATTGACGTCCTTTTTTTCCCACAAATAGAGCTTTCTTTTGGTGGTATTTGATCGCCCCTGCGGTTTTTATTTTTTTGCGCTATAAACAAAAAAGTGCGACAATTTTGAAAAAAAACGCATTATTTTTTATTTTTTGCTATAATAAATATCCCCCAAAAAATATATAAAAAAACATTTTTTTTTCCTCAGTTTAGGCCGATACGTATTCTTCTACATATTTTTGGTAAAAAAAATCGCAATAAGCGATTATTGATTGGTTTGCGCAGAAGTTATAGCGTTTACAAGATAGGGGATAGTTTTATAGCATTTTTATTAATATTTTTTTTTTTATTAGTAATGGCGGCGATCAGCGATTTTTTTTTTTGTGACTGCGACATTATGGCGGACACATCGGACATTTTTGACACATTTTTGGGACCATTGTCATTTATACAGCAATCAATGCTATTTAAATGCACTGATTCCTGTATAAATGACACTGGCAGTGAAGGGGTTAACCACAAGGGGGCAGTGTAGGGGTTAAGTATGCCTAGGAGTGTGTTTCTTACTGTGGGGGGGGCGTGGCTGTCAGCTAGTGAATGCTGATCTCTGCTCCAATCACAGGGAGCAGAGATCGGCGTCACTAGTTGCTAGGCAGAACGGGGAGATGCTGTTTATCTCGGCATCTCCCCGTTCAGCCTTCCCGTGAGACGATCGCGGGTGTCCCCGCGGCGATCGAGTCCGCGGGGACCGCGACCGGACTCACGGGGGTCCCGACCGGCGCAGGAGCGCGCCGCTCCCGATGGCATGGACAGGCATTAAGGAGGGACTTATATATACGCCCTCCTGCCTGTACGTGCCATTCTGCCGACGTATATCGCCGTGCGCCGGTCGGGAAGTGGTTACAGCACAAATTTCTGATAATCTTATGGAGAGGACTAAGAAGATATAACCATGCCAATGGTGCAGCAGAAAACACAGAGCACAGTGAGGAAGGTTTGTGGTCCAGGATGATAGGACAGTCAAAATTAGAAGTGGCGCCCCCCACAGTTGCGTAATGCCGGCCGCCCGCATATCAGAAGCAGTGCGGCTGCTTTATGGGGGGAGCTAGACTAATTTGCCTCTCAGCCCAGTCTGCCCCATAAGACTGGCGCTACAATAACAGGGGACTCTTTCTGTGCTGCCCCCCTGCAAAGTGCTGCCCTAGGCCTGAGCCTTGTCGGCCTAGGCCGGGATACAGCGTTGGGCTCCTCCCCACATCAGATAACCCCCTAGGAGAAGCGCTCTCCCAAGAGGGTTACCTTGCAGGCGTGCTCCCGAGTCCAGCCTATGGCGTCCATAGAGGCTGAATGCAGGACTCGGCCCCGCCCCCCCGGCGCTCGCGTCATTGTATTTGATAGACAGCAGCGGGAGCTAATGGCTGCGCTTCTATCAATCTATACAATCAAGAGCCGAGAACCCCAGGCAAAGAGACAGCGCATCCCCGATAGGTGAAGTTCCAGGGCTCAGGTAAGTAAAACAGGGGGGCTGGGGGGGCGGTCACTGCCAGGTGTTTTTTCACCTTAATGCATAGGGTGCACGAGGGATTACAACCCCTTTAACCACTTCAGCCCCGGACCAATTGGCAGCCAAAGTACCAGGCCCCTTTTTGCGATTCGGCACTGCGTCGCTTTAACTGACAATTGCGCGGTCGTGCGACGTGGCTTCCAAACAAAATTGGCGTCCTTTTTTTCCCACAAATAGAGCTTTCTTTTGGTGGTATTTGATCGCCTCTGCGGTTTTTATTTTTTGCGCTATAAACAAAAATAGAGCGACAATTTTGAAAAAAATGCAATATTTTTTGCTTTTTGCTATAATAAATATCCCCCAAAAATATATAAAAAAACATTTTTTTTCCTCAGTTTAGGCCGATACGTATTCTTCTACATATTTTTGGTAAAAAAATCGCAATTATTGATTGGTTTGCGCAAAAGTTATAGCGTTTACAAAATAGGGGATAGTTTTATAGCATTTTTATTAATATTTTTTTTTTACTAGTAATGGCGGCGATCAGCGATTTTTATTGTGACTGCGACATTATGGCGGACACATCGGACATTTTTGACACATTTTTGGGACCACTGTCATTTATACAGAAATCAGTGCTATTTAAATAGCACTGATTCCTATGTAAATGACAGTGGCAGTGAAGGAGTTAACCACTAGGGGGCGGGGAGGAGTTAGTGTGACGTATTGTGTTTTTTTCACAGTAGGGGGCGGGGCTGACGTCTGACGTCATTGATCGGCTTTCCCGATGACAGGGAACAGCCGATCAATGACAGGCAGAGTAGGAAGCGCGGGGAGAGGTTTGTTTACACAGACCTCTCCCCGTTCTTCAGCTCCGTAACCCGATCGCGGGACACCAGCGGCGATCGGGTCCGCTGGTCCCGCGGCCGTGGTCACGGAGCTCCCGACCGGGTCGCGAGCGCGCCCAACCCCACGGCTAGGCAATTAAAGAGGACTTATATATAAGTCCTTTTGCCTAGCCGTGACATTCTGTAGACGTATATCTACATGAGGTGGTCGGGAAGCGGTTAATGTGACCTATAAACTGTACAACTCAATTGAAAATCAAACTGAAATATTTTAGGGGGGGAAGTAAAAATAAAAAAATAAAATGAGGTTGCATAAGTGTGCACACCCTCTTGTATCTGGGGATGGCGCCGTGTTCAAAATTAACCAATCACATTCAGACTCATGATAAATAGGAGTCAGTACACACCTGCCATCATTTGGAGTTCCTCTGATCAACCCCAAATAAAGTTCAGCTGTCTTAGTAGGTCTTTCCTGACATTTTCTTAGTCGCATTCTCCAGAAAAAGCTATGGTCCTCATACAGCTTCCAAAACATCAGAGGGGTCTCATTGTTAGAAGGTATCAGTCAGGAGAAGGTTCACGGCATTAGATATATCATGGAACACAGTGAAGACCGTCATCATCAATTGGAGAAAATACGGCACCACAGTGACATCACCAAGAACTGGACTTCCCTCCACAATTGATGGAAAAGACGAGAAGAGAACTGGCCAGGGAGGCTGCCAAGAGGCCGACAGCAACATTAAAGGAGCTGCAGGAATATCTGGCAAGTCCCGGCTGTGTGGTGACACCAATCTCCCGTATTCCTCGTGTGTCTGGGCTATGGGGTAGAGTGACGAGACGGAAGACTTTTCTTACCAAGAAAAACATCCAAGCCCAGCTAAATTATGTAAAAACACATCTGAAGTCTCCCAAAAGCAAGTGGGGAAATGTGTTCTGGTCTGATGAAACCAAGGCTGAAATTTTTGGCCATAATTCCAAAAGATATGTTTGATGCAAAAACAACACAGTGCACATCACCAAAAACTCCATACCCACCGTGAAGCATGGTGGTGGCAGCATCATGCTCTGGGGCTGTTTTTCTTCAGCTGGAACATGGGCCTTAGTGAGGGAAATATGAACAGTTCTAAATACCGGTTAATAATGGCAGAAAACCTCCAGGCTTCTGTGTATGGCAGAGCCGGCCGGAGGTCGGTCATTGTACATCTCCAGACACTCCTGTGTATGGCAGAGCCGGGCCGGAGGTCGGTCATTGTACATCTCCAGACACTCCTGTGTATGGCAGAGCCGGGCCGGAGGTCGGTCATTGCACATCTCCAGGCTCTCCTGTGTATGGCAGAGCCGGGCCGGAGGTCGGTCATTGCACATCTCCAGGCTCTCCTGTGTATGGCAGAGCCGGGCCGGAGGTCGGTCATTGTACATCTCCAGGCACTCCTGTCTATGGCAGAGCCGAGCCAGAGGTCGGTCATTGTACATCTCCAGGCACTCCTGTCTATGGCAGAGCCGGCCGGAGGTCGGTGATTGTACATCTCCAGGCACTCCTATCTATGACAGAGCCGGGCCGGAGGGCGGTCATTGTACATCTCCAGGCACTCCTGTCTATGGCAGAGCTGGCCGGAGGTCGGTCATTGTACATCTCCAGACACTCCTGTCTATGGCAGAGCCAAGCCGGAGGTCGGTGATTGTACATCTCCAGACACTCCTGTGTATGGCAGAGCCAAGCCGGAGGTCGGTCATTGTACATCTCCAGGCACTCCTGTGTATGGCAGAGCCGGGCCGGAGGTCGGTCATTGTACATCTCCAGGCACTCCTATCTATGGCAGAGCCAAGCCGGAGGTCGGTCATTGTACATCTCCAGGCACTCCTGTCTATGGCAGAGCCGGGCCGGAGGTCGGTCATTGTACATCTCCAGGCACTCCTGTGTATGGCAGAGCCGGGCCGGAGGTCGGTCATTGTACATCTCCAGGCACTCCTGTGTATGGCAGAGCCGGCCGGAGGTCGGTCATTGTACATCTCCAGACACTCCTGTGTATGGCAGAGCCGAGCCGGAGGTCGGTCATTGTACATCTCCAGGCACTCCTGTGTATGGCAGAGCCGAGCCGGAGGTCGGTCATTGTACATCTCCAGGCACTCCTGTCTATGGCAGAGCCGGGCCGGAGGTCGGTCATTGTACATCTCCAGGCACTCCTGTCTATGGCAGAGCCGGGCCGGAGGTCGCTCATTGCACATCTCCAGGCACTCCTGTCTATGGCAGAGCCGAGCCGGTGGTCGGTCATTGTACATCTCCAGGCACTCCTGTCTATGGCAGAGCCGGGCCGGAGGTCGCTCATTGCACATCTCCAGGCACTCCTGTCTATGGCAGAGCCGAGCCGGTGGTCGGTCATTGTACATCTCCAGGCACTCCTGTCTATGGCAGAGCCGGCCGGAGGTCGGTGATTGTACATCTCCAGACACTCCTGTCTATGGCAGAGCCGGGCCGGAGGTCGGTCATTGTACATCTCCAGGCACTCCTGTCTATGGCAGAGCCGGCCGGAGGTCGGTGATTGTACATCTCCAGACACTCCTGTCTATGGCAGAGCCGGGCCGGAGGTCGGTCATTGTACATCTCCAGGCACTCCTGTCTATGGCAGAGCCGGCCGGAGGTCGGTGATTGTACATCTCCAGGCACTCCTGTCTATGGCAGAGCCGAGCCGGTGGTCGGTCATTGTACATCTCCAGGCACTCCTGTCTATGGCAGAGCCGGCCGGAGGTCGGTGATTGTACATCTCCAGGCACTACTGTCTATGGCAGAGCCGGGCCGGAGGTCGGTCATTGTACATCTCCAGGCACTCCTGTCTATGGCAGAGCCGGGCCGGAGGTCGCTCATTGCACATCTCCAGGCACTCCTGTCTATGGCAGAGCTGAGCCGGTGGTCGGTCATTGTACATCTCCAGGCACTCCTGTCTATGGCAGAGCCGAGCCGGAGTTCGGTGATTGCACATCTCCAGGCACTCCTGTGTATGGCAGAGCCGGGCCGGAGGTCGGTCATTGTACATCTCCAGGCACTCCTGTCTATGGCAGAGCCGAGCCGGAGGTCGGTGATTGCACATCTCCAGGCACTCCTGTCTATGGCAGAGCCGAGCCGGAGGTCGGTCATTGTATATCTCCAGGCACTCCTATCTATGACAGAGCCGAGCCGGAGGTCGGTCATTGTACATCTCCAGGCACTCCTGTCTATGGCAGAGCCGAGCCGGAGGTCGGTCATTGCTCAATCAATTCCAGGCTGAAACTTTGCAACAGCCTAAGATCTCAACGTCCCAAACCTATCCATATTAGGAGAAGTTTCAGGAGTAAGGTTAATGTAGAGAGATGTAGTATGATTGAAGAAGAGAGAGTAAGAGAAAGTAGAAAGAGTAGAGAGATGAAAATGAGAGGTTAGTGAGAGAGAATAGAGTGAGGAGGAGTTCATTAGAGATGATAGGATGAGAGAGAAGGAGAAGTTGAATGAAAGTTAGAGTAGGAGGAGTAGAAGAAAGAGAAAGAGAGAAAGCATTCGGAGTTCCACAAGGCAAAGGAAAACGGTATTAAAGTTAGAGAGTGGAGGAGAGAGTAGAGGAGAAAGAAATGTAAAGAGAGTTAGAGTTGAAGAGTAAGAAGTGGTTGAGAAAGAGTTTAGAGTAAGTAAAGTAGTTTTTAAGAAGTAGTTTTGAGTGAGTAGAGAGAAGTAGTTTGAGTTCAGAGTGTGACAGAGAGCTTCTAAGGCAATTTTTTGGGGAGCTTAATGTGGCTTAACGTACAAAAAAGACCTTAAATGTTAACCAATTTCCTCCAAACTTTACACAATAGAAGACTCTATCCATGCCAACATATTCTGAAAATTTCAGCTCATTTGGTTAATCACACCAAAAGTTATTCACGTTAAGCTATATTTTACAATACTAAAACATTTAATGTGAAAATGGCTTAATGTAGCTTAACGTGTAATAAAGTGCCTAAACCTCAATCAATTGCCTGAAACTTTGCACAGCCTAAGATCTCAACTTCCCAAATCCATCCGAGAAATTTCATGCGATTCGGTGTTCCACAAGGCAAACTAGGCACGTTAAGCTTGTTTTTGGAGAGCTTAACGTACAAAAAAAACCTTAAATGTTAACCAATTCCCCCAAACTTCACACAATAGAAGACTATATCCATGCCAACATATTCTGAAATTTTCAGCTGATTTGGTTAATCACACCAAAAGTTATTCACATTAAGCTATATTTCACAATGCTAAACATTTAATGTGAAAATGGCTTAATGTAGCTTAATGTAGCTTAACGTGAATAAAGTGCCTAAACCTCAATCGATTGCCCTGAAACTTTGCACAGCCTAAGATCTCAACTTCCCAACCTATCCAAGAAGTTTCATGCGATTTCGGAGTTCCACAAGGCAAATTAAGGACATTAAGCTTGTTTTTTTGGGGAGCTTAATGTGGCTTAACGTACAAAAAAGACCTAAATGTTAACCAATTTCCTCCAAACTTCACACAATAGAAGACTCTATCTATGCCAACATATTTTGCAAATTGCAGCTCATTTAGTAAATCACACCAAAAGTTATTCACATTAAGCAATATTTTACAATGCTAAAACGTTTAATGTAAAGAGCTTAACGTACCATTATGTGCCTTAACCTCAATCAATTGTCTTGAAACTTTGCACAGCCTAAGTTCTCAACTTCCCAAACCAATCCAAGAAGTTTCATGCGATTCGGAGTTCCACAAGGCAAAATAAGGACATTAAGCTTGATTTTTGGGGAGCTTAATGTGGCTTAACGTACAAAAAAGACCTTAAATGTTATCCAATTTCCACCAAATTTTTCACAATAGACTCTATCCATGCCAACATATTCTGAAAATTTTAGCTCATTTGGTTAATCACACCAAAGTTATTCACGTTAAGCTATATTTTACAATACTAAAACATTTAATGTGAAAATGGCTTAATGTAGCTTAACGTGTAATAAAGGGCCTAAACCTCAATCAATTGCCCTGAAACTTTGCACAGCCTAAGATCTCAACTTTCCAAACCAATCCGAGAAGTTTCATGCGATTCGGTGTTCCACAAGGCAAACTAGGCACGTTAAGCTTGTTTTTGGAGAGCTTAACGTACAAAAAAGACCTAAATGTTAACCAATTTCCCCCAAACTTCACGCAAAAGTGAAAGTTTCAGCTGATTTGGTTAATCACACCAAAAGTTATTCACATTAAGCTATATTTTACAATGCTAAAACATTTAATGTGAAAATGGCTTAACCACTTGCCGACCGTTGTCGGCACATATATGTCGGCAGAATGTCACGGCTGGGCAAAGCAACGTACCCGTACACCGCAAGCCCCGTGACAGTGCCCGCGGATCCCGCGGACTCGATCAGAGCGGGGATACCCGCGATCGTGTTACAGGGCTCAAGAACTGGGAGATGCCGATGTTAACAGCATCTCCCCGTTCTGCCTAATGACAGCACACTGATCGTCTGCTCCCTGTCATCTGGAGCAGCGATCAGTGTGGTGACACACACAGCCACGCCCTCAGATAGTTAGAAACAAGCCCACAGGATACACTTAACCCCTCCCCGCAACCTAGTGGTTAACCCCTTCCCTGACAGTGACATTTTTACAGTAATCAATGCAATTTTATAGCACTGATCGCCAATGATCCCAAAAATTTGTCAAAATTGTCCGATGTGTCCGCCTTAATGTCGCAGTCATGATAAAATCGCTGATCGCTGCCATTACTAGTAAAAAAAATTATTAATAAAAATGTCAAAACTATCCCCTATTTTGTAGACGCTATTACCTTTGCGCAAACCAATCAATAAACACTTATTGTGATTTTTCTTTACCAAAAATATGTAGAAGAATACGTATCGGTCTAAACTGAGGAAAAAATAGTTTTTTTATATATTTTTGGAGGATATTTATTATAGAAAAAAGTAAAAAATAATGCTTTTTTTTTCAAAATTGTCGCACATTTTTTTGTTTATAGCGCAAAAAATAAAAACCGCGCAAAAAATAAAAAACCGCAGAGGTGATCAAATACTTCCGGGGCTGAAGCGTTTAAAGGGATTTTAAAGTCAGAAGGTTTATTTATCTTAATGCATCCTATGCATTAAGATCAGAGGCGGCTCTAGGCTTTGTGAGGCCTTAGACAAAACTTAGACATGAGGCCCTCTCACGCCCATAATTGGAAAAATAATTAAACCGATAAAAAATAATACTACATTGCAATGTACAGAGAGTGACATGCATGGCAGGGAGAGAGGAGAGAGAGGTGGAGAGAGTGGATAGGGGAATAGCCTGGAGGGTAGGAGGGGGGTGAGGAGAGAGTGGACAGAGGGAGGGAGAGAGGAGAGAGTGGATAGGGGGAGGATAGCCTGGACAGTAGGAGGGGGTGAGTAGAGAGTGGACAGAGGCAGAGGCAGGGGGAGAGGAGAGAGTGGACAGAGGCAGGGGAGAGGAGAGAGTGGATAGGGGGAGGATAGCCTGGACAGTAGGAGGGGGTGAGTAGAGAATAGACAGAGGCAGGGGGAGAGGAGAGAGTGGACAGAGGCAGGGGGAGAGGAGAGAGTGGAGGGGGAGGGGGTGAGTAGAGAGTGGACAGAGGCAGGGGAGGGGGAGAGGAGAGAGTGGATAGGGGGAGGATAGCCTGGACAGTAGGTGGGGGGTGAGGAGAGAGTGGACAGAGTCAGGGGGAGATGAGAGAGTGGATATGGGGGAGGATAGCCTGGACGATAGGAGGGGGGTGAGGAGAGAGTGGACAGAGGCAGGTGGAGATGAGAGAGTGGATAGGGGGGAGGATAGCCAGGACGATAGGAGGGGGGTGAGGAGAGAGTGGACAGAGGCAGGGGAGATGAGAGAGTGGATAGGGGGAGGATAGCCTGGACGATAGGAGGGGGGTGAGGAGAGAGTGGACAGAGGCAGGGGGAGATGAGAGAGTGGATAGGGGGGAGGATAGCCCGGACGATAGGAGGGGGGTGAGGAGAGAGTGGACAGAGGCAGGGGGAGATGAGAGAGTGGATAGGGGAGGATAGCCTGGACGATAGGAGGGGGTGAGGAGTGAGTGGACAGAGGCAGGGGGAGATGAGAGAGTAGATAGGGGAGGATAGCCTGGATGATAAGGGGGGGGTGAGGAGAGAGTGGACAGAGGCAGGGGGAGGGGAGAGGAGAGAGTGGATAGGGGGGGAGGATAGCCTGGACAATAGGAGGGGGGTGAGGAGAGAGTGGACAGAGGGATGTAGGTAGAGGGGACAGAGGGAGAGAGAGGATGTGGCAAGTGAGGAGAGAAGAGAAAGACGGTGAAGAAAACAATGGGGGTATGGAAGGTGGAGATAGGATAGTTAGAGGGCAGAGGGAGTGGAGGTAGAGGGGGCAGAGGGTGGGCAGGAGGAGTAGAAGGAGGAGGGGGCTAACATGTGCTAATTGGGATATGTGGAAACAGTGTACATATCAGGGTGTTCAGGGCTCCTCCTCACACTGCAAAGCCATCCAGACATGTTATACTGAGAGTGGGACTGATAAGCTATGCTTCCCCCTCCAGCCTCACACTAAGTTAGTTGCTCGTCCTCCACATACACATGCTGGACATTGTAGTCCCACTCCCACAGACTCCCCTCCACAATGGGGCACACAGACACAGCTATCCCGCCCAGCCTCCGCCTCTATCACAAAACAAGCTCCACTCACCGAGCATGTATTTCTTCCAGGGCTGCTCCCGAGTCCTGCCTCCCTCCATGCATTGGGGCCGCTGTCGCCGACTTTAGGGGAAGGGCTAGAGGTTGAGCCTGCTATTGGACGCAGGCAGCCTTAGCCACGCCCACCACACTTCCACTATGCTCGTCCGCCGCCGCGGATCGTGGCGCTGGCTCAGCTAAGCTATTAGCTCACTCTGCGCAGAGCGCCCGCCGCCAGACAGTCTCAACACAGCACCTGAGGCAAATTAGGCAATCGCTCGACGGCGAGGCCCTTCTGTGGGCGAGGCCTAAGGCAATCGCCTAATTTGCCTAATTAAAGAGCCGCCTCTGATTAAGATAAAAAGCCTTCTGTGTGCAGCAGCCCCCCTAACACTACCCTGAGTCCCATCTAGCTCCAGCGATGACATTGCAAGACCCTGACAATCACAGGCATGTCTCCTAGAGGCAGAGGCATGATGGGATTTGTAGTTTCACCACAGCTCGAGTTGAGCTTGAGCTTGTCTAACCCCTTAAGTTAACAACGTAATACATGCATTTTTTTTTTTAAGGACAAACAAGGCTTTCTTTTGTGAATATTGTCCTGCAACAATAATTTTTACAATTAAGTGTAATAACATTAAACAAAAGGCATTTTTTTTCTTTCTTTCTGTATATATATGTAAAATGGTGTCAACATTTTTAATAAGCAAAGCAAACCAAAAAAAATGAAAAAAAGTTTAACTACTAGTTAATAAAATAGAAAAGAAAAAATCACCAGGAAAATTACAGTTCAATAGAGAAGGAGAATATAGAGTTAATCAGTGCTGATTAAAGAAAACTAAAGGGTTAATTAGGAGTTCAACAGAGGAACATTTAATTAGAAAAAAAAAATGTGTTATTTACATGTCAAGGTTGCTTTAACTCTCATCACCTTCAAATCGAAGTTCATCCCTTTGATCTGTGAATGCAAAACACAGAAAGTTACAATTGATACAATGTTTCAATGTAACTTTCTGTGATGTGGTTGTTGATAAACATTGCCAGTCTGCTTCTATTTTTAGACAGTTCCTTCTGAATTGTTGGCTACAGAGACAGGGAAGGGTCCCAGCAGCAGAGCAGAAGGACTGGATGTACTAGACATGACCTGTGTACATTAATGACATGTTTTTGGGGGTGTCTAATGCGCCCAAAGTCTGCAACTGTTTAAGGATTGTAAAAAAAATGGTGAATAACTTTTGGGGTGATTTACCAAATGAACTGGAATTCTTGAATAGGTTAGGGAAGTTGAGATCTTGGGCTGTGCAAAGTTTCAGTGCAATTGATTGAGGTTTAGGCACTTTATTACACGTTAAGCTACATTAACCACTTTCAGACCGGACCAATTTGCAGCCAATGGACCAGGCCCCTTTTTTTTTTTTTTTTGCGATTCGGCACTGCGTCGCTTTAACCACTTACAGCCCCGGACCAATTGGCAGCCAAAGGACCAGGCCCCTTTTTGCGATTCGGCACTGCAGTCGCTTTAACTGACAATTGCGCGGTCGTGCGACGTGGCTCCTAAACAAAATTGGCGTCCTTTTTTTCCCAGCTTTCTTTTGGTGGTATTTGATCGCCCCTGCGGTTTTTATTTTTTGCGCTATAAGCAAAAATAGAGCGACATTTTTGAAAAAAATGCTATATTTTTTACTTTTTGCTATAATAAATATCCCAAAAATATATAAAAAAACATTTTTTTTCCATCAGTTTAGGCCGATACGTATTCTTCTACATATTTTTGGTAAAAAAAATTCGCAATAAGCGATTATTGATTGGTTTTTTTTTTTCTTCTTTTTTTTTTCACTGCAGAAAGTTATAGCGTTTACAAGATAGGGGATAGTTTTATAGCATTTTTATTTAATCATTTTTTTTATTAGTAATGGTGGCGATCAGCGATTTTTATTGTGACTGCGACATTAAGGCGGACACATCGGACATTTTTGACACATTTATTGGGACCATTGTCATTTATACAGCAATTAATGCTATTTAAAATGCATTGATTCCTGTGTAAATGACACTGGCAGTGAAGGGGTTAACCAGTGTAGGGGTTAAGTGTGCCTAGAGGTGTGTTTCTTACTGTGGGGGGGGGGGCGTGGCTGTCAGCTAGTGAATGCTGATCTCTGCTCCAATCACAGGGAGCAGAGATCAGCGTCACTAGTTGCTAGGCAGAATGGGGAGATGCTGTTTTTTTTCGCATCTCCCCGTTCAGCCTTCCCGTGAGACGATCTCGGGTATCCCCGCGGCAATCGAGTCCGCGGGACCCGCGACCGGCCTCACGGGGGTCCCGACCGATGCGAGCGCGCGCCCGATGGCACGGCGGCATCTTAAAGGGGACGTACCTGTACGCCCTTATGCCTGTCCGTGCTATTCTGTTGACGTACATTGTTGGGCGCCGGTCGGCAAGTGGTTAAGCCATTTTCACATTAAATGTTTTAGCATTGTAAATATAGCTTAATGTGAATAACTTTTAGTGTGATTAACCAAATCAGCTGAAACTTTCACTTTTGCGCGAAGTTTGGGGGAAATTGGTTGACATTTAAGGTCTTTTTTGTACTTTAAGCCACATTAAGCTCCCCAAAAATCAAGCTTAATGTCCCTAGTTTGCCTTGTGGGACACCGAATCGCATGAAACTTCTTGGATGGGGTTGAGAAGTTGAGAACTTAGGCTGTGCAAAGTTTCAAGACAATTGATTGAGGTTAAGGCACATTATGGTACGTTAAGCTCTTTACATTAAACGTTTTTGCATTGTAAAATATAGCTTAATGTGAATAACTTTTGGTGTGATTAACCAAATCAGCTGAAACTTTCAGAATATGTTGGCATGGATAGAGTCTTCTATTGTGTGAAGTTTGGGGAAATTGGTTAACATTTAAGGTCTTTTTTGTACGTTAAGCTCTCCAAAAAACAAGCTTAACGTGCCTAGTTTGCCTTGTGGAACACCGAATCGCATGAAACTTCTCGGATGGGTTTGGGAAGTTGAGATCTTAGGCTGTGCAAAGTTTCAGGGCAATTGATTGAGGTTTAGGCACTTTATTACACGTTAAGCTACATTAAGCCATTTTCACATTAAGGCCCCTTTCACACTGGGGCGGTGAGCCCGGTGACGGTAAAGCAGCGCTATATTTAGCGCTGCTTTAGCGCTTTTCGGCCGCTCGCGGTGCGGTTTTACCCCCCCGCGAGCGGGCCGAAAAAGGGTTAAACACCCCCCGCAGAGCGCCGCCGTAGCGGCGCTTTGCGGCGGTATTACCGCGGTCTACCATTCTTTTCAATGGGAAGGAGCGGTATAGGAGCGGTGAACACACCGCTCGCGGTGCGGTTTTACCCCCCCGCGAGCGGGCGGAAAAGGGTATAAACACCCCCGCAGAGCGCCGGTGTGAAAGGGGCCTAAATGTTTTAGTATTGTAAAATATAGCTTAACGTGAATAACTTTTGGTGTGATTAACCAAATGAGCTGAAATTTTCAGAATATGTTGACATGGATACAGTCTTCTATTGTGTAAAGTTTGGAGGAAATTGGTTAACATTTAAGGTCTTTTTGTACGTTAAGCCACAATAAGCTCCCCAAAAAACAAGCTTAATGTCCTTAATTTGCCTTGTGGAACTCCGAATGGCATGAAACTTCTTGGATAGGTTTGGGAAGTTGAGATCTTAGGCTGTGAAAAATTTCAGGGCAATTGATTGAGGTTAAGGCACATAATGGTACGTTAAGCTCTTTACATTAAACGTTTTAGCATTGTAAAACATAGCTTAATGTGAATAACTTTTGGTGTGATTTACTAAATGAGCTGCAATTTGCAAAATATGTTGGCATAGATAGAGTCTTCTATTGTGTGAAGTTTGGAGGAAATTGGTTAACATTTAAGGTCTTTTTTGTACGTTAAGCCACATTAAGCTCCCCAAAAAACAAGCTTAATGTCCTTAATTTGCCTTGTGGAACTCCGAATCGCATGAAACTTCTTGGATAGGTTTGGGAAGTTGAGATCTTAGGCTGTGCAAAGTTTCAGGGCAATCGATTGAGGTTTAGGCACTTTATTACACGTTAAGCTACATTAAGCTACATTAAGCCATTTTCACATTAAATGTTTTAGCATTGTGAAATATAGCTTAATGTGAATAACTTTTGGTGAGATTAACCAAATCAGCTGAAAATTTCAGAATATGTTGGCATGGATATAGTCTTCTATTGTGTGAAGTTTGGGGAAATTGGTTAACATTTAAGGTTTTTTTTGTACGTTAAGCTCTCCAAAAAACAAGCTTAACGTGCCTAGTTTGCCTTGTGGAACACCGAATCGCATGAAATTTCTCGGATGGATTTGGGAAGTTGAGATCTTAGGCAGTGCAAAGTTTCAGGGCAATTGATTGAGGTTTAGGCACCTTATTACACGTTAAGCTACATTAAGCCATTTTCACATTAAATGTTTTAGTATTGTCAAATATAGTACGTTAAGCCACATTAAGCTCCCTAAAATCAAGCTTAATGTCCTTATTGTGTAAAGTTTGGTGGAAATTGGATAACATTTAAGGTCTTTTTTGTACGTTAAGCCACATTAAGTTCCCCAAAAATCAAGCTTAATGTCCTTAATTTGCCTTGTGGAACTCCGAATCGCATGAAACTTCTTGGATAGGTTTGGGACATTGTACATCTCCAGGCACTCCTGTCTATGGCAGGCCATTGTACATCTCCAGGCACTCCTGGAGGTCGGTCATTGTACATCTCCAGGCACTCCTGTCTATGGTAGAGCCGAGCCGGAGGTCGGTCATTGTACATCTCCAGGCACTCCTGTGTATGGCAGAGCCGGCCGGAGGTCGCTCATTGTACATCTCCAGACACTCCTGTGTATGGCAGAGCCGGGCGGAGGTCGGTCATTGTACATCTCCAGGCACTCCTGTGTATGGCAGAGCCGAGCCGGAGGTCGGTCATTGTACATCTCCAGGCACTCCTGTGTATGGCAGAGCCGGGCCGGAGGTCGGTCATTGTACATCTCCAGGCACTCCTGTCTATGGCAGAGCCGGCCGGAGGTCGGTCATTGTACATCTCCAGGCACTCCTGTGTATGGCAGAGCCGGGCCGGAGGTCGGTCATTGTACATCTCCAGGCACTCCTGTCTATGGCAGAGCCGGCCGGAGGTCGGTCATTGTACATCTCCAGACACTCCTGTGTATGGCAGAGCCGAGCCGGAGGTCGGTCATTGCACATCTCCAGGCACTCCTGTGTATGGCAGAGCCGGGCCGGAGGTCGGTCATTGTACATCTCCAGACACTCCTGTGTATGGCAGAGCCGGGCCGGAGGTCGGTCATTGTACATCTCCAGGCACTCCTGTCTATGGCAGAGCCGGCCGGAGGTCGGTCATTGCACATCTCCAGGCACTCCTGTGTATGGCAGAGCCGGGCCGGAGGTCGGTGATTGTACATCTCCAGGCACTCCTGTGTATGGCAGAGCCGGGCCGGAGGTCGGTCATTGTACATCTCCAGGCACTCCTGTGTATGGCAGAGCCGGGCCGGAGGTCGGTCATTGTACATCTCCAGGCACTCCTGTCTATGGCAGAGCCGGCCGGAGGTCGGTCATTGTACATCTCCAGGCACTCCTGTGTATGGCACAGCCAGGCCGGAGGTCGGTGATTGTACATCTCCAGGCACTCCGGTCTATGGCAGAGCCGGGCCGGAGGTCGGTCATTGTACATCTCCAGGCACTCCTGTGTATGGCACAGCCAGGCCGGAGGTCGGTCATTGTACATCTCCAGGCACTCCTGTGTATGGCAGAGCCGGGCCGGAGGTCGGTCATTGTACATCTCCAGGCACTCCTGTGTATGGCAGAGCCGGGCCGGAGGTCGGTCATTGTACATCTCCAGGCACTCCTGTGTATGGCAGAGCCGGCCGGAGGTCGGTCATTGTACATCTCCAGGCACTCCTGTGTATGGCAGAGCCGGGCCGGAGGTCGGTCATTGTACATCTCCAGGCACTCCTGTCTATGGCAGAGCCGGGCCGGAGGTCGGTCATTGTACATCTCCAGGCACTCCTGTGTATGGCAGAGCCGGCCGGAGGTCGGTCATTGTACATCTCCAGGCACTCCTGTGTATGGCAGAGCCGGGCCGGAGGTCGGTCATTGTACATCTCCAGGCACTCCTGTGTATGGCAGAGCCGGCCGGAGGTCGGTCATTGTACATCTCCAGACACTCCTGTGTATGGCAGAGCCGGGCCGGAGGTCGGTCATTGTACATCTCCAGGCACTCCTGTGTATGGCAGAGCCGGGCCGGAGGTCGGTCATTGTACATCTCCAGGCACTCCTGTGTATGGCAGAGCCGGGCCGGAGGTCGGTCATTGTACATCTCCAGGCACTCCTGTGTATGGCAGAGCCGGGCCGGAGGTCGGTCATTGTACATCTCCAGGCACTCCTGTCTATGGCAGAGCCGGGCCGGAGGTCGGTCATTGTACATCTCCAGGCACTCCTGTGTATGGCAGAGCCGGGCCGGAGGTCGGTCATTGTACATCTCCAGGCACTCCTGTGTATGGCAGAGCCGGGCCGGAGGTCGGTCATTGTACATCTCCAGGCACTCCTGTGTATGGCAGAGCCGAGCCGGAGGTCGGTCATTGTACATCTCCAGACACTCCTGTGTATGGCAGAGCCGGGCCGGAGGTCGGTCATTGTACATCTCCAGACACTCCTGTGTATGGCAGAGCCGGCCGGAGGTCGGTCATTGTACATCTCCAGACACTCCTGTGTATGGCAGAGCCGGGCCGGAGGTCGGTCATTGTACATCTCCAGACACTCCTGTGTATGGCAGAGCCGGGCCGGAGGTCGGTGATTGTACATCTCCAGACACTCCTGTGTATGGCAGAGCCGGGCCGGAGGTCGGTCATTGTACATCTCCAGGCACTCCTGTGTATGGCAGAGCCGAGCCGGAGGTCGGTCATTGTACATCTCCAGACACTCCTGTGTATGGCAGAGCCGGGCCGGAGGTCGGTCATTGTACATCTCCAGACACTCCTGTGTATGGCAGAGCCGGGCCGGAGGTCGGTCATTGTACATCTCCAGGCACTCCTGTGTATGGCAGAGCCGGCCGGAGGTCGGTCATTGTACATCTCCAGGCACTCCTGTCTATGGCACTCCGGTGATGGCGGCACAGCATTTCTCAGGGGGAATTATTGATGGTGACACCGGAGAACCATGTCTGTGTCATGTGAGCTGAGATGACCATTGAACGCCCATGTGACGGGGAGACAACCCAGGAGAACTATTAAGAGACAGGAACAGAGCGTTGTCACCCTATACCAGGAAGTGCCTGCACATGGACCATCATTGGCAGGATCGCCGGGGATTATTATAATCAAAGGTGCAGATTTACAAAGACTGAAGATGAGAATCACATAGTAAAGATTTTATAGATAGTTCTGTAATTCTGGGTAGGAATTCCGGAGAGTGGCAGAGCCCCAGTACCGAGCCCCCCCTTAGGCTGCCGCCTGCTCTGCCCGCCTGCTCTCTCCTGGATGGGACGCAGCTGTAAAACCCGCTCACGTTGTGTCATTTCTGCTCGGCTGGCACTTTCCATCCCCCGGGATGTCAGCACTTGCCGCCTGCAGATCCGCAATCACATGTGACGGCCAGCAAGAATGCCATTCTATGAATAGAAGTGTCCCTGACTGTCATGGGAGACACGGGGACACGTACAGAGGACGGACACACGGAGGACACGTACAGAGGACGGACACACGGAGGACACGTACAGAGGACTGACACACGGGGACATGTACAGAGGACGGACACACGGAGGACACGTACAGAGGACGGACACACGGGGGACACGTACAGAGGACGGACACATGGAGGACACGTACAGAGGACTGACACACGGGGACATGTACAGAGGACGGACACACGGAGGACACGTACAGAGGACGGACACACGGAGGACACGTACAGAGGACGGACGCACAGAGGACACGTACAGAGGACGGACACACGGGGGACACGTACAGAGGACAGACACACGGGGGACACGTACAGAGGACGGACACACGGGGGACACGTACAGAGGACGGGCACACGGGGGACACGTACAGAGGACGGACACACGGGGGACACGTACAGAGGACAGACACACGGGGGACACGTACAGAGGACGGACACACGGGGGACACGTACAGAGGACGGACACACTGAAGACACGTACAGAGGACGGACACACGGAGGACACATACAGAGGACGGACACACGGAGGACACGTACAGAGGACGGACACACGGGGGACACGTACAGAGGACGGACACACGAGGGGCACGTACAGAGGACGGACACGCGGCGGACACGTACAGAGGACAGACACACAGAGGACACGTACAGAGGACGGACACATACAGAGGACGGACACACAGAGGACACGTACAGAGGTCCGACACACAGAGGACACGTACAGAGGACGGACACACAGAGGACACGTACAGAGGACGGACACACGGGGACACAGAGGACGGACACACAGAGGACACGTACAGAGGACGGACACACGGGGGACACGTACAGAGGACGGACACACAGAGGACACGTACAGAGGTCCGACACACAGAGGACACGTACAGAGGACGGACACACAGAGGACACGTACAGAGGACGGACACACCGGGACACGTACAGAGGACAGACACACGGAGGATACGTACAGAGGACGGACACACTGAAGACACGTACAGAGGACGGACACACGGGGACACGTACAGAGGACGGACACACGGAGGACACATACAGAGGACGGACACACGGAGGACACGTACAGAGGACGGACACACGGGGACAGGTACAGAGGACGGACACACAGAGGACACGTACAGAGGACGGACACACAGAGGACACGTACAGAGGACGGACACATGGAGGACACGTACAGAGGACGGACACATGGAGGACACGTACAGAGGACGGACACGCGGGGGACACGTACAGAGGACGGACCCACGGAGGACACGTACTAAGGATGGACACGAGGGGGACACGTACAGAGGACGGACACACGGAGGACACGTACAGAGGATGGACACGAGGGGGACACGTACAGAGGACGGACACACAGAGGACACGTACTAAGGATGGACACGTGGGGGACACGTACAGAGGACGGACACACGGAGGACACGTACAGAGGATGGACACGTGGGGGACACGTACAGAGGATGGACACACAGGGACATATATAGAGGACGGACAATAGGGTGTCAAAAGGTTCCACTTCTAGTGGGTTTTAGTGGGTAAAAGGAAAATCTTATTCAAATTAAAAATATCCTAAAAAATTTTACCCAAATTCTCAGTATAACTGAAGACTGCCTGCAATCCTCTTCCTGTGCAGAGCGCACATCAGACGGAGCGGAGCGGGTTATGTCATCTACCAGCCTGGCATGTTTCAGGCACTGGGGGCTGGAAGAGGTGTGGGGGAGGGAGCCTTGCCATAAATCACAGAGAAGGTGGGTGACTCGGGGTGAATCAGAAGAGCGGCTGAACAGAACCCATTGGGTAGAGTAGTCCCAGTCACATAGGTGGGTGCGGACAGATGGTGGTCACGGTGACACTTCTCAGAGCCATGTGCACAGCAGCGTGCTGCCGACGATTACACAATCCAAGCACAATTCATTCCATTAATTGTACCTGAGAGGCCTCATTAGCAGCCAGTGACCTAATTAGCAAATATTCCGACTACAGCTGCGCGCCCTTCAGCCTGAAATATGAACTGTCTGTGCTGCCAGCCACTCACATGTCAGGAAAGAGAAAAGCAGCAACACAGACAGTTCCTCTTCTCATATACAGTGGTGTGAAAAAGTGTTTGCCCCCTTCCTCATTTCCTGTTCCTTTGCATGTTTGTCACACTTAAGTGTTTCGGAACATCAAACCAATTTAAACAATAGTCAAGGACAACACAAGTAAACACAAAATGCAATTTGTAAATGAAGGTGTTTATTATTAAAGGTGAAAAAAAATCCAAACCATCATGGCCCTGTGTGAAAAAGTGATTGCCCCCCTTGTTAAAACATACTATAACTGTGGTTGTCCACACCTGAGTTCAATTTCTCTAGCCACACCCAGGCCTGATTATTGCCACACCTGTTCACAATCAAGGCATCACTTAAATAGGAGCTGCTTGACACAGTAAGGTCCACCAGAAGATCCTTAAAAGCTACACATCATGCCGAGACCCAAAGAAATTCAGGAACAATTGAGAAAGAAAGTAATTGAGATCTATCAGTCTGGAAAGGGTTATAAAGCCATTTCCAAAGCTTTGGGAATCCAGCGAACCACAGTGAGAGCCATTATCCACAAATGGCGAAGACATGGAACAGTGGTGAACCTTCCCAGGAGTGGCCGGCCGCCCAAAATTACCCCAAGAGCGCAGCGACGACTCATCCAAGAGGTCACAAAAGACCCCACAACAACGTCCAAGGAACTGCAGGCCTCACTTGCCTCAGTTAAGGTCAGCGTTCATGCCTCCACCATCAGGAAAAGACTGGGCAAAAATGGCCTGCATGGCAGAGTTCCAAGGAGAAAACCACTGCTGAGCAAAAAGAACATCAAAGCTCGTCTCAATTTCTCCACAACACATCTTGATGATCCCCAAGACTTTTGGGACAACATTCTGTGGACCGATGAGACAAAAGTGGAACTCTTTGGAAGGTGTGTGTCCAAGTATATCTGGCGTAGAAGGAACACTGCATTTCAGAAAAAGAACATTATACCAACAGTAAAATATGGTGGTGGTAGTGTGATGGTCTGGGGCTGTTTTGCTGCTTCAGGACCTGGAAGACTTGCCGTGATAAAAGGAACTATGAATTCTGCTGTCTACCAAGAGATCCTGAAGGAGAATGTCCGACCATCTGTTCGTGTACTCAAGCTGAAACGAACTTGGGTTCTGCAGCAGGACAATGATCCTAAACACACCAGCAAGTCCACCACCGAATGGCTGAAGAAAAACAAAATGAAGACTTTGGAGTGGCCTAGCCAAAGTCCTGACCTGAATCCTATTGAGATGTTGTGGTATGACCTTAAAAAGGCCGTTCATGCTCGAAAACCCTCTAATGTAACTGAATTAGGACAATTCTGCAAAGATGAGTGGGCCAAAATTCCTCCAGGACGCTGTAAAAGCCTCATTGCACGTTATCGCAAACGCTTGGTTGCAGTTGTTGCTGCTAAGGGTGGCCCAACCAGTTATTAGGTTTAGGGGGCAATCACTTTTTCACACAGGGCCATGATGGTTTGGATTTTTTTTCACCTTTAATAATAAACACCTTCATTTACAAATTGCATTTTGTGTTTACTTGTGTTGTCCTTGACTATTGTTTAAATTGGTTTGATGTTCCGAAACACTTAAGTGTGACAAACATGCAAAGGAACAGGAAATGAGGAAGGGGGCAAACACTTTTTCACACCACTGTACAGTGCCTGGAAAAAGTATTCATACCCCTTGAGATTTTCTACATTTTGTTACAACCAGAAACATAAATGTATTTTATTGCCCATTGTCATTGTATCCCCTGATCCCAGACCCCAACATTGTATCCCCCTGATCCCAGACCCCAACATTGTATCCCCCTGATCCCAGACCCCAAACATTGTATCCCCCTGATCCCAGACCCCAACATTGTATCCCCCTGATCCCAGACCCCGACATTGTATCCCCCTGATCCCAGACCCCAACATTGTATCCCCCTGATCCCAGACCCCAACATTGTATCCCCTGATCCCAGACCCCAAACATTGTATCCCCCTGATCCCAGACCCCAACATTGTATCCCCTGATCCCAGACCCCAAACATTGTATCCCCCTGATCCCAGACCCCAAACATTGTATCCCCCTGATCCCAGACCCCAACATTGTATCCCCCTGATCCCAGACCCCAACATTGTATCCCCTGATCCCAGACCCCAACATTGTATCCCCTGATCCCAGACCCCAACATTGTATCCCCCTGATCCCAGACCCCAACATTGTATCCCCTGATCCCAGACCCCAACATTGTATCCCCCTGATCCCAGACCTCAACATTGTATCCCCCTGATCCCAGACCCCAACATTGTATCCCCCTGATCCCAGACCCCAACATTGTATCCCCCTGATCCCAGACCCCAACATTGTATCCCCCTGATCCCGGACCCCAACATTGTATCCACCTGATCCCGGACCCCAACATTGTATCCCCTTGATCCCGGACCCCAACATTGTATCCCCTTGATCCCGGACCCCAACATTGTATCCCCCTGATCCCAGACCCCAACATTGTATCCCCTGATCCCAGACCCCAACATTGTATCCACCTGATCCCAGACCCCAACATTGTATCCCCTGATCCCAGACCCCAACATTGTATCCCCCTGATCCCAGACCCCAACATTGTATCCCCCTGATCCCAGACCCCAACATTGTATCCCCTGATCCCAGACCCCAACATTGTATCCCCCTGATCCCAGACCCCAAACATTGTATCCCCCTGATCCCAGAGCACAACATTGTATCCCCTGATCCCAGACCCCAACATTGTATCCCCCTGATCCCAGACCCCAACATTGTATCCCCCTGATCCCAGACCCCAACATTGTATCCCCTGATCCCAGACCCCAACATTGTATCCCCTGATCCCAGACCCCAACATTGTATCCCCTGATCCCAGACCCCAACATTGTATCCCCTGATCCCAGACCCCAACATTGTATCCACCTGATCCCGGACCCCAACATTGTATCCCCTTGATCCCGGACCCCAACATTGTATCCCCCTGATCCCAGACCCCAACATTGTATCCACCTGATCCCAGACCCCAACATTGTATCCCCCTGATCCCTGACCCCAACATTGTATCCCCCTGATCCCAGACCGCAACATTGTATCCCCCTGATCCCAGACCGCAACATTGTATCCCCCTGATCCCAGACCGCAACATTGTATCCCCCTGATCCCAGACCCCAACATTGTATCCACCTGATCCCAGACCCCAACATTGTATCCCCCTGATCCCAGACCCCAACATTGTATCCCCCTGATCCCAGACCCCAACATTGTATCCCCTGATCCCAGACCCCAACATTGTATCCCCTGATCCCAGACCCCAACATTGTATCCACCTGATCCCAGACCCCAAACATTGTATCCACCTGATCCCAGACCCCAAGATTGTATCCCACTGATCCCAGACCCCAACATTGTATCCCCCTGATCCCTGACCCCAACATTGTATCCCCCTGATCCCAGACCGCAACATTGTATCCCCCTGATCCCAGACCGCAACATTGTATCCCCCTGATCCCAGACCCCAACATTGTATCCACCTGATCCCAGACCCCAACATTGTATCTCCTGATCACAGACCACAACATTGTATCCCCCTGATCCCAGACCACAACATTGTATCCCCCTGATCCCAGACCCCAACATTGTATCCCCTGATCCCAGACCCCAACATTGTATCCCCTGATCCCAGACCCCAAACATTGTATTCACCTGATCCCAGACCCCAAGATTGTATCCCACTGATCCCAGACCCCAACATTGTATCCCCCCGATCCCAGACCCCAACATTGTATCCCCCTGATCCCAGACCCCAACATTGTATCCACCTGATCCCAGACCCCAACATTGTATCCACCTGATCCCAGACCCAAACATTGTATCCACCTGATCCGCAGCAGGGTGGTCGGATTTATGGAATGACAGAATAATCAGATCACAAGGTGACAGTCGCATGAAGTAAGCAATAAGGGACACGGGCTGAAGAGCTTGCAATCTATTAGGTACAGAGTTCGGTCCTATCATCCTACGCTGTGTAAGTCTGCTGCCCGTCCTTGTCCCCGCAGGTGAAATCTCACACCCGTTGGCTGCCCTTTGTTCTGGAGATTCGGCACCCGGTGATGGGATCCCCCTGTCTGGTCCCGAGAATTCCCAACAAGCTGGAAAATTTCTGCTTCATTAGAGGCAGCGACCTTAATAGATGGTGGGCGGTATGTATGCCAGCCGGCTTTATAATGAATGGTCTGCCAGCTGGGCTCCATTATAAGAAATGGTCTGCCAGCCGGGCTCTGTTATAATGAATGGACTGCCAGCTGGCTTTATAATGAATGGTCTGCCAGCTGGCTTTATAATGAATGGTCTGCCAACTGGCTTTATAATGAATGGTCTGCCAACTGGCTTTATAATGAATGGTCTGCCAACTGGCTTTATAATGAATGGTCTGCCAGCCGGCTTTATAATGAATGGTCTGCCAACTGGCTTTATAATGAATGGTCTGCCAGCTGGCTTTATAATGAATGGTCTGCCAGCTGGCTTTATAATGAATGGTCTGCCAACTGGCTTTATAATGAATGGTCTGCCAGCCGGCTTTATAATGAATGGTCTGGCAACTGGCTTTATAATGACCGGTCTGCCAGCCGGGCTCTTTTATATGAACGGTTTGACAGCCGGCTCTGTTATAATGAACAGTCTGCCAGCAAGCTTATAATGAACGGTCTGCCAGCCGGGCTCTGTTATAATGACTGGTCTAGCAGCTGGCTTTATAATGAATGGTCTGCCAGCCGGCTTTATAACATAGTGAATGGTCTGCCAGCCGGGCTGTTATATGAATGGTCTACTAGCCGGGCTGTTATATGAACGGTCTACTAGCCGGCTTTATAATGAACAGTCTGCCAGCCGGGTTTATAATGAACAGTCTGCCAGCCAGGCTCTGTTATATGAACGGTCTGCCAGCCGGGCTGTTATATGAACGGTCTACTAGCCGGCTTTATAATGAACAGTCTGCCAGCCGGGTTTATAATGAACAGTCTGCCAGCCAGGCTCTGTTATATGAACGGTCTGCCAGCCGGGCTGTTATATGAACGGTCTGCCAGCCGGGCTCTGTTATATGAACGGTCTGCCAGCTGGGTTTATAATGAACAGTCTGCCAGCCAGGCTCTGTTATATGAACGGTCTGCCAGCCGGGCTGTTATATGAACGGTCTGCCAGCCGGGCTCTGTTATATGAACGGTCTGCCAGCTGGGTTTATAATGAACAGTCTGCCAGCCAGGCTCTGTTATATGAACGGTCTGCCAGCCGGGCTGTTATATGAACGGTCTGCCAGCCGGGCTCCGTTATAATGAACAGTCAGTGTGACAAGAGAAATACTGCAGGCGTTCTCTCTCTCCATATATATATATATATACACACACACAGACACACACAATATACGGCTGTCAGTGGCGGCGAGCCTCTATACCCCACAATGTATGAATTGCACACACTCACCGGTCCGGTGGTCTCGGTGCTGCGGTGGAAGGATGCTCGGCGCTGTCTATCCCATGTCTATCCGCTACAGAAAATGCTGCATGCACAGCACAGCCTGCTGGGAGGTCGGAGGGAGTGCGGAGATGGCTGGGAGGAATACGAGATCGCGGAGTCAGGAGGGGCGAGGAGTGCGCTGCATGGAGACGGGACAGTCATAGGAGAGGGGACAGTCATAGGAGAGGGGAGACGGGACAGTCATAGGAGACGGGACAGTCATAGGAGATGGGAGACGGGACAGTCATAGGAGAGGGGAGACGGGACAGTCCTAGGAGAGGGGAGACGGGACAGTCATAGGAGACGGGACAGTCATAGGAGATGGGAGACGGGACAGTCATAGGAGACGAGAGACGGGACAGTCCTAGGAGACGGGAGAAGGGACAGTCATAGGAGACGGGACAGTCATAGGAAACGGGACAGTCATAGGAAACGGGACAGTCATAGGAGACGAGACAGTCATAGGAGACGGGAGAAGGGACAGTCATAGGAAACGGGACAGTCATAGGAGAGGGGAGAAGGGACAGTCATAGGAAACAGGACAGTCATAGGAGAGGGGAGACGGGACAGTCATAGGAGAGGGGAGACGGGACAGTCATAGGAGAGGGGAGACGGGACAGTCCTAGGAGACGAGAGACGGGACAGTCATAGGAGAGGGGAGAAGGGACAGTCATAGGAGAGGGGAGACGGGACAGTCATAGGAGACGGGACAGTCATAGGAAACGGGACAGTCATAGGAAACGGGACAGTCATAGGAGACGAGACAGTCATAGGAGACGGGAGAAGGGACAGTCATAGGAAACGGGACAGTCATAGGAGACGAGAGACGGGACAGTCATAGGAGAGGGGAGAAGGGACAGTCATAGGAAACGGGACAGTCATAGGAGACGAGAGACGGGACAGTCATAGGAAACGGGACAGTCATAGGAGACGAGACAGTGATAGGAGACGGGAGACGGGGCAGTCATAGGAGAGGGGAGACGGGACAGTCATAGGAGACGAGAGACGGGACAGTCATAGGTGACGGGAGATGGGACAGTCATAGGAGACGAGAGACGGGACAGTCATAGGAGACGGGACAGTCATAGGAGACGAGAGACGGGACAGTCATAGGAGACGAGAGACGGGACAGTCATAGGAGACGAGAGACGGGACAGTCATAGGAGACGAGAGACGGGACAGTCATAGGAGACGAGAGACGGGACAGTCATAGGAGACGAGTGGCGGGACAGTCATAGGAGACGAGTGGCGGGACAGTCATAGAAGAGGGGAGACGGGACAGTCATAGAAGAGGGGAGACGGGACAGTCATAGGAGACGAGAGACGGGACAGTCATAGGAGACGGGACAGTCATAGGAGACGAGAGACGGGACAGTCATAGGAGACGAGAGACGGGACAGTCATAGGAGACGAGAGACGGGACAGTCATAGGAGACGAGAGACGGGACAGTCATAGGAGACGAGAGACGGGACAGTCATAGGAGACGAGAGACGGGACAGTCATAGGAGACGAGTGGCGGGACAGTCATAGGAGACGAGTGGCGGGACAGTCATAGGAGACGAGAGAAGGGACAGTCATAGAAGAGGGGAGACGGGACAGTCATAGAAGAGGGGAGACGGGACAGTCATAGGAGACGAGAGACGGGACAGTCATAGGAGACGGGACAGTCATAGAAGAGGGGAGACGGGACAGTCATAGGAGAGGGGAGACGGGACAGTCATAGGAGAGGGGAGACGGGACAGTCATAGGAGAGGGGAGACGGGACAGTCATAGGAGAGGGGAGACGGGACAGTCATATGAGACGAGAGACGGGACAGTCATAGGAGACGGGAGAAGGGACAGTCATAGGAGACGAGAGACGGGACAGTCATAGGAGACGGGACAGTCATAGGAGACGAGAGACGGGACAGTCATATGAGAGGGGAGACGGGACAGTCATAGGAGACGAGAGACGGGACAGTCATAGGAGACGAGAGACGGGACAGTCATAGAAGAGGGGAGACGGGACAGTCATAGGAGAGGGGAGACGGGACAGTCATAGGAGAGGGGAGACGGGACAGTCAGAAGAGGGGAGACGGGACAGTCATAGGAAAAGAGAGAGTCATAGGAGACGCGACAGTCATAGGAAACAGGACAGTCATAGGAGAGGGGAGACGGGAAAGTCATAGGAGACGGGAGAGTCATAGGAGAGAGGGGAGAAGGGACAGTCATAGAAGAGGGGAGACGGGACAGTCAGAAGAGGGGAGACGGCACAGTTATAGGAGACGGGAGATGGGACAGTCATAGAAGACAGGACAGTCATAAGAGATGGGAGAGGGGACAGTCATAGGAAACGTGACAGTCATAGGAGACGAGAGATGGGACAGTCATAGGAGACGAGAGACGGGACAGTCATAGGAGAGGGGAGAAGGGACAGTCATAGGAAATGGGACAGTCATCGGAGACGAGACAGTCATAGGGGGCGAGAGACGGGACAGTCATAGGAGACGAGAGCCGGGACAGTCATAGGAGATGGGACAGTCATAGGAGACGGGAGACGGGACAGTCATAGGAGACGAGAGACGGGACAGTCATAGGAGACGAGAGACGGGACAGTCATAGGAGACGAGAGACGGGACAGTCATAGGAGATGGGACAGTCATAGGAGACGAGAGACGGGACAGTCATAGCAGACGGGACAGTCATAGGAGACGAGAGATGGGACAGTCATAGGAGACGGGAGAAGGGACAGTCATAGGAGACGAGAGACGGGACAGTCATAGGAAACGAGACAGTCATAGGAGACGAGAGACGGGACAGTCATAGGAGACGAGTGGCGGGACAGTCATAGGAGAGGGGAGAAGGGACAGTCATAGAAGAGGGGAGACGGGACAGTCATAGGAGAGGGGAGACGGGACAGTCATAGGAGACGGGACAGTCAGAAGAGGGGAGACGGGACAGTCATAGGAAAAGAGAGAGTCATAGGAGACGCGACAGTCATAGGAAACAGGACAGTCATAGGAGAGGGGAGACGGGACAGTCATAGGAGAGGGGAGACGGGACAGTCATAGGAGACGGGAGACGGGACAGTCATAGGAGACGGGAGAGTCATAGGAGACGGGACAGTCATAGGAGACGGGAGATGGGACAGTCATAGAAGACAGGACAGTCATAAGAGATGGGAGAGGGGACAGTCATAGGAAACGAGACAGTCATAGGAGACGGGACAGTCATAGGAGACGGGACAGTCATAGGAGACGAGAGACGGGACAGTCATAGGAGACGAGAGACGGGACAGTCATAGGAAATGGGACAGTCATCGGAGACGAGACAGTCATAGGGGGCGAGAGACAGAACAGTCATAGGAGAGAGGGGAGAAGGGACAGTCATAGGAAACGGGACAGTCATAGGAGAGGGGAGAAGGGACAGTCATCGCTCCTGGTGAAATAATCCCAGGTGATCCTGCCATGGAGGTCCTTGTTCAGGTACTTCCTGTTATATACGCCCCCAGAGCATGGTGCGGCACACCCCCACACATATACCGCGTGTTGTGGTGCACTGCGCTCTGAAAAAGGGTCCTGCACATTTTTCTATCTGTCCTAATGAATGGCAGCCTTAGCGCAAAGCCCGGTAACGCACGCCAGAACACGAACTAACCCAGCACGTTCAGCCACAGCGACAGATGGCTTTAGTGCGAATGGGCCCTGAAGTAGCGCCATCGCTGTGTGAGCAGATGCAATGACAGGCTCTCTTGCTGAGTGCTTTCCTAGGGAGAAGTGACATTTCCATGGAGAACCCCCTCGGCTCTTCTGTGGGCCGCTCAGGATTTTCTTTCTATTGGAGGGATGACGGGGGAGACAGATGAAGGATGCTCAGTTTGTGTCTGGATGGAGCCGGGAGGGGGGAGGGGATGAGTCTCCGGAGATGCCAGCCTGCAGGCCAATGAAGATGCCAGTCTGTGCAGCGGGGGCCAAGTGCTGCCAGTGGGTTGGGGTTGTGTCAGCCTGTAGGGGGAGATTACAGAAGACAAGTCAGAGAGATGGAGATATCCCGTCACATGGAGTGTAAGCAGAGCGCGAACCCTGCGCCATTCCTGACTGACTACAGACAGTACACATTGCGCCCTTTCCTGACTGACTACAGACAGTACACATTGCGCCCTTTCCTGACTGACTACAGACAGTACACATTGCGCCCTTTCCTGACTGACTACAGACAGTACACATTGCGCCCTTTCCTGACTGACTACAGACAGTACACATTGCACCCTTTCCTGACTACAGACAGTACGCATTGCGCCCTTTCCTGACTGACTACAGACAGTACACATTGCACCCTTTCCTGACTGACTACAGACAGTACACATTGCACCCTTTCCTGACTACAGACAGTACACATTGCACCCTTTCCTGACTACAGACAGTACACATTGCACCCTTTCCTGACTACAGACAGTACACATTGCGCCCTTTCCTGACTGACTACAGACAGTACACATTGCACCCTTTCCTGACTACAGACAGTACACATTGCGCCCTTTCCTGACTGACTACAGACAGTACACATTGCACCCTTTCCTGACTACAGACAGTACACATTGCGCCCTTTCCTGACTGACTACAGACAGTACACATTGCACCCTTTCCTGACTGACTACAGACAGTACACATGGCACCCTTTCCTGACTGACTACAGACAGTACACATTGCACCCTTTCCTGACTACAGACAGTACACATTGCGCCCTTTCCTGACTGACTACAGACAGTACACATTGCACCCTTTCCTGACTGAATACAGACAGTACACATTGCGCCCTTTCCTGACTGACTACAGACAGTACACATTGCGCCCTTTCCTGACTGACTACAGACAGTACACATTGCACCCTTTCCTGACTGACAACAGACAGTACACATTGCGCCCTTTCCTGACTGACTACAGACAGTACACATTGCACCCTTTCCTGACTACAGACAGTACACATTGCGCCCTTTCCTGACTGACTACAGACAGTACACATTGCACCCTTTCCTGACTGACTACAGACAGTACACATTGCGCCCTTTCCTGACTGACTACAGACAGTACACATTGCACCCTTTCCTGACTACAGACAGTACACATTGCGCCCTTTCCTGACTGACTACAGACAGTACACATTGCACCCTTTCCTGACTGACTACAGACAGTACACATTGCACCCTTTCCTGACTACAGACAGTACACATTGCGCCCTTTCCTGACTGACTACAGACAGTACACATTGCACCCTTTCCTGACTGACTACAGACAGTACACATTGCACCCTTTCCTGACTGACTACAGACAGTACACATTGCGCCCTTTCCTGACTGACTACAGACAGTACACATTGCACCCTTTCCTGACTGACTACAGACAGTACACATTGCGCCCTTTCCTGACTGACTACAGACAGTACACATTGCGCCCTTTCCTGACTGACTACAGACAGTACACATTGCACCCTTTCCTGACTGACTACAGACAGTACACATTGCACCCTTTCCTGACTGACTACAGACAGTACACATTGCACCCTTTCCTGACTACAGACAGTACACATTGCACCCTTTCCTGACTACAGACAGTACACATTGCGCCCTTTCCTGACTGACTACAGACAGTACACATTGCGCCCTTTCCTGACTGACTACAGACAGTACACATTGCGCCCTTTCCTGACTGACTACAGACAGTACGCATTGCACCCTTTCCTGACTGACTACAGACAGTACACATTGCGCCCTTTCCTGACTGACTACAGACAGTACACATTGCGCCCTTTCCTGACTGACTACAGACAGTACACATTGCGCCCTTTCCTGACTGACTACAGACAGTACACATTGCACCCTTTCCTGACTGACTACAGACAGTACGCATTGCACCCTTTCCTGACTGACTACAGACAGTACGCATTGCACCCTTTCCTGACTGACTACAAACAGTACACATTGCACCCTTTCCTGACTGACTACAGACAGTACACATTGCACCCTTTCCTGACTGACTACAGACAGTACACATTGCACCCTTTCCTGACTGACTACAGACAGTACACATTGCACCCTTTCCTGACTGACTACAAACAGTACACATTGCACCCTTTCCTGACTGACTACAGACAGTACACATTGCACCCTTTCCTGACTGACTACAGACAGTACACATTGCACCCTTTCCTGACTGACTACAGACAGTACACATTGCGCCCTTTCCTGACTACAGACAGTACACATGGCACCCTTTCCTGACTGACTACAGACAGTACACATTGCACCCTTTCCTGACTGACTACAGACAGTACACATTGCACCCTTTCCTGACTGACTACAGACAGTACGCATTGCACCCTTTCCTGACTGACTACAGACAGTACACATTGCGCCCTTTCCTGACTGACTACAGACAGTACGCATTGCACCCTTTCCTGACTGACTACAGACAGTACGCATTGCACCCTTTCCTGACTGACTACAGACAGTACACATTGCACCCTTTCCTGACTGACTACAGACAGTACACATTGCACCCTTTCCTGACTGACTACAGACAGTACACATTGCACCCTTTCCTGACTGACTACAGACAGTACACATTGCGCCCTTTCCTGACTGACTACAGACAGTACACATTGCGCCCTTTCCTGACTGACTACAGACAGTACGCATTGCGCCCTTTCCTGACTGACTACAGACAGTACACATTGCACCCTTTCCTGACTGACTACAGACAGTACACATTGCGCCCTTTCCTGACTGACTACAGACAGTACACATTGCACCCTTTCCTGACTGACTACAGACAGTACACATTGCGCCCTTTCCTGACTGACTACAGACAGTACACATTGCACCCTTTCCTGACTGACTACAGACAGTACGCATTGCACCCTTTCCTGACTGACTACAGACAGTACACATTGCACCCTTTCCTGACTGACTACAGACAGTACACATTGCACCCTTTCCTGACTGACTACAGACAGTACACATTGCACCCTTTCCTGACTGACTACAGACAGTACACATTGCGCCCTTTCCTGACTGACTACAGACAGTACACATTGCACCCTTTCCTGACTGACTACAGACAGTACGCATTGCACCCTTTCCTGACTGACTACAGACAGTACGCATTGCACCCTTTCCTGACTGACTACAGACAGTACACATTGCACCCTTTCCTGACTGACTACAGACAGTACACATTGCACCCTTTCCTGACTGACTACAGACAGTACACATTGCGCCCTTTCCTGACTGACTACAGACAGTACACATTGCGCCCTTTCCTGACTGACTACAGACAGTACACATTGCGCCCTTTCCTGACTGACTACAGACAGTACGCATTGCGCCCTTTCCTGACTGACTACAGACAGTACACATTGCACCCTTTCCTGACTGACTACAGACAGTACACATTGCACCCTTTCCTGACTGACTACAGACAGTACACATTGCACCCTTTCCTGACTGACTACAGACAGTACACATTGCACCCTTTCCTGACTGACTACAGACAGTACACATTGCACCCTTTCCTGACTGACTACAGACAGTACGCATTGCACCCTCCCATCTAACCTGGGAATCATCACATGACCCCATCACCTGCTTTCATTATTTTATTGCTGTCACATAATCACATTGCTGACATCAGGCATCCGTCTCACTTCACAAAACTTTATTGCCCTCATTGCCCTGGACACACCACCCGTTTTCCTGTCAGAATAAACCCTGAAGGTTTTTCCGACGAAGTTCCGACGGAATTCCACTGAAACTGTCATTTGTACACCAAAGTCCGACCGCCAAGAACGCGGTGAGGTACAACACGTACAACGGGACTAGAAAAAGGAAGTCCAATAGCCAGTAGCTTCCGTCTCGTACTTCGCTTCAGATCCTGCAACGTTTTTGGTCCGTCGGAACAGCAAACAGACGAGCGTTTTTCCCGATAGGAACTGGTTTCGTCGAAAATATTTAGAACATGTTTTATTTCTAGGTCCGTCAGACACAAGGCTAACTACTACTAGATCTACCATGACCTGGGTATACATGAGACCAACTACTACTAGAGACACCATGACTTGGATCCATGAGAACCTTTACAGACATCTGTGATAACTTTTCTGTAAATATTTCATGCACCAATCTTATCTTTTTCAGTTGATATTTAAAACGAGTTAAACTGAATCTCTGAATGTTCCGACCAGAAATGAAGAACTCAGTGAAGGATATGCCTAATGCCGCGTACACACGTGCGGACTTTTGCCGGCGGACTTAGTCCAGCGGACAATCCGCCGGACTTTCCGAGCGTATGGACTTGCCCACACACGCACGGACTGCTCCGGCGGATAATCCGCCGGCCAAAAGTCCGCGGGACTTTTGAAAATGAACGGACTTGCCCACACACGGAGCAGTCCGTTCATTTAGAACGTAACTTCAGGTTACGTAGCTAGCGTAGGCAGTAAATGCCGCCGCGCTAGCTCCGTCACCTGGCATGGATTTAAAGGGACTCCCCACGCCGAAAAAACGGCGTGGGGGTTCCCCCCAAATCCATGTCAGACCCTCATCCGAGCACGCAGCCTGGCAGGCCAGGAAAGGGGTGGGGACGAACGAGCGCCCCCCCCCCTCCTGAGCCGTACCAGGCCGCGTGCCCTCAACATGGGGGGTGCCCTGGGGAAAGGGGGGCCATGCGGCCCCCCCCACCCCAAAGCACCTTGTCCCCATGTTGATGAGGACAAGGGCCTCTTCCCGACAACCCTGGCCGTTGGTTGTCAGGGCCTGCGGGCGGGGGCTTATCGGAATCTGGGAGCCCCCTTTAATAAGGGGGCCCCCAGATACCGGCCCCCCCACCCTATGTGAATGAGTATGGGGTACGATGTACCCCTACCCATTCACCTAAGGTGTAAAATGTAAAGTACAAAAACACACACACTTTTGAAAAAATATTTTATTGCACTGCTCCGGGGGTCTTCTTCCGTCTTGGGGGTCTTCTCGCCGGACTCCTCCGCTCTCTTCTGCTCTTTTACCTAGCTCTTTCACGAGCGGAGGAGTCCGGCTACCTTCTTCGTCGTCGCCGCCGTCGTCTGGGGGTCTCGATCCGCCTTCGGGGGTCTTCCGGGGGTCTCTTCTGTTCTTGCGGCGGTCGTCTTCCGTGCCGCCGGCGCCGCCTTCTTCTTCTTGTTCTTCTTCTTCCGATGTTGACACGTCGCTGTCTCTGCCCGGAATGCCAGAACCGCGCTGCACTGGGACTTATATAGGGACATGGGGACAGGGTCACATGCTCATGTCACATGGTGACCCCGCCCCCTTGTGATGTCACAGTCCCAGCATCCTCCGGGACTGTGACATTGCAAGGGGGCGGGGTCACCATGTGACATGAGCATGTGACCCTGTCCCCATGTCCCTATACAAGTCCCAGCGCAGCGCGGTTCTGGCATTCCGGGCAGAGACAGCGACGGGTCAACATCGGAAGAAGAAGAAGAAGAAGAAGAAGAAGAAGAAGAAGAAGAAGAAGAAGAAGAAGAAGAAGAAGAAGAAGAAGGCGGCGCCGGCGCGGAAGACGACGACCGCCGCAAGAACAGAAGAGACCCCCGAAGACCCCGGAAGACCCCCGAAGGCGGATCGAGACCCCCAGACGACGGTGGCGACGACGACGAAGTAGGAGGTAGCCGGCCTCCTCCGCTCGTGAAAGAGCTAGGTATAAGAGCAGAAGAGAGCGGAGGAGTCCGGCGAGAAGACCCCCAAGACGGAAGACCCCCGGAGCAGTGCAATAAAATATTTTTTCAAAAGTGTGTGTGTTTTTGTACTTTACATTTTACACCTTAGGTGAATGGGTAGGGGTACATCGTACCCCATACTCATTCACATAGGGTGGGGGGCCGGTATCTGGGGGCCCCCTTATTAAAGGGGGCTCCCAGATTCCGATAAGCCCCCGCCCGCAGACCCCGACAACCAACGGCCAGGGTTGTCGGGAAGAGGCCCTTGTCCTCATCAACATGGGGACAAGGTGCTTTGGGGTGGGGGGGCGCACGGCCCCCCTTTCCCCAGGGCACCCCCCATGTTGAGGGCACGCGGCCTGGTACGGCTCAGGAGGGGGGGGGCGCTCGTTCGTCCCCACCCCTTTCCTGGCCTGCCAGGCTGCGTGCTCGGATGAGGGTCTGACATGGATTTGGGGGGAACCCCCACGCCGTTTTTTCGGCGTGGGGAGTCCATTTAAATCCATGCCAGGTGACGGAGCTAGCGCGGCGGCATTTACTGCCTACGCTAGCTACGTAACCTGAAGTCACGTGCTAAATGAACGGACTTGCCGACGAGCGGCAAATCCGTTCATTTAAAAAGTCCGGCGGACTAGCCTACTAACGGCGGGATTGTCCGCCGGACTGCCAAGTCCATCGGATAGTTTTAAAACAAAACTTAAAACTTTGGTCCGCCGGACTTTGGCGCCAAAAAGTCCGCCGACGCCCACACACGAGGGGATTGTCCGCTGGACTTGAGTCCAGAGGATAATCCCGCGGGATTGTCCCTTCGTGTGTACGCCGCATTAGTGTAATCTCTGTTACGTTCCTGTCTGGATGTGGCAGAGAATGACATCAACATCTTTACAAGTCAGAATCGCAACATCTGCAGATATTGTGAACGCACTTCTATTAACTGCGTCTCGGTGACGGTCACTCTGTCTGTTGTCCTGGGAGGGGAAAGGTCTATGTGAAGGCCGAGGGTGTCATATCCTATACTCACTGATCAGTTTATTAGGCCCACCTTGCTAGTCCCGGGTTGGACCCCCCTTTTGCCTTCATTCTTCTTGGCATAGATACAACAAGGTGTTGGAAACGTTCCTCAGAGATTTTGCTCCATAGTGACATGATGACATCACGCAGTTGCTGAAGATTTGTCGGCTTCACATCCATGATGCTAATCTCCCGTCCCACTACATCCCAAAGGTGCTCTATTGGATGAGATGTGGTGAGTGTGGAGGCCATTGGAGTACAGTGACCTCATTGTCCAGTGGTGAGATGATTGGAGCTTTGTGACATTTCCTGAGGGGAGGAGCCATCAGAAGATGGGGACGCTGTAGTCCTAAAGGGATGGACATGGTCAGCAACAATACCCAGGTAGGCCGTGGTGTTGAAACCATGCTCAATTGGTACTAAAGGGCCCAAAGCGTGCCCATCCTCCTTACCATTACACCATCACCACCAGCCTGAACGGGTGATACAAGGCAGGATGGATCCAGGCGCGAAATTCTGACCCCACCATCTGAATGTCGCAGCTGAAATCCAGAAACAAGCAACGTTTTTCCGATCTTCTATTGTCCAGTTTCAGGGATCCTGTGCCAATTGTAGCCTCAGTTTTCTGTTCTTAGCTGACAGGAGTGGCACCCGGTGTGGTCCATATGCTTCAAGGTTGGATGTGTTGTGTGTTTAGAGGTGATATTCTGCATACTTTGGCTGTAACGAGAGGTTATTTGAGTTACTGTTACATAGTATTACATAGTTACATAATATTACATAGTTACATAGTTACATAGTATTACATAGTTACATAGTATTACATAGTTACATAGTAGGTGAGGTCGAAAAAAGACACAAGTCCACCAAGTCCATCCTATGTGTGTGATTATATGTCAGTATTACATTGTATATCTCTGTATGTTGCGGTCGTTCAGGTGATTATCTAATAGTTTCTTGAAACTATCGATGCCCCCCGCTGAGACCACCGCCTGTGGAAGGGAATTCCACATCCTTGCCGCTCTTACAGTAAAAAAAACCCTCTACGTAGTTTAACTACCTGAGATCCGCGCTATAGCCGAATGACGGCTACAGCGCGGATCTAATGTGCCGGGACGACATCTATTGATGTCGTCCCGGCCACGAGCTGCCTGCGCGCCCCCTGAAGGGCGCGCGCGGCGCGCTCTGTGATCAGCGAGTCTGTGAGACTCGCTGGATCGCAGATCCGAGTAAGGGGTCGATCCCGACCCCTTACCACATGATCAGCTGTCAGCCAATGACAGCTGATCATGTGATACTAACAGAGCCGGTAATCGGCTTTTTTTCCTCCTTCGCGCTAACAGCGCGATCACCGGCGGCAGTGAGAGGGACATCAGTCCCTCTCACTGCAATGTGCCCAATCCATGGTGCCCACCTTTGCCCAATTAAAGTGCCGCCTACCAGTGCCCACAGTGCCATTTGTCAGTGCCCACAGTGCCATCTCTCAGTGCCCACAGTGCCATCTCTCAGTGCCACAGTGCCATCTCTCAGTGCTCACAGTGCCATCTCTCAGTGCCCACAGTGCCACCTGTCAGTGCCCACAGTGCCAGCTGTCAGTGCCCACAGTGCCATCTCTCAGTGCCCACAGTGCCAGTGCTGCACATCAGTGTCACCTGCCAGTGCTCATCTGTGTCACCTACCAGTGCTCATCTGTGTCACCTACCAGTGCCATCAGTGCCACCTATCAGTCCCCATCAGTGTCATCCATCAGTGCCCATCCGTGCCACCCATCTGTGTCACCTACCAGTGCTCATCTGTGTCACCTACCAGTGCTCATCTGTATCACCTACCAGTGCCCATCAGTGCCACCCATCAGTGTCATCCATCAGTGCCCATCGGTGCCACCCATCCGTGCCACCCATCTGTGCCTATCAGTGCCATCTTTGCTGTCCCCATCAGTACCGACTTATCTGTCCCCACCAGTGCAGCCTATCAGTGCCCACCAGTGCAGCCTATCAGTGCCCACCAGTGCAGCCTATCAGTGCCCACCTGTGCCGCCTCATCAGCGCATATCAATGAAGCAGAAAAATTACCTGTTTGCAAAATTTTATAACAAACTATTAAACATGATTTATTTTTATTTTTTAATTTTCCATCTTTTTTTGTTTGTTTAGCAAAAAATAAAAACCTGGCTGTGATTACATACCACCAAAGGAAAGCTCTATTTGTGGGAAAAAAAAATGATAAAAATTTCATTTGGGTACAGTGTTGTATGACCGCGCAATTGTCCTTCCAAGTGCGTCAGCGCCGAAAGCTGAAAATTGGTCTGGTCACGAGGGGGGGTTTAAGTGCCCAGTAATCAGGTGGCTAAGGTGTTGTCTTCCTATCATCTGCCCATTCTCCTCTGACATCAGAAAGGCATTTTCCTCCACACAACTGCCCATCACTGGATATTTTCTCTTTTTTCCACCATTCTCTGTTGAGCCGAGAGATGGTTGTGTGTAAAAAATCACAGAAATACGCAGACCAGCCCGTCTGGCGCCAACCACCACGCCACTTTCAAAGTCACTGCAATCCCCTTTATCCCCCCATTCGGATGCTCGGTTTGAACTTCAGCAAGTAGTCTTCACCACGTCTAGATGCCTAAATGCATTGAGTCGCTGCCATGTGGTTGGCTAATTAGCAATTTGTGTTACCGAGCAACTGAACAGGTAGGTGTACCTGACAAAGTGACTGGTGAGTGTATATGATACGGCTTTCAGATGGATACAGAAATATGAGACACGTTGTCACCGTGGATTTTCAGTCACGGAATACAAACCACGAAGCGGAGTTATTTCTGGGTGGAGTGTTGGGTTAAGTTTCTTGTGGCGGGTGAGAGAGGCGGCCTGCAGAGACGCAGCTCTCCATTATCAGACATATTAATTCCGCCATCACCATGCCAGTCAGGAAGACCTTCCCATTGATCAGCCGGCTGGGATGTTGGACACGCTCCCCAATTATCGTCATTAACCCAATTACATTCCGAGAGATGTTCAGAACATAGCGGTCACCCCCCCCCCCCTCCTCGCTTCATTACCCGCAGACTCCGCCCCAAACTGTTCTGTCAGTCCACTGGATGGCTGGAATCTTCAAAGAGACATCCGCTCTTCTTATAAACTGATATTTATAGATAGAAGAGTTCACCAGCCTTGTCATGGAGGATGGATGACCCCTCCGTTCCACTCCTCTACAACCGCCAGGGACCTCGGGCTAAACCAGGGAATTTATTGATCTCCGACACCGAAACCAAATCTCCTGCAAAAATCGCTTATTTGTTAGACATGTGCGATTAGTTTCGTACGAATTTTTAGAAATTCATACGAATTTACGAATCCGTAGTACGAATTTTTTCTAATACGAATTCCGTACGGAATACGAAATTCCGTTTACGAATTTCGTCGCTGAAATTATTCCAATCCGACTACCAAATATCGAATTTCAACTAATATGAAAGAAATTATTATAGCGGATATAACGAATGATTCGAATGACAAAGTGTCATTTTTGCAGGAAAAATTCCGTTTACGAATTTCAGCTCCAAATTATTAGAATCCGACTACCAAATATCGAATTTCAACTAATTCGAAAGAAATTATTATAGCGGATATAACGAATGGATTCGAATGACAAAGTGTCATTTTTGCAGGAAAAAAAGCTATATAAAATCACTCGCGGCTATTGCCGGCAAATGAATTGTCGGCTCCGTAACACAGAGAACAGTCATTCATTGGTATAAAAAATAAAAAAAAAGCATGGGGGTCCCCCCAAATTCAGTAGCCAGGCCCTTTAGGTCTGCTATGGATATTAAGGGGAACCCCAGCCAAAAAAAAAAATGGCGTGGGGTCCCCCCTAAATATCCATACCAGACCCTTCAGGTCTGGGATGGATTTTAAGGGGAACCCCGGCCAAAAAAAATGGCGTGGGGTCCCCCTCAAAATCCATACCAGACCCTTTATCCTAGCACGCAACCTGGCAGGCCGCAGGAAAAGAGGGGGGACGAGAGCGGCCCCCCCTCCCTCCTGAACCGTACCAGGCCACATGCCCTCACCATTGGGAGGATGCTTTGGGGGTCTGAGACCCCCAAAAACCCTTGTCCCCATGTTGATGAGGACAAGGGCCTCATCCCCACAACCCTGGCCATTGGTTGTGGGGGTCTGCGGGCGGGGGGCTTATCGGAATCTGGAAGCCCCCTTTAACAAGGGGACCCCCAGATCCCGCCCCCCTGTGTGAAATGGTAAGGGGGTACAAAAGTACCCCTACCACTTCACCAAAAAAGGTGACAAAAATGGTAAAAAATGACAGGAGACGGTCTTTGACAATTCCTTTATTAAAATCTTCTTTCTTCTGGTCTTCCTTCTTCCTTTCTTCATCCTTCGGTTTCTTCATTTTCTCCTTCCGGCATCTTCTTCCATCTTCTTCTTCCTCCGATCCGCTTCTTCTTGCGCTGGTCTTCTCGTCCTTCTCGTCCGGCATCTTCTTCCATGGCGTCGGCGTCTCTTCTCGGGCCGCTCCTCGCAATGGGAGGCTCCCGCTGTGTGAGGCTTCGCTCCGGCTGACAGGTCTTTTATAACGGAGGGCACCTGGTGACCCCGCCCCCCTCTGACGCACGGGGACATCATGGGGAATTCCCTATGGCTTTCCCCATGACGTCAGAGGGGGGGGGGGTCACCAGGTGCCCTCCGTTATAAAAGACCTGTCAGCCGGAGCGAAGCCTCACACAGCGGGAGCCTCCCATTGCGAGGAGCGGCCCGAGAAGAGACGCCGACGCCATGGAAGAAGATGCCGGACGAGAAGACCGGAGGAAGAAGAAGATGGAAAAAGATGCTGGAAGGAGAAGATGAAGAAACCGAAGGATGAAGAATCACTGAATGTTTTTTCTGTGGTGTAAACCGAAGGACCACATTTCCCCCTCTGTGGGGGGACATTAGAGTGTAAGCTCCTCTGTACAGAGACTGATGTGACTGTGGGGGAGGGAACATTAGAGTGTAAGCTCCTCTGGTACAGAGACTGATGTGACTGTGGGGGAGGGGACATTAGAGTGTAAGCTCCTCTGGTACAGAGACTGATGTGACTGTGGGGGAGGGGACATTAGAGTGTAAGCTCCTCTGGTACAGAGACTGATGTGACTGTGGGGGAGGGGACATTAGAGTGTAAGCTCCTCTGGTACAGAGACTGATGTGACTGTGGGGGAGGGGACATTAGAGTGTAAGCTCCTCTGTACAGAGACTGATGTGACTGTGGGGGAGGGGACATTAGAGTGTAAGCTCCTCTGGTACAGAGACTGATGTGACTGTGGGGGAGGGGACATTAGAGTGTAAGCTCCTCTGTACAGAGACTGATGTGACTGTGGGGGAGGGGACATTAGAGTGTAAGCTCCTCTGTACAGAGACTGATGTGACTGTGGGGGGAGGGGACATTAGAGTGTAAGCTCCTCTGTACAGAGACTGATGTGACTGGCTCAGTGATCTCTGTACAGCATGAGAATACCCACTTATTGCCCTACATATGTCCTCTGGTGTGGGAGCTCCATCAGGTGGTAGGTCAGGGAATGACGCTGTCCAGTATATGTTACTCTAACACTGCATGTTCTGGAGTTGTGTGTGTTGCTCGGGTGGCCCATGTTCTCCCCTGTAGTCGGAGGTCAGTGGATCCACATATGAATACTCCCTATTGGTTGATTCTATTCAATGTACTGATACTCTGGGTCAGTGACTCTGAAGGTATCAAAGCCTATAGACCTGCATGACAGCCAGGCAACTGGCATTTCATTGTGAATGGTTGGCTGTGCCCCTTCAAAGTGGAACTCCAACCAATTTTTAAAACTTTTTTTTACACCAATCCCCCGACAGGTTGCCACGATGAAAGGAGCCGTATATACCAAAACGACTCCACCCCTGACCACACCGACATTCAGGGGTCATTTAGGGCCCCGATATTTGCGGGGGGACCCCAGCACTGAGATTTCCAGGAGGGGAGAGTGAGAAGTGGCGGCAGGCCCTCTGCTGGCAGTACACCGTGTGGATAACTGACACGGCGCACGCTCCCAGAAGTGCGATCCGCTGAGCGTTGGCGGGGAAGTCAGGCACTGGGGCGGGGAGGAATTAGTGTACAGGAACGCCGGTTCATCTCTCTACAATTAATAGATCATCTGTTTTCTGGCCCCCAGAGAGAAGAGCGCGGGGGGTTGCTATAGATACGGCGTTTGCCGAGTTTTCAGATGAAGATTTACCTCGTTAGGCGGTCGATGTGCCGCGAGAGCTCCGCCACTCAAACAGATTATTATAGGAAGGATAAGTGCCACTTTGTGACCGTTCCATGGAGACGGCGCCCAAAATAAACTACAAAGCGTTATCTACTGTCTGTAAATACGCTAAAAGGGGGGTTGGCCGCCATAGTCACACACACTGGGCTCTACTCAATAAAGTATCTTTCATAAGAACTGTCTGTACTGCCTCCCAGCAACCAATCAGATTGTCTCCTCTGCCACTTTCTTCTGTTGGAATCCATTACTGACTACTACCAGAGAGAGAGGCCATCTATAGACCAACTACTACCAGAGAGAGAGGCCATCTATAGACCAACTACTACCAGAAAGAGGCCATCTATAGACCAACTACTACCAGAAAGAGCCCATCTATAGACCAACTACTACCAGAGAGAGAGGCCATCTATAGACCAACTACTACCAGAGAGAGAGGCCATCTATAGACCAACTACTACCAGAGAGAGGCCATCTATAGACCAACTACTACCAGAAAGAGCCCATCTATAGACCAACTACTACCAGAGAGAGGCCATCTATAGACCAACTACTACCAGAAAGAGCCCATCTATAGACCAACTACTACCAGATAGAGAAGCCATCTATAGACCAACTACTACCAGAGAGAGAGGCCATCTATAGACCAACTACTACCAGAAAGAGCCCATCTATAGACCAACTACTACCAGATAGAGAAGCCATCTATAGACCAACTACTACCAGAAAGAGCCCATCTATAGACCAACTACTACCAGATAGAGAAGCCATCTATAGACCAACTACTACCAGAAAGAGGCCATCTATAGACCAACTACTACCAGAGAGAGACCATCTATGGACCAACTACTACCAGAGAGAGGCCATCTATAGACCAACTACTACCAGATAGAGAAGCCATCTATAGACCAACTACTACCAGAGAGAGAGGCCATCTATAGACCAACTACTACCAGAGAGAGGCCATCTATAGACCAACTACTACCAGAGAGAGGCCATCTATAGACCAACTACTACCAGATAGAGAAGCCATCTATAGACCAACTACTACCAGAGAGAGAAGCCATCTATAGACCAACTACTACCAGAAAGAGCCCATCTATAGACCAACTACTACCAGATAGAGAAGCCATCTATAGACCAACTACTACCAGAAAGAGGCCATCTATAGACCAACTACTACCAGAGAGAGACCATCTATGGACCAACTACTACCAGAGAGAGGCCATCTATAGACCAACTACTACCAGATAGAGAAGCCATCTATAGACCAACTACTACCAGAGAGAGAGGCCATCTATAGACCAACTACTACCAGAGAGAGGCCATCTATAGACCAACTACTACCAGAGAGAGGCCATCTATAGACCAACTACTACCAGATAGAGAAGCCATCTATAGACCAACTACTACCAGAGAGAGAAGCCATCTATAGACCAACTACTACCAGAGAGAGACCATCTATGGACCAACTACTACCAGAGAGAGGCCATCTATAGACCAACTACTACCAGATAGAGAAGCCATCTATAGACCAACTACTACCAGAGAGAGAGGCCATCTATAGACCAACTACTACCAGAAAGAGCCCATCTATAGACCAACTACTACCAGATAGAGAAGCCATCTATAGACCAACTACTACCAGAAAGAGGCCATCTATAGACCAACTACTACCAGAGAGAGAGGCCATCTATAGACCAACTACTACCAGAAAGAGGCCATCTATAGACCAACTACTACCAGATAGAGAAGCCATCTATAGACCAACTACTACCAGAAAGAGGCCATCTATAGACCAACTACTACCAGATAGAGAAGCCATCTATAGACCAACTACTACCAGAGAGAGAAGCCATCTATAGACCAACTACTACCAGAGAGAGACCATCTATGGACCAACTACTACCAGAGAGAGGCCATCTATAGACCAACTACTACCAGATAGAGAAGCCATCTATAGACCAACTACTACCAGAGAGAGAGGCCATCTATAGACCAACTACTACCAGAAAGAGCCCATCTATAGACCAACTACTACCAGATAGAGAAGCCATCTATATACCAACTACTACCAGAAAGAGGCCATCTATAGACCAACTACTACCAGAGAGAGACCATCTATAGACCAACTACTACCAGATAGAGAAGCCATCTATAGACCAACTACTACCAGAGAGAGAGGCCATCTATAGACCAACTACTACCAGATAGAGAAGCCATCTATAGACCAACTACTACCAGAGAGAGAGGCCATCTATAGACCAACTACTACCAGAGAGAGGCCATCTATAGACCAACTACTACCAGAGAGAGGCCATCTATAGACCAACTACTACCAGAAAGAGCCCATCTATAGCCCAACTACTACCAGATAGAGAAGCCATCTATAGACCAACTACTACCAGAGAGAGGCCATCTATAGACCAACTACTACCAGAAAGAGCCCATCTATAGACCAACTACTACCAGATAGAGAAGCCATCTATAGACCAACTACTACCAGAGAGAGAGGCCATCTATAGACCAACTACTACCAGATAGAGAAGTCATCTATAGACCAACTACTACCAGAGAGAGAAGCCATCAATAGACCAACTACTACCAGAGAGAAGCCATCTATAGACCAACTACTACCAGAGAGAGAGGCCATCTATAGACCAACTACTACCAGAGAGAGGCCATCTATAGACCAACTACTACCAGAGAGAAGCCATCTATAGACCAACTACTACCAGAGAGAAGCCATCTATAGACCAACTACTACCATTTATAGAAGACCCCCGATGACACATAACATACAGTAAGTACAATATGAATGTAATATAAGGAAGCATTAATAAAAATAATAAAACACTAAAAAATAACAGACGTGTATTACAGAAAATTGTCGGGAGCACTGAGTTGGGTGCGGGACGTCTGATCAGTACGGGGAATGTGAACACGTGTTGGAGCGATGTGACACGCGTGTAAATGGGCTCCATATGATGTATCTGTCATTAGTGCCACTTATATCTTCTGGGGACCTCAGTCTGGACTTCTCTATGAGGACCCTCCATACAATCCAGACACCTAAACCCCCCCCAGGGCTCTTACCCCCCCCCCGCCCTCCGGGGGTTACCTGTACACCATTTCCCTCCCCCGCCCTCCATCTATTGTGTGGTAATAGACAGCGCTGGGAACACGGTAAGTGCTGCCAATCAGACTGAATGCCGAATATGTGATGTGTAATTATCATGTCATGTATACCGAACATAATGACTCCATCACTGCAAGAGACACCCCACCTCAATCACAGAGACCTCCATAGAAGAGACTGCCACAGAAGAGACCGCCACAGAAGATACCGCCATAGAAGAGACCGCCATAGAAGAGACCGCCATAGAAGAGACCGCCATAGAAGAGACCTCCATAGAAGAGACCTCCATAGAAGAGACTGCCATAGAAGATACCGCCATAGAAGAGACCGCCATAAAAGAGAAAAGACCGCCATAGAAGATACCGCCATAGAAGAGACCTCCATAGAAGATACCGCCATAGAAGAGACCTCCATAGAAGAGACCGCCATAGAAGAGACCTCCATAGAAGAGACCTCCATAGAAGAGACCGCCATAGAAGATACCGCCATAGAAGAGACCTCCATAGAAGAGACCGCCATAGAAGAGACCTCCATAGAAGATACCGCCATAGAAGAGACCTCCATAGAAGAGACCGCCATAGAAGAGACCTCCATAGAAGAGACCTCCATAGAAGAGACTGCCATAGAAGATACCGCCATAGAAGAGACCGCCATAAAAGAGAAAAGACCGCCATAGAAGATACCGCCATAGAAGAGACCTCCATAGAAGAGACCTCCATAGAAGAGACCGCCATAGAAGAGACCTCCATAGAAGAGACCTCCATAGAAGAGACCTCCATAGAAGATACCGCCATAGAAGAGATCGCCATAGAAGAGACCTCCATAGAAGAGACCTCCATAGAAGATACCGCCATAGAAGAGACCGCCATAGAAGAGACCTCCATAGAAGAGACCGCCATAGAAGAGACAGCCATAGAAGAGACCTCCATAGAAGAGACCACTGTAGAAGAGACCACCATAGAAGAGACCACCATAGAAGAGACCTCCATAGAAGATACCGCCATAGAAGAGACTGCCATAGAAGATACCGCCATAGAAGAGACCGCCATAGAAGAGACCTCCATAGAAGAGACCTCCATAGAAGAGACTGCCATAGAAGAGACCGCCATAGAGGAGACCACCATAGAGGAGACCGCCATAGAAGAAACCTCCATAGAAGAGACCTCCATAGAAGAGACCTCCATAGAAGAGACCGCCATAGAAGAGACCTCCATAGAAGAGACCGCCATAGAAGAGACCTCCATAGAAGAGACTGCCATAGAAGATACCGCCATAGAAGAGACCGCCATAAAAGAGAAAAGACCGCCATAGAAGATACCGCCATAGAAGAGACCTCCATAGAAGATACCGCCATAGAAGAGACCTCCATAGAAGAGACCGCCATAGAAGAGACCTCCATAGAAGAGACTGCCATAGAAGATACCGCCATAGAAGAGACCGCCATAAAAGAGAAGAGACCGCCATAGAAGAGACCTCCATAGAAGAGACCTCCATAGAAGAGACCTCCATAGAAGATACCGCCATAGAAGAGATCGCCATAGAAGAGACCTCCATAGAAGAGACCTCCGTAGAAGAGACCGCCGTAGAAGAGACCGCCATAGAAGAGACCTCCATAGAAGAGACCGCCATAGAAGAGACAGCCATAGAAGAGACCTCCATAGAAGAGACCACTGTAGAAGAGACCACCATAGAAGAGACCACCATAGAAGAGACCTCCATAGAAGATACCGCCATAGAAGAGACCGCCATAGAAGATACCGCCATAGAAGAGACCGCCATAGAAGAGACCTCCATAGAAGAGACCTCCATAGAAGAGACTGCCATAGAAGAGACTGCCATAGAAGAGACCGCCATAGAGGAGACTACCATAGAGGAGACCGCCATAGAAGAAACCTCCATAGAAGAGACCTCCATAGAAGAGACCTCCATAGAAGAGACCGCCATAGAAGAGACCTCCATAGAAGAGACCGCCATAGAAGAGACCGCCATAGAAGAGACCTCCATAGAAGAGACCGCCATAGAAGAGACCTCCATAGAAGAGACCGCCATAGAAGAGACTGCCATAGAAGAGACCACCATAGAAGATACCATCATAGAAGAGACCGTGATACAGACAGAGAGGGTCTATAGAGACAGACAGAGACCCTTCATAGCAGAGACAGCCATAGAGCCCCATTCATCATCTACAGAGACAGTCTATAGAAAAGACAGTGATGGAGCCTCATTCACACATTGTATCCCCCCCTATACATTATATCCCCCCTATACTGTATACATTGTATCCCCCCCTATACCTCATACATTGTATCCCCCCCCTATACCTCATACATTGTCCCCCCTATACCTCATACATTGTATCCCCCCCCCCATACCTCATACATTGTATCCCCCCTATACATTATATGCCCCCTATACCGTATACATTGTATCCCCCCCTATACATTATACATTGTATCCCCCCCTATACCTCATACATTGTTTCCCCCCTATACCTTATACATCGTATCCCCCCTGTACATTATACATTGTTTCCCCTATACCTCATACATTGTATCCCCTCTAAGCCTAATACATTGTATCCCCCCAGGGACTATATATGTGATGCTAATGCTGGGGTGAGGCTCCTGCATTGGATTGTACAGCACAGCTCTGGTCCCCTCATCTCCTGGGGGGGGGGGGTCATTGCCTGACGCTGCATAATATTCCAACAGTAGAGCTCTGCTGCCCCTTAGAGTCTACATGATAGAAGTGCAGCTTTGGTTCTGTTCTGTGACTGGGATGTCAATACTTCTCCCTCTGTAGGACATCATGTATATATCTTTCTTTTCTTCATTAAACACAGTGGTCCTCATATACTATGATTGGTGGTGCAGGATCTCCTCATCATCCTCCTCATCCTCATCATCATCCTCCTCATCATCATCATCCTCCTCATCCTCATCCCCCTCATCATCATCCTCATCATCATCCTCATCCTCCTCATCATCCTCCTCATCATCATCATCCTCATCATCATCCTCATCATCATCATCCTCATCATCATCCTCCTCATCATCATCATCCTCATCATCATCCTCATTATCATCCTCATCATCATCATCCTCCTCATCATCATCATCATCCTCCTCATCCTCCTCCTCATCATCATCCTCCTCATCCTCATCATCATCCTCCTCATCATCATCCTCCTCATCATCCTCCTCATCATCCTCCTCATCATCATCATCCTCATCCCCCTCATCATCATCCTCCTCATCCTCCTCATCATCATCCTCCTCATCATCATCATCCTCATCATCATCATCCTCATCCCCCTCATCATCATCCTCCTCATCATCCTCCTCATCATCATCCTCCTCATCCTCCTCCTCCTCATCATCATCATCCTCCTCATCATCATCCTCCTCATCATCCTCCTCATCATCATCCTCCTCATCCTCATCATCATCCTCCTCATCATCCTCCTCATCATCATCCTCCTCATCCTCCTCATCCTCATCATCATCCTCCTCATCATCATCCTCCTCATCATCATCCTCCTCATCATCATCCTCATCATCATCCTCCTCCTCATCATCATCATCCTCCTCATCATCATCCTCCTCATCATCATCATCCTCCATCATATCCCCCCCTATACCTCATACATTGTCCCCCCTATACCTCATACATTGTATCCCCCCCCCCCCCCCATACCTCATACATTGTATCCCCCCCTATACCTTATACATCGTATCCCCCCTGTACATTATACATTGTTTCCCCTATACCTCATACATTGTATCCCCCCTATACCTTATACATCGTATCCCCCCTATACCTCATACATTGTATCCCCTCTAAGCCTAATACATTGTATCCCCCCAGGGACTATATATGTGATGCTAATGCTGGGGTGAGGCTCCTGCATTGGATTGTACAGCACAGCTCTGGTCCCCTCATCTCCTGGGGGGGGGGGTCATTGCCCGACGCTGCATAATATTCCAACAGTAGAGCTCTGCTGCCCCTTAGAGTCTACATGATAGAAGTGCAGCTTTGGTTCTGTTCTGTGACTGGGATGTCAATACTTCTCCCTCTGTAGGACATCGTGTATATATCTTTCTTTTCTTCATTAAACACAGTGGTCCTCATATACTATGATTGGTGGTGCAGGATCTCCTCATCATCCTCCTCATCATCATCCTCCTCCTCATCATCATCATCATCCTCCTCATCATCATCATCCTCCTCATCCTCATCCTCCTCATCATCATCATCCTCATCATCATCCTCATTATCATCCTCCTCCTCATCATCATCATCATCCTCCTCATCATCATCATCCTCCTCATCCTCATCCTCCTCATCATCATCATCCTCATCATCATCCTCCTCATCATCATCCTCATCATCCTCCTCATCATCATCATCCTCATCATCCTCCTCATCCTCATCATCATCCTCCTCATCATTATCATCCTCATCATCCTCCTCATCATCATCCTCATCATCATCCTCCTCATCCTCCTCATCATCATCCTCCTCATCATCATCCTACTCATCATCCTCCTCATCATCCTCCTCATCATCATCCTCATCATCCTCCTCATCATCATCATCCCTCCTCATCATCATCATCCTCCTCATCCTCATCCTCCTCATCATCATCATCCTCATCATCATCCTCCTCATCATCATCCTCATCATCCTCCTCATCATCATCATCCTCATCATCCTCCTCATCCTCATCATCATCATCATCATCATCCTCCTCATCATTATCATCCTCATCATCCTCCTCATCATCATCCTCATCATCATCCTCCTCATCCTCCTCATCATCATCCTCCTCATCATCATCCTACTCATCATCCTCCTCATCATCCTCATCATCCTCCTCATCATCATCCTCATCCTCATCATCCTCCTCATCATCATCATCCTCCTCATTATCCTCCTCATCATCATCCTCCTCATCATCCTCCTCCTCATCCTCCTCCTCATCATCCTCCTCATCATCCTCCTCATCATCATCCTCCTCCTCATCCTCCTCATCATCATCCTCATCATCCTCCTCATCATCATCCTACTCATCATCCTCCTCATCATCCTCATCATCCTCCTCCTCATCATCCTACTCATCATCCTCCTCATCATCCTCCTCATCCTCCTCATCATCCTCCTCATCATCCTCATCCTCCTCCTCATCCTCCTCCTCATCATCCTCCTCCTCATCATCCTCCTCATCATCATCCTCATCCTCCTCATCATCATCCTCCTCATCCTCCTCATCATCATCCTCATCATCATCCTCCTCATCATCCTCCTCATCATCCTCCTCATCATCCTCATCATCATCATCCTCCTCATCATCATCATCCTCATCATCATCCTCCTCCTCATCATCCTCATCCTCATCATCCTCCTCATCATCCTCATCATCATCCTCCTGGCACAGACCTGCACTCCTCCATCCTGACAAATATCACCAAACTGATTATAGGAAGAAGATTGATCTGGCATGGGTCACATGGCTTTCTACAATACGCCTCTCTCTTCCTCCGGGGGTGGGGCTTATTGTCTCTTCTAGGTGGTCTCTTTCTTCCTCCACGGTGGTCTCTTTTCCTTCTAGAAGGTCTCACTTCCTCCGGGGGGGGGGGGGCTTTCTGTCTCTTCTGGGCACTCTCCCTCTTCCCTCAGGGTGATCTCTATTTCCAGGGAGATCTTTCTTCATCCAGGTGGTCTCTCTTCTTCATAGTGGTCCATCTTCCTCCAGGGCGGCCTGTCTCTTAAGGGTGGTCTCTCTCTTCCTCCAGGGTGATCTCTCTTCTACCAGGTAGTCTCTCTTCCTCCAGGGGGGCCTTTCTGTCTCTTCAGGATGGGCTCTCTCTCCTCCAGGGAAGTCTATCTTCACTCAGTTGGTCTCTCTTCTCCCAAGATGGCCTCTCTCTCCTCCAGGGCAGTATCTCTCCTCTAGGGAAGTCTATTGTCACCCAGTTGGTCTCTCTCCCCCCAGGATGGCCTCTCTCTCCTCCATGGCAGTATCTCTCCTCTGGGGAAGTCTATTGTCATCCAGTGGGTCTCTCTCCCCCCAGGATGGGCTCTCTCTCCTCCAGGGAAGTCTATCTTCGCTCAGTTGGTCTCTCTTCTCCCAGGATGGGCTCTCTCTCCTCCAGGGAAGTCTCTCTTTCCCCAGGGTGGTCTTTCTCTTCTTCAGGGAGATCTCTCTCTTCCAGGGAGGTGTTTCTTCGTCCAGGTGGTGTCACTTCAGGGTGGTCTCTCTCACTCCAGAGCATTGCTCCGCCCATCATCATATTTTCGGATTAGTGATAGAATTGAGGTGCGCTGGTGGTGTATCCTCTCCACGCCGAGGGCATCTCCATTGCTGGGGGTTCTGCCAATTGTAGGGGTGCCCGGCACTCTACAGGCAGCCATGCTGTCAGTCAGGTATGTACGGTGGCCCCTCGTTGTGTCCCGTACTTTGTTTCGGGGGCCCCTCCCATAACTCCAGTGTAACTTCATCCTCCAAACAGGCTCCACCCATAAATACAATGTTACAAATGTTACAATGTTACAGTGGATTTTGTTTAGTAATTCTGTCCAGACCAGAGCCGCCTCCTCCCAGACCAGAGCCGCCTCCTCCCAGACCAGAGCCGCCTCCTCCAAGACCAGAGCCGCCTCCTCCCAGACCAGAGCCGCCTCCTCACAGACCAGAGCCGCCTCCTCCCAGACCAGAGCCGCCTCCTTCCAGACCATAGCCGCTTCCTCCCAGACCAGAGCCGCCTCCTCCCAGACCAGAGCCGCCTCCTCCCAGACCAGAGCCGCCTCCTCCCAGACCAGAGCCACCTCCTCCCAGACCAGAGCCGCTTCCTCCCAGACCAGAGCCGCTTCCTCCCAGACCAGAGCCGCCTCCTCCCAGACCAGAGCCGCCTCCTCCCAGACCAGAGCCGCCTCCTCCCAGACCAGAGCCGCTTCCTCCCAGACCAGAGCCGCCTCCTCCCAGACCAGAGCTGCTTCCTCCCAGACCAGAGCCGCCTCCTTCCAGACCAGAGCCGCCTCCTCCCAGACCAGAGCCGCCTCCTCCGCCTGCCAGTCCTGACCAATCAGCAAGGGTTCATTTTTTTTTTTTAAATCCATCTACAGGTAGTTCCTGTTTAACTCCTTATGGACCCCTCCCCCACTTTTCCCTTTAGCAATGATCTACAGTGATAGCGACGCCCACTGCGGGGTGAAATCCGCCCGCCTCCATCACTGGTGTCCCCTCCACCCTACAGATCTCCCCGGGGACACCGCAGAATTCACAACACTCAAAGGAAGCAAAAACACCTGTGTGAAAAGGTACAGCCCGAAGCTGCCCCCCTCTGCATGCAAGTAGGCGCGGCTTCACCGCCTTCAAACTTGAGGGCAGCGGGGGGGTCGCAGCTTCCGTCGGAGCCCTCTCACAGGGGTAACATTGTTTCCTGACAGTTTCCATTTAAAGTATAAATAAAAGGTGAGAGTGGAGAGGGGTGAGACCCCCCTGCCGGGTGTTTATTGCTGTCTGTGTCCCGGTTCGGGAGAGTCACCCTCTCTGTGTCCCCGGTTCGGGAGAGTCACCCTCTCTGTGTCCCGGTTCGGGAGAGTCACCCTCTCTGTGTCCCCGGCTCGGGAGAGTCACCCTCTCTGTGTCCCCGGCTCGGGAGAGTCACCCTCTCTGTGTCCCCGGCTCGGGAGAGTCGCCCTCTCTGTGTCCCCGGCTCGGGAGAGTCACCCTCTCTGTGTCCCCGGCTCGGGAGAGTCACCCTCTCTGTGTCCCCGGCTCGGGAGAGTCGCCCTCTCTGTGTCCCCGGCTCGGGAGAGTCGCCCTCTCTGTGTCCCCGGTTCGGGAGAGTCACCCTCTCTGTGTCCCCGGCTCGGGAGAGTCGCCCTCTCTGTGTCCCCGGCTCGGGAGAGTCACCCTCTCTGTGTCCCCGGTTCGGGAGAGTCACCCTCTCTGTGTCCCCGGCTCGGGAGAGTCACCCTCTCTGTGTCCCCGGCTCGGGAGAGTCACCCTCTCTGTGTCCCCGGCTCGGGAGAGTCACCCTCTCTGTGTCCCCGGCTCGGGAGAGTCACCCTCTCTGTGTCCCCGGCTCGGGAGAGTCACCCTCTCTGTGTCCCCGGCTCGGGAGAGTCACCCTCTCTGTGTCCCCGGCTCGGGAGAGTCACCCTCTCTGTGTCCCCGGTTCGGGAGAGTCACCCTCTCTGTGTCCCCGGCTCGGGAGAGTCACCCTCTCTGTGTCCCCGGCTCGGGAGAGTCACCCTCTCTGTGTCCCCGGTTCGGGAGAGTCACCCTCTCTGTGTCCCCGGCTAGGGAGAGTCACCCTCTCTGTGTCCCCGGTTCGGGAGAGTCACCCTCTCTGTGTCCCCGGCTCGGGAGAGTCACCCTCTCTGTGTCCCCGGCTCGGGAGAGTCACCCTCTCTGTGTCCCCGGATCGGGAGAGTCACCCTCTCTGTGTCCCCGGTTCGGGAGAGTCACCCTCTCTGTGTCCCCGGCTCGGGAGAGTCGCCCTCTCTGTGTCCCCGGTTCGGGAGAGTCACCCTCTCTGTGTCCCCGGTTTGGGAGAGTCACCCTCTCTGTGTCCCCGGTTCGGGAGAGTCACCCTCTCTGTGTCCCCGGTTTGGGAGAGTCACCCTCTCTGTGTCCCCGGTTCGGGAGAGTCACCCTCTCTGTGTCCCGGTTCGGGAGAGTCACCCTCTCTGTGTCCCCGGCTCGGGAGAGTCACCCTCTCTGTGTCCCCGGCTCGGGAGAGTCACCCTCTCTGTGTCCCCGGCTCGGGAGAGTCGCCCTCTCTGTGTCCCCGGCTCGGGAGAGTCGCCCTCTCTGTGTCCCCGGCTCGGGAGAGTCGCCCTCTCTGTGTCCCCGGCTCGGGAGAGTCACCCTCTCTGTGTCCCCGGCTCGGGAGAGTCACCCTCTCTGTGTCCCCGGCTCGGGAGAGTCACCCTCTCTGTGTCCCCGGCTCGGGAGAGTCACCCTCTCTGTGTCCCCGGTTCGGGAGAGTCACCCTCTCTGTGTCCCCGGCTCGGGAGAGTCACCCTCTCTGTGTCCCCGGCTCGGGAGAGTCACCCTCTCTGTGTCCCCGGTTCGGGAGAGTCACCCTCTCTGTGTCCCCGGCTCGGGAGAGTCACCCTCTCTGTGTCCCCGGCTCGGGAGAGTCACCCTCTCTGTGTCCCCGGCTCGGGAGAGTCACCCTCTCTGTGTCCCCGGTTCGGGAGAGTCACCCTCTCTGTGTCCCCGGTTCGGGAGAGTCACCCTCTCTGTGTCCCCGGCTCGGGAGAGTCACCCTCTCTGTGTCCCCGGCTCGGGAGAGTCACCCTCTCTGTGTCCCCGGCTCGGGAGAGTCACCCTCTCTGTGTCCCCGGCTCGGGAGAGTCACCCTCTCTGTGTCCCCGGCTCGGGAGAGTCACCCTCTCTGTGTCCCCGGCTCGGGAGAGTCACCCTCTCTGTGTCCCCGGTTCGGGAGAGTCACCCTCTCTGTGTCCCCGGTTCGGGAGAGTCACCCTCTCTGTGTCCCCGGTTCGGGAGAGTCACCCTCTCTGTGTCCCCGGTTCGGGAGAGTCACCCTCTCTGTGTCCCCGGTTCGGGAGAGTCACCCTCTCTGTGTCCCCGGTTCGGGAGAGTCACCCTCTCTGTGTCCCCGGTTCGGGAGAGTCACCCTCTCTGTGTCCCGTTTAGGTAAATAAAGTTCAACGTTTTGGGGTTGTTACCAGAACAGGAATAGAGGTGAAATCTTCCAATGGGGACACTGGTTCAGGGATTCCCTCTGACTTCCTGTTTTGGATATGGGACAGGAAGTGAGAGGAAATCTCTCCAATGGGACACCTGACGGGGGTTCTAACACCCCCTTACTCCAACCAAAATGAAAAAATAAATATTGCCTTTAGTTCTGCTTTAAAGGACACCTATACTGGGGGGGGGCGCCTTCTGAAAATGCTACCTGCCTGGCTGTTCCTGGTGTCAGTGTGTTTTCCCTCGTTGGACTGCCCCGGATCAGTACTGGAGCCACCGGATCAGCATGGCAGCCAGGGATCCAATCACAGGCTGCGCTCAGCGATGGTCGCCTCTGTACTTTTTTATTTAGTACGTTCACCTTTAACAAGTCGTGGGGGGGGGGGGCGCTCAGTCATTTTACCCCCCACCCAGCTCCAGGTGACGACCCCCTCCCCCCATATCCCGGAGGTGTAATATACTAATAAATGAATGCAGACATGGCAACTGTACTGGTAGACTGGAGTTCCTGGGATCCTCCCCCCTCCCCTCTGCTCTTGTATCTAGCTGGCTATTCTCCCCTCCCCCCCACATCAGTGTGTTGCACTGAACCCCCCCCCCCAGGTAAGGATATGTTGTCCCCTGCAATGGGAGTCTTATCTCCGGGGGCACCAAGAAGATGGAATATTCCTACCATCGGGTCACATGACCAGAATAGAGGCAGAATCTCCCCTCCCCCCCCCCAGCAATGTCTTCTCTCAGGATCTGCGGTACACAAGCAGGTGAGGGATCCTGGAGGGGGAAGGGTTAATCTGGTGACTGGTGGGCGGGGTCATCTATTAATTGGGGGCAGGTGGGGCAGATTTCCCCCAGAGAGGAGAACTCCAGGAGAGTGAGTGGTGAGTGCGGGCCCCTGGCTCTTCCCTCCGCTGTGATTGGTCGGTCCAGGCTGTAGCTCTATCATGTGTGTATTACTGTATACAGGGAGGCGTCATGTGACACGCCTGATTGGATATCTGCCTCGTGTCTGGGGGAGGGGCTCAGATTGTAGTGTGTGTGTACGACTATCTGTGCAATCTTCTATTCTCTGCCAGGTGTCCCCATTGGAGAGATCCACCCTCTATCTGGCCTGGTGTCACCGGGACAGGAAGTGATGGGGATCCAATCTTCTGAGGTGTCACCAGAACAGGCACATGGAGGGGAAATTACCTCTCACTTCCTGCTGTGTCACCAAGACAGGAAGTGATGGGGGATCCAATCTTCTGAGGTGTCACCAGAACAGGCACATGGGGGGAAATTACCTCACTTCCTGCTGTGTCACCGGGACAGGAAGTGATGGGGGATCCAATCTTCTGAGGTGTCACCAAGACAGGAAGTGATGGGGGATCCAATCTTCTGAGGTGTCACCAAGACAGGAAGTGATGGGGGATCCAATCTTCTGAGGTGTCACCAAGACAGGAAGTGATGGGGATCCAATCTTCTAAAGGTGTCCCCATTGGAGAGATCCACCCTCTATCTGGCCTGGTGTCACCGGGACAGGAAGTGATGGGGGATCCAATCTTCTGAGGTGTCACCAGAACAGGCACATGGAGGGGAAATTACCTCTCACTTCCTGCTGTGTCACCAAGACAGGAAGTGATGGGGGATCCAATCTTCTGAGGTGTCACCAGAACAGGCACATGGGGGGAAATTACCTCACTTCCTGCTGTGTCACCGGGACAGGAAGTGATGGGGGATCCAATCTTCTGAGGTGTCACCAAGACAGGAAGTGATGGGGGATCCAATCTTCTGAGGTGTCACCAAGACAGGAAGTGATGGGGATCCAATCTTCTAAAGGTGTCCCCATTGGAGAGATCCACCCTCTATCTGGCCTGGTGTCACCGGGACAGGAAGTGATGGGGGATCCAATCTTCTGAGGTGTCACCAAGACAGGCACATGGAGGGGAAATTACCTCTCACTTCCTGCTGTGTCACCGGGACAGGAAGTGATGGGGGATCCAATCTTCTGAGGTGTCACCAGAACAGGCACATGGAGGGGAAATTACCTCTCACTTCCTGCTGTGTCACCAAGACAGGAAGTGATGGGGGATCCAATCTTCTGAGGTGTCACCAGAACAGGCACATGGGGGGAAATTACCTCACTTCCTGCTGTGTCACCGGGACAGGAAGTGATGGGGGATCCAATCTTCTGAGGTGTCACCAAGACAGGAAGTGATGGGGGATCCAATCTTCTGAGGTGTCACCAAGACAGGAAGTGATGGGGGATCCAATCTTCTGAGGTGTCACCAAGACAGGAAGTGATGGGGATCCAATCTTCTAAAGGTGTCCCCATTGGAGAGATCCACCCTCTATCTGGCCTGGTGTCACCAAGACAGGAAGTGATGGGGGATCCAATCTTCTGAGGTGTCACCAAGACAGGAAGTGATGGGGGATCCAATCTTCTGAGGTGTCACCAAGACAGGAAGTGATGGGGGATCCAATCTTCTGAGGTGTCACCAAGACAGGAAGTGATGGGGATCCAATCTTCTAAAGGTGTCCCCATTGGAGAGATCCACCCTCTATCTGGCCTGGTGTCACCAAGACAGGAAGTGATGGGGGATCCAATCTTCTGAGGTGTCACCAAGACAGGAAGTGATGGGGGATCCAATCTTCTGAGGTGTCACCAAGACAGGAAGTGATGGGGGATCCAATCTTCTGAGGTGTCACCAAGACAGGAAGTGATGGGGATCCAATCTTCTAAAGGTGTCCCCATTGGAGAGATCCACCCTCTATCTGGCCTGGTGTCACCAAGACAGGAAGTGATGGGGGATCCAATCTTCTGAGGTGTCACCAAGACAGGAAGTGATGGGGGATCCAATCTTCTGAGGTGTCACCAAGACAGGAAGAGATGGGGGATCCAATCTTCTGAGGTGTCACCAAGACAGGAAGTGATGGGGGATCCAATCTTCTGAGGTGTCACCCAGAACAGGTATATGGGGGGAAATTACCTCTCACTTCCTGCTGTGTCACCGGGACAGGAAGTGAAGGAAAATCTCTCCATAGTGAGGGGGTTTCAGCCCCCCCCATCAGATGAACGTCCAATGGGGGTCACTCTCCCCGGTAACATGCCCGATGGGGGGGGTGGTTCAGGTTGTTGCCCCCCCCCATGGTCATGTGATCAGGGAGAGGATGACCCCCCCCCCGTCCTGATACATCTCACTCTTCGTTCCTATGAGTTGTATGTAGATGGAGGATCACCACAGATCGCTCTTCACAACACCTGTGTGACTCTGATGGAAGCTGCCGTTCCCGAGTCACCGCCCGGCACATGGAATGCAGCTCTGCATCTTCTATGGGCCCCCCCAAGTCAGGTGATTACATGGGCCCCCTAAGTTGTGAGGTGTGATGGGGGTTCCTCAGTAGTTTTTCTCTCCAGAAGGACGGCGCTTTCTTTGTTCAGGCATCATCCAGGCTCACAATCTACGGCCTGATCTCAGATGTGATGGAAGCCCTATAAATCCTGGTGTCTGTGCCGTTCTTGGCGGTGTTCACAAATGTCTGACACAGATCAGCCTCTCACCTTGTGACTTGTTACAATGTACGGTCTGATCACCGGGGGAGGGGAGACTGAGGAAATGCTTCCTCCTGCCTGCAGCAGAGTGATGACCTCATCACATCCTATGTACAGTCAGTGACTGGAGCTCAGTGACGGCTTTATAATGATAGAAGGTGGAGTTTGTGGAACGATGATCCTGTAATGTGACCTGTTGATGGGCGCCCATGTTGTGGCTGGTGGGGGCATCCATGTAGTGGCAGGTAGGAGCGTGTGCATCCGTGTTGTGGGGGGGGGGGGGTTGGTGCCCATGTTGAATGAACTGGAATTGCAACCGGATTGAAATCAAATCACAACCCCCCCTCACCCGCCTTCATCGGCTCTCAGCCCCCCTCACCCGCCTTCATCGGCTCTCAGCCCCCCCTCACCCGCCTTCATCGGCTCTCAGCCCCCCCTCACCCGCCTTCATCGGCTCTCAGCCCCCCCTCACCCGCCTTCATCGGCTCTCAGCCCCCCCTCACCCGCCTTCATCGGCTCTCAGCCCCCCCTCACCCGCCTTCATCGGCTCTCAGGCCCCCCCTCACCCGCCTTCATCGGCTCTCAGCCCCCCCTCACCCGCCTTCATCGGCTCTCAGCCCCCCCTCACCCGCCTTCATCGGCTCTCAGCCCCCCCTCACCCGCCTTCATCGGCTCTCAGCCCCCCCTCACCCGCCTTCATCGGCTCTCAGTCCCCCCCTCACCCGCCTTCATCGGCACTCAGCCCCCCCCACCCGCCTTCATCAGGACTCAGCCCCCCCCACCCGCCTTCATCAGGACTCAGCCCCCCCTCACCCGCCTTCATCGGCTCTCAGCCCCCCCCTCACCCGCCTTCATCAGCTCTCAGCCCCCCCCCCTCACCCGCCTTCATCGGCACTCAGCCCCCCCACCCGCCTTTATCAGGACTCAGCCCCCCCCACCCGCCTTTATCAGGACTCAGCCCCCCTCACCCGCCTTCATCAGCTCTCAGCCCCCCCCTCACCCGCCTTCATCGGCTCTCAGCCCCCCCTCACACGCCTTCATCAGCACTCAACCCCCCCTCCTCACCCGCCTTCATCGGCTCTCAGCCCCCCCTCGCCCGCCTTCATCGGCTCTCAACCCCCCCTCGCCCGCCATCATCGGCTCTCAGCCCCCCCTCACCCGCCTTCATCGGCTCTCAGCCCCCCCTCACCCGCCTTCATCGGCACTCAGCCCCCCCTCACCCGCCTTCATCGGCTCTCAGCCCCCCCCTCACCCGACTTCATCGGCTCTCAGCCCCCCCCCTCACCCGACTTCATCGGCTCTCAGCCCCCCCCCTCACCCGCCTTCATCGGCTCTCAGCCCCCCCCTCACCCGCCTTCATCGGCTCTCAGCCCCCCCTCACCCGCCTTCATCGGCACTCAGCCCCCCCCTCACCCGCCTTCATCGGCACTCAGCCCCCCCCTCACCCGCCTTCATCGGCACTCAGCCCCCCCCTCACCCGCCTTCATCGGCTCTCAGCCCCCCCCTCACCCGCCTTCATCGGCTCTCAGCCCCCCCTCACCCGCCTTCATCGGCTCTTATCATCATCTCATCATGACTTCTTTGGTAAGTCATCGTCTTCAAATAATGAGACGCAAGGTATGGTTGGAAGGGGTCTGTGAGGGGGCGGGTTGGAAGGGGTCTGTGAGGGGGCGGGTTGGAAGGGGTCTGTGAGGGGGCGGGTTGGAAGGGGTCTGTGAGGGGGCGGGTTGGAAGGGGTCTGTGAGGGGGGCGGTTTGGAAGGGGTCTGTGAGGGGGCGGGTTGGAAGGGGTCTGTGAGGGGGCGGGTTGGAAGGGGTGTGTGAGGGGGCGGGTTGGAAGGGGTGTGTGAGGGGGCGGGTTGGAAGGGGTCTGTGAGGGGGCGGTTTGGAAGGGGTCTGTGAGGGGGCGGTTTGGAAGGGGTCTGTGAGGGGGCGGTTTGGAAGGGGTCTGTGAGGGGGCGGTTTGGAAGGGGTCTGTGAGGGGGCGGTTTGGAAGGGGTCTGTGAGGCGGGATTTGGAAGGGGTCTGTGAGGCGGGATTTGGAAGGGGTCTGTGATGGTGCGGTTTGGAAGGGGTCTGTGAGGCGGGATTTGGAAGGGGTCTGTGAGGGGGCGGTTTGGAAGGGGTCTGTGAGGGGGCGGTTTGGAAGGGGTCTCTAAGGGGGCGGTTTGGAAGGGGTATGTGAGGTGGGATTTGGAAGGGGTCTGTGAGGCGGGATTTGGAAGGGGTCTGTCAGGGGGCGGTTTGGAAGGGGTCTGTGAGGTGGGATTTGGAAGGGGTCTGTGAGGGGGCGGTTTGGAAGGGGTCTGTGAGGTGGGATTTGGAAGGGGTCTGTGAGGTGGGATTTGGAAGGGGTCTGTGAGGCGGGATTTGGAAGGGGTCTGTGAGGGGGCGGTTTGGAAGGGGTCTGTGAGGTGGGATTTGGAAGGGGTCTGTGAGGCGGGATTTGGAAGGGGTCTGTGAGGGGGCGGTTTGGAAGGGGTCTGTGAGGGGGCGGTTTGGAAGGGGTATGTGAGGTGGGATTTGGAAGGGGTCTGTGAGGCGGGATTTGGAAGGGGTCTGTAAGGGGGCGGTTTGGAAGGGGTCTGTGAGGTGGGATTTGGAAGGGGTCTGTGAGGGGGCGGTTTGGAAGGGGTCTGTGAGGTGGGATTTGGAAGGGGTCTGTGAGGCGGGATTTGGAAGGGGTCTGTGAGGGGGCGGTTTGGAAGGGGTCTGTGAGGGGGGGGTTTGGAAGGGGTCTGTGAGGTGGGATTTGGAAGGGGTCTGTGAGGCGGGATTTGGAAGGGGTCTGTAAGGGGGCGGTTTGGAAGGGGTCTGTGAGGTGGGATTTGGAAGGGGTCTGTGAGGGGGCGGTTTGGAAGGGGTCTGTGAGGTGGGATTTGGAAGGGGTCTGTGAGGCGGGATTTGGAAGGGGGCTGTGAGGGGGCGGGATTTGGAAGGGGTCTGTGAGGCGGAATTTGGAAGGGGTCTGTGAGGGGGGCGGTTTGGAAGGGGTCTGTGAGGGGGCGGGATTTGGAAGGGGTCTGTGAGGTGGGATTTGGACGGGGTCTGTGAGGGGGCGGTTTGGAAGGGGTATGTGAGGTGGGATTTGGAAGGGGTCTGTGAGGGGGCGGTTTGGAAGGGGTCTGTGAGGCGGTTTGGAAGGGGTCTGTGAGGTGGGATTTGGAAGGGGTCTGTGAGGTGGGATTTGGAAGGGGTCTGTGAGGCGGGATTTGGAAGGGGGCTGTGAGGGGGCGGTTTGGAAGGGGTCTGTGAGGTGAGATTTGGAACGGGTCTGTGAGGGGGCGGTTTGGAAGGGGTCTGTGAGGCGGTTTGGAAGGGGTCTGTGAGGTGGGATTTGGAAGGGGTCTGTGAGGGCGCGGTTTGGAAGGGGTCTGTGAGGCGGTTTGGAAGGGGTCTGTGAGGGGGCGGTTTGGAAGGGGTCTGTGAGGTGGGATTTGGAACGGGTCTGGGAGGGGGCGGTTTGGAAGGGGTCTGTGAGGGGGCGGTTTGGAAGGGGTCTGTGAGGTGGGATTTGGAACGGGTCTGTGAGGGGGCGGTTTGGAAGGGGTCTGTGAGGCGGTTTGGAAGGGGTCTGTGAGGTGGGATTTGGAAGGGGTCTGTGAGGTGGCGGTTTGGAAGGGGTCTGTGAGGGGGCGGTTTGGAAGGGGTCTGTGAGGCGGTTTGGAAGGGGTCTGTGAGGGGGCGGTTTGGAAGGGGTCTGTGAGGGGGCGGTTTGGAAGGGGTCTGTGAGGGGGCGGTTTGGAAGGGGTCTGTGAGGGGGCGGTTTGGAAGGGGTCTGTGAGGCGGTTTGGAAGGGGTCTGTGAGGGGGCGGTTTGGAAGGGGTCTGTGAGGGGGCGGTTTGGAAGGGGGCTGTGAGGGGGCGGTTTGGAAGGGGTCTGTGAGGTGGGATTTGGAAGGGGTCTGTGAGGGCGCGGTTTGGAAGGGGTCTGTGAGGCGGTTTGGAAGGGGTCTGTGAGGTGGGATTTGGAAGGGGTCTGTGAGGAGGCGGTTTGGAAGGGGTCTGTGAGGGGGCGGTTTGGAAGGGGTCTGTGAGGGGGCGGTTTGGAAGGGGTCTGTGAGGGGGCGGTTTGGAAGGGGTCTGTGAGGGGGCGGTTTGGAAGGGGTCTGTGAGGGGGCGGTTTGGAAGGGGTCTGTGAGGGGGCGGTTTGGAAGGGGTCTGTGAGGGGGCGGTTTGGAAGGGGTCTGTGAGGGGGCGGTTTGGTAGGGGTCTGTGAGGGGGCGGTTGGGAAGGGGTCTGTGAGGTGGGATTTGGAAGGGGTCTGTGAGGTGGGATTTGGAAGGGGTCTGTGAGGGGGCGGTTTGGAAGGGGTCTGTGAGGTGGGATTTGGAAGGGGTCTGTGAGGTGGGATTTGGAAGGGGTCTGTGAGGGGGCGGTTTGGAAGGGGTCTGTGAGGCGGAATTTGGAAGGGGTCTGTGAGGGGGCGGTTTGGAAGGGGTCTGTGAGGCGGTTTGGAAGGGGTCTGTGAGGCGGGATTTGGAAGGGGTCTGTGAGGCGGGATTTGGAAGGGGTCTGTGAGGCGGGATTTGGAAGGGGTCTGTGAGGCGGAATTTGGAAGGGGTCTGTGAGGGGGCGGTTTGGAAGGGGTCTGTGAGGGGGCGGTTGGGAAGGGGTCTGTGAGGCAGGATTTGGAAGGGGGCTGTGAGGGGGGGGGCGGTTTGGAAGGGGTCTGTGAGGGGGCGGTTTGGAAGGGGTCTGTGAGGGGGCGGTTGGGAAGGGGTCTGTGAGGTGGGATTTGGAAGGGGGCTGTGAGGGGGCGGTTTGGAAGGGGTCTGTGAGGCAGGATTTGGAAGGGGGCTGTGAGGGGGCGGGATTTGGAAGGGGTCTGTGAGGTGGGATTTGGAAGGGGGCTGTGAGGGGGCGGTTTGGAAGGGGTCTGTGAGGTGGGATTTGGAAGGGGGCTGTGAGGGGGCGGTTTGGAAGGGGTCTGTGAGGCGGGATTTGGAAGGGGGCTGTGAGGGGGCGGTTTGGAAGGGGTCTGTGAGGGGGAGGTTTGGAAGGGGTCTGTGAGGGGGCGGTTGGGAAGGGGTCTGTGAGGCGGGATTTGGAAGGGGGCTGTGAGGGGGCGGTTTGGAAGGGGTCTGTGAGGTGGGATTTGGAAGGGGTCTGTGAGGGGGCGGTTTGGAAGGGGTCTGTGAGGCGGGATTTGGAAGGGGGCTGTGAGGGGGCGGTTTGGAAGGGGTCTGTGAGGGGGCGGTTTGGAAGGGGTCTGTGAGGGGGCGGTTGGGAAGGGGTCTGTGAGGCGGGATTTGGAAGGGGGCTGTGAGGGGGCGGTTTGGAAGGGGTCTGTAAGGGGGCGGTTTGGAAGGGGTCTGTGAGGGGGCGGTTTGGAAGGGGTCTGTGAGGGGGCGGTTTGGAAGGGGTCTGTAAGGGGGCGGTTTGGAAGGGGTCTGTGAGGGGGCGGTTTGGAAGGGGTCTGTGAGGGGGCGGTTTGGAAGGGGTCTGTGAGGGGGCGGTTTGGAAGGGGTCTGTGAGGGGGCGGTTTGGAAGGGGTCTGTGAGGGGGCGGTTTGGAAGGGGTCTGTGAGGGGGCGGTTGGGAAGGGGTCTGTGAGGCGGGATTTGGAAGGGGGCTGTGAGGGGGCGGTTTGGAAGGGGTCTGTGAGGGGGCGGTTTGGAAGGGGTCTGTGAGGTGGGATTTGGAAGGGGTCTGTGAGGGGGCGGTTTGGAAGGGGTCTGTGAGGGGGTGGTTTGGAAGGGGTCTGTGAGGGGGGCGGTTTGGAAGGGGTCTGTGAGGCGGAATTTGGAAGGGGTCTGTGAGGGGGCGGTTTGGAAGGGGTCTGTGAGGCGGTTTGGAAGGGGTCTGTGAGGCGGTTTGGAAGGGGTCTGTGAGGCGGGATTTGGAAGGGGTCTGTGAGGCGGGATTTGGAAGGGGTCTGTGAGGCGGAATTTGGAAGGGGTCTGTGAGGGGGCGGTTTGGAAGGGGTCTGTGAGGGGGCGGTTTGGAAGGGGTCTGTGAGGGGGCGGTTTGGAAGGGGTCTGTGAGGGGGCGGTTGGGAAGGGGTCTGTGAGGCGGGATTTGGAAGGGGGCTGTGAGGGGGCGGTTTGGAAGGGGTCTGTGAGGTGGGATTTGGAACGGGTCTGTGAGGGGGCGGTTTGGAAGGGGTCTGTGAGGGGGCGGTTTGGAAGGGGTCTGTGAGGGGGCGGTTTGGAAGGGGTCTGTGAGGGGGCGGTTTGGAAGGGGTCTGTGAGGGGGCGGTTTGGAAGGGGTCTGTGAGGGGGCGGTTTGGAAGGGGTCTGTGAGGGGGCGGTTTGGAAGGGGTCTGTGAGGGGGCGGTTTGGAAGGGGTCTGTGAGGGGGCGGTTTGGAAGGGGTCTGTGAGGGGGCGGTTTGGAAGGGGTCTGTGAGGGGGGATTTGGAAGGGGGCTGTGAGGGGGCGGTTTGGAAGGGGTCTGTGAGGGGGCGGTTTGGAAGGGGTCTGTGAGGGGGGATTTGGAAGGGGTCTGTGAGGGGGCGGTTTGGAAGGGGTCTGTGAGGGGGCGGTTTGGAAGGGGTCTGTGAGGGGGCGGTTTGGAAGGGGTCTGTGAGGGGGCGGTTTGGAAGGGGTCTGTGAGGGGGCGGTTTGGAAGGGGTCTGTGAGGGGGCGGTTTGGAAGGGGTCTGTGAGGGGGGCGGTTTGGAAGGGGTCTGTGAGGGGGCGGTTTGGAAGGGGTCTGTGAGGGGGCGGTTTGGAAGGGGTCTGTGAGGGGGCGGTTTGGAAGGGGTCTGTGAGGGGGCGGTTTGGAAGGGGTCTGTGAGGGGGGCGGTTTGGAACGGGTCTGTGAGGGGGGCGGTTTGGAACGGGTCGGTGAGGCGCGGTTGGGAAGGGGTCTGTGCGGGGGCGGTTGGGAAGGGGTCGGCGAGGCGCGGGATTGGAAGGGGTATGTGGGGGCGCGGTTGGTAAGGGGTCGGCGAGGCGTCGGTATGGAAGGGGTCTGTGAGGGCGCGGTTGGGAAGGGGTCGGCGAGGCGTCGGTATGGAAGGGGTCTGTGCGGGGGCGGTTGGGAAGGGGTCGGCGAGGCGTCGGTTGGGAAGGGGTCGGCGAGGCGCGGGATTGGAAGGGGTATGTGGGGGCGCGGTTGGGAAGGGGTCGGCGAGGCGTCGGTATGGAAGGGGTCTGTGAGGGCGCGGGTTTGGAAGGGGTCGGCGAGGCGTCGGGTTGGAAGGGGTCTGTGAGGCGCGGATTGGAAGGGGTCGGCGAGGCGCGGGTTGGAAGGGGTCGGCGAGGCGCGGGTTGGAAGGGGTCAGCGAGGCGCGGTTTGGAGCGGTCGATGTAACCATTTTCAGAAAAATCAATGTGTTCCTATATTTTTGTCACATTTTTTTCTTTCAGTGAGGAAATCAAATAACCAAATATGTAAAAAAATATTTTGCGACCAGACGGGCGTTTCTCTTCGGTTTTCACTTTCAGCGCCTCCCCTCCCCCTCTAAAACTTGTATTAAAGAGAAAAAAACCTCCCCAAATGTGTCTTCTCACCTGAACCCCCGCCATGTCTCCTCAGTTCTCACTTCCTGGGGTGTCCATGTCACTGCCTGCACAATGTGGACTCCCCTTATTGGTGGAGGGGGCATTTCCAGGGGGCGGGGTCCTCTCTGATTGGCCTCCTGGGGGCGGTGAGGTGACCGGTGCACATTGAGGCAATGGTTGGAGAGAAATGTCCGGTCCTCGGGGCAGGAAGTGAGGTCATAGAGGACACTGTGACTGGAGGAGGAGGGGCTTATTGATCTCCGCCCCCAACATACAGTTTATTGTAATTCTAATACCAACTCTCATTTATGACCAAAACCTCACCTGAAAAATCTCCTTCCTGTCTGCTGCCCGTCTCTCTCCACAACTTCCTGGACTCCCACAATGCTTTGCAGCTTCTCTTCCATGTCTGAGGACTACATATCCCATGGTACCTTGCTGACTCCACCTCCAAAAGCCCCTCCCCTCAGAAGCAGTGACTCCTCCCAGCACTCAGTGACTCCTCCCAGCACTCAGTGACTCCTCCCAGCACTCAGTGACTCCTCCCAGCACTCAGTGACTCCTCCCAGCACTCAGTGACTCCTCAGGAAGGAATGTGTGGGGTGATCAGGGTAAGTGACCTGAGATCATTGGATACAATGTGTGATGATTGTACCTCATCCTCCTCTCCACACATTGTATCTGATGTCACCAGAGAATGCAGACCTGTCATTAGAGGAGTATATTGTGTCTTGTGTGATCAGTGTGGAGGGATGGGGGGGGGGGGGGGGCATGTAGTGCCCCCCCATGTACTGTGCCCCCCCTCCTCCTTGTGTAGTGTCACACTGTGCCCCCCCTTGTGTAGTGTCACGCTGTGCCCCCCCTTGTGTAGTGTCACGCTGTGCCCCCCCCTTCTTGTGTAGTGTCACACTGTGCCCCCCCTTGTGTAGTGTCACGCTGTGCCCCCCCCTTCTTGTGTAGTGTCACGCTGTGCCCCCCCTTCTTGTGTAGTGTCACACTGTGCCCCCCCTTGTGTAGTGTCACACTGTGCCCCCCCTTGTGTAGTGTCACACTGTGCCCCCCCCCCTTCTTGTGTAGTGTCACACTGTGCCCCCCCTTCTTGTGTAGTGTCACACTGTGCCCCCCCTTGTGTAGTGTCACACTGTGCCCCCCCTTGTGTAGTGTCACACTGTGCCCCCCCCCCTCCTTGTGTAGTGTCACACTGTGCCCCCCCTTGTGTAGTGTCACACTGTGCCCCCCCTTCTTGTGTAGTGTCGCACTGTGCCCCCTCCTCCTTGTGTAGTGTCACACTGTGCCCCCCCTTCTTGTGTAGTGTCACACTGTGCCCCCCCCTTCTTGTGTAGTGTCACGCTGTGCCCCCCCTTCTTGTGTAGTGTCACGCTGTGCCCCCCCTCCTTCTTGTGTAGTGTCACACTGTGCCCCCCCTCCTTGTGTAGTGTCACACTGTGCCCCCCCCCTTCTTGTGTAGTGTCACGCTGTGCCCCCCCTTCTTGTGTAGTGTCACACTGTGCCCACCCCCTCCTTGTGTAGTGTCACACTGTGCCCCCCCCTTCTTGTGTAGTGTCACGCTGTGCCCCCCCCTTCTTGTGTAGTGTCACACTGTGCCCCCTCCTCCTTGTGTAGTGTCACACTGTGCCCCCCCTTCTTGTGTAGTGTCACGCTGTGCCCCCCCTTCTTGTGTAGTGTCACACTGTGCCCCCTCCTCCTTGTGTAGTGTCACACTGTGCCCCCCCTTCTTGTGTAGTGTCACACTGTGCCCCCCCCTCCTTGTGTAGTGTCACACTGTGCCCCCCCTTCTTGTGTAGTGTCACACTGTGCCCCCTCCTCCTTGTGTAGTGTCACCCTGTGCCCCCCTTCCTTCTTGTGTAGTGTCACACTGTGCCCCCCCTTCTTGTGTAGTGTCACACTGTGCCCCCCCTTCTTGTGTAGTGTCACCCTGTGCCCCCCTTCCTTCTTGTGTAGTGTCACACTGTGCCCCCCCTCCTTCTTGTGTAGTGTCACACTGTGCCCCCCCCCCTCCTTGTGTAGTGTCACACTGTGCCCCTTCCTTCTTGTGTAGTGTCACACTGTGCCCCCCCCTCCTTGTGTAGTGTCACACTGTGCCCCCTCCTCCTTGTGTAGTGTCACACTGTGCCCCCCCTTCTTGTGTAGTGTCACACTGTGCCCCCTCCTCCTTGTGTAGTGTCACACTGTGCCCCCTCCTCCTTGTGTAGTGTCATACTGTGCCCCCTCCTCCTTGTGTAGTGTCACACTGTGCCCCCCTCCTTGTGTAGTGTCACACTGTGCCCCCCCTCCTTGTGTAGTGTCACACTGTGCCCCCTCCTCCTTGTGTAGTGTCACACTGTGCCCCCTCCTCCTTGTGTAGTGTCACACTGTGCCCCCCTCCTTGTGTAGTGTCACACTGTGCCCCCCCTCCTTGTGTAGTGTCACACTGTGCCCCCTCCTCCTTGTGTAGTGTCACACTGTGCCCCTTCCTTCTTGTGTAGTGTCACACTGTGCCCCCTCCTCCTTGTGTAGTGTCACACTGTGCCCCCTCCTCCTTGTGTAGTGTCACACTGTGCCCCCTCCTCCTTGTGTAGTGTCACACTGTGCCCCCTCCTCCTTGTGTAGTGTCACACTGTGCCCCCCTCCTTGTGTAGTGTCACACTGTGCCCCCCCTCCTTGTGTAGTGTCACACTGTGCCCCCCCTCCTTCTTGTGTAGTGTCACACTGTGCCCCTTCCTTCTTGTGTAGTGTCACACTGTGCCCCTTCCTTCTTGTGTAGTGTCACACTGTGCCCCCCCCTTCTTGTGTAGTGTCACACTGTGCCCCCTCCTCCTTGTGTAGTGTCACACTGGGCCCCCTCCTTCTTGTGTAGTGTCACACTGTGCCCCTTCCTCCTTGTGTAGTGTCACACTGTGCCCCTTCCTCCTTGTGTAGTGTCACACTGTGCCCCCTCCTCCTTGTGTAGTGTCACACTGTGCCCCCCTTCTTGTGTAGTGTCACACTGTGCCCCTTCCTTCTTGTGTAGTGTCACACTGTGCCCCCCCTTCTTGTGTAGTGTCACACTGTGCCCCTTCCTTCTTGTGTAGTGTCACACTGTGCCCCTTCCTCCTTGTGTAGTGTCACACTGTGCCCCCTCCTCCTTGTGTAGTGTCACACTGTGCCCCCTCCTCCTTGTGTAGTGTCACACTGGGCCCCCTCCTTCTTGTGTAGTGTCACACTGTGCCCCCTCCTCCTTGTGTAGTGTCACACTGTGCCCCCCTTCTTGTGTAGTGTCACACTGTGCCCCTTCCTCCTTGTGTAGTGTCACACTGTGCCCCTTCCTCCTTGTGTAGTGTCACACTGTGCCCCTTCCTCCTTGTGTAGTGTCACACTGTGCCCCTTCCTTCTTGTGTAGTGTCACACTGTGCCCCCTCCTCCTTGTGTTGTGTCACACTGTGCCCCCCCTCCTTGTGTAGTGTCACACTGTGCCCCCCCCTCCTTCTTGTGTAGTGTCACACTGTGCCCCCCTTCCTTCTTGTGTCGTGTCTCACACTGTGCCCCCCCCTTCCTTCTTGTGTAGTGTCACACTGTGCCCCCCCTTCCTTCTTGTGTAGTGTCACACTGTGCCCCCCCCTTCCTTCTTGTGTCGTGTGTCACACTGTGCCCCCCCCCTTCCTTCTTGTGTCGTGTCTCACACTGTGCCCCCCCCTTCCTTCTTGTGTCGTGTCTCACACTGTGCCCCCCCTTCTTCTTGTGTCGTGTCACGCTGTGCCCCCCCTTCTTGTGTAGTGTCACACTGTGCCCCCCCTTCCTTCTTGTGTCGTGTCACGCTGTGCCCCCCCTTCCTTCTTGTGTAGTGTCACACTGTGCCCCCCTTCCTTCTTGTGTCGTGTCACGCTGTGCCCCCCCTTCCTTCTTGTGTAGTGTCACACTGTGCCCCCCCTTCCTTCTTGTGTCGTGTCACGCTGTGCCCCCCCTTCCTTCTTGTGTAGTGTCACACTGTGCCCCCCCTTCTTCTTGTGTCGTGTCACGCTGTGCCCCCCCTTCTTCTTGTGTCGTGTCACGCTGTGCCCCCCCTTCTTGTGTAGTGTCACACTGTGCCCCCCCTTCCTTCTTGTGTCGTGTCACGCTGTGCCCCCCCTTCCTTCTTGTGTAGTGTCACACTGTGCCCCCCTTCCTTCTTGTGTCGTGTCTCACACTGTGCCCCCCCCTTCCTTCTTGTGTAGTGTCACACTGTGCCCCCCCTTCTTGTGTAGTGTCTCACACTGTGCCCCCCCCCCCTTCTTGTGTCGTGTCACATTAGGGCCCCATCACTCAGATGGACGTGGCTCGGATTTGGGTGGTACTCGGTGTCGTTCATCTCGTTCAGAGAAGTGGAAATCTAATTTTTATGATCCTCTGTTTGGCAGATCTCTCATCTCCACAATAATTGCCCCCCGATGCCCCTTCCCTGAGATCAGAGCCCAGTCTATGGGGGCAACCTTCTACTCCTCCCCAATCTGTATTCACATGGTGATAATCGGTTGGGGGGGATCAGTGTGAGGAGCCCTGAGGTGGGGGGATCGGTGTGAGGAGGGCCTGAGGCGGGGATCGGTGTGAGGAGGGCCTGAGGCGGGGATCGGTGTGAGGAGGGCCTGAGGCGGGGATCGGTGGGAGGAGGGCCTGAGGCGGGGATCGGTGCGAGGAGGGCCTGAGGCGGGGATCGGTGTGAGGAGGGCCTGAGGTGGGGATCAGTGTGAGGAGGGCTTGAGGTGGGGATCGGTGTGAGGAGCCCTGAGGTGGGGATCGGTGTGAGGAGGCTTGAGGTGGGGGATCGGTGTGAGGAGGGCCTGAGGTGGGGGATCGGTGTGAGGAGGCCTGAGGTGGGGGATCGGTGTGAGGAGGGCCTGAGGCGGGGATCGGTGGGAGGAGGGCCTGAGGCGGGGATCGGTGCGAGGAGGGCCTGAGGCGGGGATCGGTGTGAGGAGGGCCTGAGGTGGGGATCAGTGTGAGGAGGGCTTGAGGTGGGGATCGGTGTGAGGAGCCCTGAGGTGGGGATCGGTGTGAGGAGGCTTGAGGTGGGGGATCGGTGTGAGGAGGGCCTGAGGTGGGGGATCGGTGTGAGGAGGGCCTGAGGTGGGGGATCGGTGTGAGGAGGGCCTGAGGTGGGGGATCGGTGTGAGGAGGGCCTGAGGTGGGGGATCGGTGTGAGGAGGGCCTGAGGTGGGGGATCGGTGTGAGGAGGGCCTGAGGTGGGGATCGGTGGAAGGAGGGCCTGAGGTGGGGGATCGGTGTGAGGAGGCCTGAGGCGGGGATCGGTGTGAGGAGGGCCTGAGGTGGGGATCAGTGTGAGGAGGGCTTGAGGTGGGGATCGGTGTGAGGAGCCCTGAGGTGGGGATCGGTGTGAGGAGGCTTGAGGTGGGGGATCGGTGTGAGGAGGGCCTGAGGTGGGGGATCGGTGTGAGGAGGGCCTGAGGTGGAGGATCGGTGTGAGGAGGGCCTGAGGTGGGGGATCGGTGTGAGGAGGGCCTGAGGTGGGGATCGGTGTGAGGAGGCCTGAGGTGGGGGATCGGTGGAAGGAGGGCCTGAGGTGGGGGATCGGTGTGAGGAGCCCTGAGGCGGGGGATCGGTGTGAGGAGCCCTGAGGCGGGGGATCGGTGTGAGGAGCCCTGAGGCGGGGGATCGGTGTGAGGAGCCCTGAGGCGGGGATCGGTGTGAGGAGGGCCTGAGGCGGGGGATCGGTGTGAGGAGGGCCTGAGGGGGGTGTTTGTGGTGGGGGATCGGTGTGAGGAGGGCCTGAGGTGGGGGGTCGCTGTGAGGGTGCCCCCCCTGTGGTGGGGATCGGTGTGAGGAGGCTTGAGGTGGGAGGTCGCTGTGAGGGTGCCCCCCGTGTGGTGGGGATCGGTGTGAGGAGGGCCTGAGGAGGGTGTCTGGTGGTCCCCCCCCAGCATTGGCCTTCCCCCGAAGTTGGCCTGCCCCATCACTTCCACTTCCCCCCCCAGCGTTGGCCTGCCCCATCACTTCCACTCCCCCCCCCCCCCCCCCCCAGCATTTGCCTTCCCCCGAAGTTGGCCTGCCCCATCACTTCCACTCCCCCCTCCCCCCCCGAAGTTGGCCGGCCCCATCACTTCCACTCCCCCCTCCCCCCCCCGAAGTTGGCCTGCCCCATCACTTCCACTCCCCCCTCCCCCCCCCCGAAGTTGGCCTGCCCCATCACTTCCACTCCCCCCCCCCCCCCCCCCCCCCCCGAAGTTGGCCTGCCCCATCACTTCCACTCCCCCCTCCCCCCCCCCGAAGTTGGCCGGCCCCATCACTTCCTCGGCTTATCTTGCTCATCTTATCTTGCCAAGTGATTCTTTATCCGTGACCTCCCCCAGATAACGCCGCCCCGTCCTCTGAGTTTGGGAACGGCTTCATAATTATGTCTAATCTGTGACAATATTATGTAGACGATCGCACGCTGTACTTGGCGCCATCTTCTCGCCCGGCCGTGCCATGCAGACAATAACCCGATTGAAGATGAAACCCGATCCGCCTGACCTTTTCTTGGACTCGGAATTCTGGGAACAATCCGGTTAGAATTCCCTTCTGTTGATATAAACAAAGCCGGTTTTCCGATTTTCCCCACATGACCGTCCGAGTCCTGAGAATGTGTGGATGGGAACGCTTCATACAGGTCCCCATTGTACGCCCCCCCCCCCCCTCACTGTGTGCGTCTCCCCAAATAGAAGCGGCCCGGTGTTTGGACAGAGGTGCCAATGTGTGCCGACGGCTGAAAATAACCCGCAGGAGACGCCAAGTATTCCGTGGCTGGAAAAGCTCATAAAGGGAGAAGCCGCTCTATTTATATCCGGATTGGTGTCTAATGATTAACGTTTGTTACACTTCTTGTACCCGGGGATCCCCCCTTTAAATGGCTCTCTAAATGATTGCCTGCTCACAGGAAGCCCTGGCCAATGAGCTGGCTGAACTGATGAGCGCTTCAGGTGGTCAGTATGGACTTTCTGTTTGCGCTGATGAGGCTACAAACTTCTATCTGAAGACCATCTGTCAGAACTGGAAATGTTACCTTATAGTTACATATCTCTATTAAGGGGGATGCGGGCCGGGACAAAAAATAGGCCTGGGCAATTTCTCCAGGGAATTGGGGGGGGGGGGGGGGGGTTGGTGACGGGACATTCATGGAGTCGGTCCTCCACACTGTAATGTAAAGGGGCACTGTGATTATAAGCTCTGATTAGTGCCCCTTTTACAGGGCAGTGCCCCTTTTTACTCTCGTCCTACCTTTTGGCAGGTAGGACCCCCAGTTCATGGGTTGGGACGTGTGGCATCCTCCACCGGCTGGGACATTCTTTCAACACCATTTGCCATTTTCCTTCCACCTCTGTGCCTCGCCGCCCTCCTGGCGTGTACTCTAGCGGGTCTTGCTGGCCCTCGTTTGGGTGCTCTTCAGATCTTTGTTCTGGGGCACACTTTGATCCCGAACTGAGTCCTGTTTTTTTAAGAGGCTGAGGGCAGTCTCACCGGAGCCACGCCACTCTGAAAGAATTTGATTGTCATCACCGTCATCACCATCATTTCCGGCTGTTGGGAGGTAGACCCCGACTTCCTGCCTCGGAAAATGTCAGTAGGGCAGCAAGTGAGGGAAAAGCTCTCTTAACGGAGCCCCAGATAACAAAAACTTAGATGGGTTCCGTCCCTAAAAGACAAGGGGGGGGGGGGGGGTTGCGCGGGGCGTTTTTTTTATTTTTTTGGCCTGGTTGGTGGGGATGTGTGACTTACTGAATAAACACGACTGCCTGACGCTGACCATTACACTGACCTGCCTGACCTACATACACTGACCTGCCTGACCTACATACACTGACCACTGACCTGCCTGACCTACATACACTGACCACTGACCTGCCTGACGCTGACCATTACACTGACCTGCCTGACCTACATACACTGACCACTGACCTGCCTGACCTACATACACTGACCTGCCTGACCTACATACACTGACCTACATACACTCACCTGCCTGACCTACATACACTGACCACTGTCCTACATACACTCACCTGCCTGACCTACATACACTCACCTGCCTGACCTACATACACTGACCACTGACCTGCCTAACCTACATACACTGACCTGCCTGACCTACATAAACTGACCACTGACCTGCCTGACCTACATAAACTGACCGCTGACCTGCCTGACCTACATACACTGGCCACTGACCTACATACACTGACCTGCCTGACCTACATAAACTGATCGCTGACCTGTCTGACCTACATAAACTGACCGCTGACCTGCCTGACCTACATAAACTGACCGCTGACCTGCCTGACCTACATACACTGACCTGCCTGACCTACATAAACTGACCACTGACCTGCCTGACCTACATACAGTATACTGACCTGCCTGACCTACATACACTGACCTGCCTGACCTACATACACTGACCGCTGACCTGCCTGACCTACATACACTGACCGCTGACCTGCCTGACCTACATACACTGACCTGCCTGACCTACATAAACTGACCACTGACCTGCCTGACCTACATAAACTGACCACTGACCTGCCTGACCTACATAAACTGACCGCTGACCTGCCTGACCTACATACACTGACCTGCCGGACCTACATACACTGACCACTGACCTGCCTGACCTACATACACTCACCTGCCTGACCTACATACACTCTGTGTCTGACCTACCTCAGCTCAACCGTGGTGTGCGGTCACAGCAGGCAGGCAGTCAGTCACTGGGGAGAGGAGCCGAGCCAAGGAGGAGAGGAGAGCCGCCCGCCCGAGCGGGGATGTAGCGTTCCCTCCTTCTGGAGCCTGCAGGCTAAGATTGACGTCACGTCACACGTCACGCTCCAGAAGGCGGGACCAGTGGCACTCAGCCGCTATGGCACTCTGCTAGTTTCGGCCACCGGGGACCGATCTGTTAGAGAGTGCGGCCGAAATTAGCCGATGGCGCTCTGGGCTAACAATGGAATGCAGCATTCCATAGACTCAGGGCTTTTCGGGGTCACATTCGGGGATTCAGCCACCCCCTCCCGACGCCCCTGAGCTTGGCCTTTCATGAGAGGTCACCTACCTTCTTACCAGGTTGAGGAGCAAGCTGTGGGGTTGGACACCCACCAAGGAACATGCATATTGTGCAGCAAATGCTGAGATTTCAGACAAACTACAATGAAGAAATGTTTACATGGATGTTTTATGGTGTTTATTTTTTTTTCCAGTCTTTATGTACAATATGAGAAGATTTTATATCGGCAGATTTAAATCAAGAAAGCTGTTCAATCAAATTTTCGAGGCACAGTCTGAACTGTCATCTTCGCTTTAGCAGTCTATTTTCTTAGTGGTTTCGTATATCAAACAAGTGACCCTTTGGCTGCAAACTGTCTTTATTTATAAATCCCACTTTAAGGGTCACTTCCTGGCGTGGCTCCCATTGGGCCTGCCGGATGGAAGTGGCTCCCATTGGGCCTGCCGGATGGAAGTGGCTCCCATTGGGCCTGCCGGATGGAAGTGGCTCCCATTGGGCCTGCCGGATGGAAGTGGCTCCCATTGGGCCTGCCGGATGGAAGTGGCTCCCATTGGGCTTGCCGGTCTTCCAGGTTTGGACCCCACTATGACTTCTGTTGATTGGTAGGTGTGTAAGGAAAGTCCGGTTGCATATCTTGCCGGGGGAGTGTGGACCAGCACGAGGTGAGGTAGGACCGGCATGCCTCGCTCAAAACAATTGGAGTGCAGCGAGGACTGATAAAGCGGAGGCCACCATAGTGACTGAGGTCTTAAAGCTGTGGCCTGAGCTCCTCGAATTGCAGTGGTTCTTATTCTGCCCAATGCAGGAAGCATATGCCATGACGTGAGGTATATAATTCTGCTCATGGACGCCGTGCAGGAGATGAGCCATTGGCCCCTTGGCAAATACGGCAACGTCTTCTCCGCCGTGGGTTTCTTGCTTCAGAGGAACAGCAGACTGAGCCTGGTAGTTGGGATGAGCTGTAAGACAATGAAATGTACATATTGGAATACTGTCTAGAACCGGGGTCTCAACTTTCTAAACAAAGAGCCAGTTTATTATTTGTCCTACTTTAGAGGTGCCAGACTGTGGCCAGTGGGAGTAAAAAATTAGCTGGCATTAGTAACTGTGACGAAGCGTCCCTACACTCCGCTTTAGTGCTTTCGTCATATACCACTTCCTCCCAGTCTGACTATAGATATCAGATATTCCAAGACGACACTTGTTTAGTGCTAACGTGGACTGATTTATTAGAACTAAAATGACAAGTATTTATAATGCAGTAGAAGAGGAGGTCCCCCCTCCTGCTCATATTACTCTAACAATACACCTGTAACAAATTAACATGAGCTAATTAACTAATCCCTTTAAGCAGCCGATGTGACTCTGTGCCCATCAGGATTTCACTACAGGTCAGACTTGTTGTCACCGAGCTTCACACCGTAGATTATACATTATCATAAGTACAACCACAAGACATTTTGTCCTAATAGCCGGAGCTCCATTAGGAGTCGGCCCGTCTCCTACATTGTACAGAGGACAATGTGATCAGCTCTCTCAATTAACATCTTGAGTTCAGAATCAACAAACTAAGAATAGTCTTTACATATATCCTTGGAGATATTGTGGATAAATATTACTTCCATTTTAAGTAATCTAAGATATATGGTTTCACTCACCCTGTACTAGGATGGCACAGGGTGACTTGGACATAAGAGGTGCATGGGGAGCTGAAACATGGGTTTCCCAACCTTTCCAAGGGAATCTGGGTTCTACGTGCCCTCCCGTCACAGTAACCATACCCCATCATTGGTGTCAGTGGGAGGAATGGTATCGCAAGGGCCAGATAAAGGCAAGGAAAGGGCCGCAGTTGGAGACCACTGAATTGGAATATGTAGGGTATCCTATAGGATGTTGAGAGACCCTGTCACCAATGTAGCTGTTCAAATGTGTTTTAAAGCACTTCCAAATCTCACTCTATACGCTTGTTCAGGGCAGGGACTCAAGTAGTGGAATGCTGTATCCCTGGTGTAGGTGAATGTTCTATTGAGGTGTAACGATATGAGATGCTGAAGGGGACCTTCTGAAACGCGTTGATTTTTTTTAAAAATAATTTGAACTTCAAAATTGTACAAGAGTCCCAAGTATTTTTAAAAACTCAGAGAAGCCAGGCGACTAGCCTTTTCAGCCTGTTTGCGGCCTGTGAGTTCTAGAACATGTATGTAGCCATGTAAGCCTATCCATGAATTTGAGCTTGCCTTGTCTTTCCATGTGAATGTTGAAGGCCATGGAGTTCAGAGCTTGGTTCAATAAACCTGGTATAGTGGCCTTTTTCTACCGGGTGATATTGGTGGCGCTCCCTTCCAACACTGCCTGGCTTTACTCACCGTAGTTCACAGTGGAGACGTTCTCCCTGCTTCCATCCACTAGTTTGTAGCCGGGGCCGTTCCCGTACAGGATGGATGTGTAAGGTTTATTGTCGAGGTCGCTTAGTGCTGGAGCCATACCTGAAATAGAGACAGAATTGACGGGTCATTATTCATTCCCCGAGGATCACTCCAGAATGTTCCTGCTGTATACCGGCACCTAAACTATCCATTCAGCGGCCGCCTATTATGAGTCTAATATGTGCTCAAGGATCTTTTTGTGCCAAAATTGTAAAGAAAGCCTACTGTAAGATGAGAAAACGGGGAAGTTTTAGAAAATATTAGAAAATGTTTAAATAGTGAGAGAAATATACAGGGGTGAGATGTTTACCGTATATACTCGAGTATAAGCCGAGTTTTTCAGCACATTTTTTTGTGTGCTAAAAATGCCCCCCTCGGCTTATACTCGAGTCAAGCACAGAGAATGACATTTTCCAACCCGACTTTGGGGCCCTGTATCTCGGGGTCACTTGGAGATAGGAACACCAAATTTGGATTGGAGATTTGTTGTAGTGATAGTTCCACTGGGTTTGCATACCAAATTTGGGGCTCCCAGCACCAAGTGGCCCCGAGATACATGGCCCCAAAGTCGGGTTGGAAAATGTAATTCTCTGCTGCAGACCCGACCCGACTTTGGGGCCCCCTACCTCGGGGCCACTTGGTGATAGGAACACCCCCTACATGAACACCCCTACATGACTGACCCCTCTGTGTGCTCCTCCTACACGACTGACCCCTCTGCATGCTCCTCCTACACGTCTGACCCCTCTGCGTGCTCCTCCTACATGACTGACCCCTCTGTGTGCTCCTCCTACATGACTGACCCCTCTGTGTGCTCCTCCTACACGACTGACCCCTCTGTGTGCTCCTCCTACACGACTGACCCCTCTGTGTGCTCCTCCTACACGACTGACCCCTCTGTGTGCTCCTCCTACACGACTGACCCTTCTGTGTGCTCCTCCTACATGACTGACCCCTCTGTGTGCTCCTCCTACACGACTGACCCTTCTGTGTGCTCCTCCTACATGACTGACCCCTCTGTGTGCTCCTCCTACACGACTGACCCTTCTGTGTGCTCCTCCTACATGACTGACCCCTCTGTGTGCTCCTCCTACACGACTGACCCCTCTGTGTGCTCCTCCTACACGACTGACCCCTCTGTGTGCTCCCCCCCAAAAATGTTGTAGGGTTGGTTCCACTGGGTTTGCATTCCAAATTTGGGGTTCCTAGCACCAAGTGTCCCCGAGATCCTGGACCCCAAATTCGGTCAGCTGTGTCCATCTGCAGCAATGTCATTTCCGGATCCTTTGGGTTCAGAGACCCCAGCTAGGGGGCATATTGGAACCCTTAACTACCAAGTTTGAAGTTCGGGGGACCTATGGCTGCAAATGGGCACAGTGAGGCTGCAAATGGGCATTGTTGACCCTCTTTTTCCACTTACAGTAGCTGCGCATTTTCTCACCCAAGGCTTATACTCGAGTCAATACGTTTTCCCCAGTTTTTTGTGGTAAAATTAGGTGCCTCGGCTTATACTCGAGTATATACGGTAAGTTGGTTAAATTACTTGACTAACCAGGTTATCCTCCTGGATAGATCTAGAAATGGAGTAGAGTACAAAGTTGGGACTTTAAATATGCACTCGGAAGCCATTACAAGAAACTCTTTTTTTTTTTTTTTTGATAAGTATAAAAACACAATTTTAATACAAAATCTCATTTAAAAAGATCCAACATATCATAATCCATGCAATCTAGGTTGCAGTGAATATTGGTTATTTCCATTGCTGTCACATGTTCTTTTGTGAGTCTACGCGTTTCATGGGACCGCCTGCTTCCTGTTTGTGGATATATACGGTTTTATCTGATTGCTCTTTATTATTCCTGTCTCGCCTCATTATAATTTTTTTTCTTATGCTGAACATATGAGGTGGATAATTTCTCAATTTTGTCATCTTTTCCTTTTTGATTCTTTAGACTTTTTGTCTTTTGGGCTTTTCTTTTTGTGCAATTTGTCCTTAAATAGCTACTACTGGTCCTGAGAAAGCGGGTGGTCTTGCAAAAAGTGTAGACCCGTAAAAGGACACGTGACAGCAATGGGAATAACCAATCTTCACTGCAGTGGCGTCACTAGGGTTGGTGTCACCCGGTGCGAAAAAAAATGGTGTCACCCCCCCCCACCAACTATAGCCCCCCCCTCAGTACAGACCCCCTCCACTAACTATAGATCCCCCTCCCTCAGTACAGACCCCCCCACTAAGTACAGACCACCCTCCATCAATATAGACCCCCCTCCCTCAGTATAAACCTCCTTCCTCAGTACAGACACACCTTCAGTGCAGACCCCTCCATCAGTACAGACACCCCCCCTTAGTGCAGACCCCTCCCTCAGTACAGACACCCCCCCAGTAGTACAGATACCCCTCCCAGTGCAGACCCCCCCCAGCAGTACAGATACCCCTCTCAGTGCAGACCCCCCCCCCCCAGCATTACAGACACCCCCCCTCAGTGCAGACCCCCCCAGCAGTACAGACACCCCCCCTCAGTACAGACATTCCCTTCAGTGCAGACCCCCCAGTGCAGACCCCCCCCAGCAGTACAGACACCCCTCCCTTAGTGCAGACCCCCCTCAGTACAGCCACCCCCAAGGACAGGCCCCCCCAGCAGTACAGATATCCCCCCTCAGTGCAGACCCCCCCCCGTACAGACACCCCCCCCAGTGCAGACCCCCAAAGTACAGACACCCCCCCAGTGCAGACCCCCCCATTTTACAGACCCCCTAGTGCAGAAACACCCCCAGTGCAAATCCTCCCAGTACAGACATATCCCTCAATACAGACACCCCCCTTACAGACCTTTAGATACAGACAGCGGTGTGTGTCCCTCGAGCTCCTCCTCCTCTGTGGATGTAAACAGAGGAGGGGGGAGGCGGCTTCGTTCCGCTCCGCTGAGGGACACGTCGGCGGGCGGTGTTAGCGGTGCCGCTACCCACGGGTGTCACCCGGGTGCGGCCCGCACCCCCCGCACCCGGCTAACAACGCCACTGCTTCACTGTAACCTAGATTGCATGGATTTTATGATCCTATGATTTTATGATTCTATGTTGGGTGTATGTAAAAGATTCTGTAATAAAATTGTTTTTAATTTACTCTTTTTCCAAAAAGTTGGTTTTCTAACGGCTACCGATCGGTATATTTAAAGTCCCAGCTTTTTACTTAGTTTCATTACAAAAGGTTTTATTTTTTATTTTATTTTTTATGTTAAAATTAAATACATTTTGTAACTTGCCGAAAATGGAGTTTCCCCGATGGGTGTATCCTCCGAATGTGAAGACGTGGGAGTGGTCAGCGGTGACGACGGTCAGTGTGTCCTCAGTGGAGGTCATCTCCCCGGCCAGACCAATGGCGATGTCCATCTGTATGGCCTCGTGTAGAGCGTGCTTGGCTTTTCCTTCATGGTGTCCATGGTCTATACGTCCGCCTGATCAGCAGAGGAGCACAATCACCTTCAGAACATTTTTACTGGCAGTTCTCAGTGTTACCTCCTGACTATACCATGTAATATTTCCTGGGGGTATTCAGACCTTTAAAAGATATTGGGGAAAGTTCTGCAACATAGTATATCTGTTCTTAAACTACATTTTATACTTGGTGGCTATAAATTGAGCGATGCTCTGGGGTATCTGAGAGGTATACAATGGCCCGGTCCAGTCAGGGGTGACTCCACACCTGTGGGGTTGGTGTGCTGTGTGTGCTTGATCTTGGGTCTAAGGAAGGGCGCTCCCTTGGGTCTAAGGAAGGGCGCTCCCTTGGGTCTAAGGAAGGGCGCTCCCTTGGGTCTAAGGAAGGGCGCTCCCTTGGGTCTAAGGAAGGGCGCTCCCTTGGGTCTAAGGAAGGGCGCTCCCTTGGGTCTAAGGAAGGGCGCTCCCTTGGGTCTAAGGAAGGGCGCTCCCTTGGGTCTAAGGAAGGGCGCTCTCTTGGGTCTAAGGAAGGGCGCTCTCTTGGGTCTAAGGAAGGGCGCTCTCTTGGGTCTAAGGAAGGGCGCTCTCTTGGGTCTAAGGAAGGGCGCTCTCTTGGGTCTAAGGAAGGGCGCTCTCTTGGGTCTAAGGAAGGGCGCTCCATCGTTGGTGTGAGTGGGGGAGAGAATGGCGCCCCATCGTTGGTGTGAGTGGGGGAGAGAATGGCGCCCCATCGTTGGTGTGAGTGGGGGAGAGAATGGCGCCCCATCGTTGGTGTGAGTGGGGGAGAGAATGGCGCCCCATCGTTGGTGTGAGTGGGGGAGAGAATGGCGCCCCATCGTTGGTGTGAGTGGGGGAGAGAATGGCGCCCCATCGTTGGTGTGAGTGGGGGGGAATGGCGCACCATGGTTGGTGTGAGTGGGGGAGAGAATGGCGCCCCATGGTTGGTGTGAGTGGGGGGGAATGGCGCCCCATCGTTGGTGTGAGTGGGGGAGAGAATGGCGCCCCATCGTTGGTGTCAGAGGGGGGAATGGCGCCCCATTGCCGCATAAAGGCAAATGGCTACATCTGGCCCTCGTGCTGCAATTTGCAGACCCCTGCTTTAAAATTTAAAAAACCTGTGCCTGTCCTCCCACTTAGGCTCGGTTCACACTACCGCGACTTGGGATCCGACTTGTCAGACCTCAAGTCGCCCCAAGTCGCTTGACATTAGGAATTACATTATAATACTACTGAAGTCGCTCCGACTTCAGAAAGGTTCCTGTACTACTTCAAGGGGACTTCTAGGTGACTTGTACCCATAGAATTCAATGGAAGTCGCCTCCAAGTCGGATCTCCATCTGTATTGAAGCGACTTTACAGGAAAATAAATTTGTTTACTCAGGCAAACCCCACCCTCCCAAAGAGCCGATTATTCTGTGATTGGCCACAGCCAAAGTTGCCTGGCCTGGGGGGCGACTTGAAGTTGTGTTGTAAATAACTGAAAGTCACGTTGAAGTTGCTTCCAAGTTGCCTTGCTAAGTCGCGCTGTAAGTCGTGTTGCCCCAGTGTGAACCGGCACTTAGTGCTGGTTCACACTACAGCGACCACAAAGTCGGCGCGACTTTGCCAGGCAACAGCGAGGCAACTTCAAGGCTAACCGGGTTAAATACCTTTGTACTTCCTGTGAACTTGCCTGAAGGAGATGGTCAAAATGAACAGGGATCCGACTTGGAGGCAACTTCCATTGAACTCAATGGATACAAGTCACCTAGAAGTAGTTTTTAAGTAGTACAGGAACCTTTTTTGAAGTCGGAGCGACTTCTGTAGTGTGCATAAAGACGGCTCCATAGGCTAACATTACAGGGCGACTTGGGGGCGTCTCGGGGCGACCTGAAGTCGGATCATGAGTCGCCCTGGTGTGAACCGGCTCTTAGGAGGGAGGTGTTGAGTAACTTGGGAGAACTTTCCAGAAGGACCTTCTAGGTTCTCCTGCCATTGCCAAGATACCCTTTGCATCTATAGAGCCAGTCTGAGTTTTTGTTTTTTGAGGCCAGCTTGGTCTGTGCTGGGACTGCATGTGTGTTTTTTTGTTCCTCACCCGTCTTCCCACTAACTCCTGTCCTACAACTGACTGGTCCCAGAGCCATTCGCCCTGAGAGAGAACGAGCCCTGGGGTGGATGGGCCTGGACACTAGGGGGAGTGGGGACATCATGGTGTGGCCCCTTGTGTCATCTGAAGGTCACGTGATGTGACCTCGGGATGGCTACCACCACAAATGTCGTCGTAAAACTAGAAAAATTGGATTTTCACCTTTGTCAAAATATGGAAGAAATGATCAAAGATGTTGCCTGGAGCAGCTTTATAAACCGTCAGCTTTTCCGAATCCACCGCGACACGAGAACAATACGGGTGTACAGACAAGAGCCGGGATTCTCCGCCTTCCTGGATTTAGAAAGGCTTTAGATCTGTCTGCGTCTTCCTTTTGACTTTTGGTTTTCTTTTTGTTGGTGTCAAAGATTTAAGAAAACCGCCCAGAACCAAAACCGTCTATAAATATATATATATATATACTGCTCTCCTCTGTTGTGGGTAAGCAGCAATGACGTCATAGCGTAGGTGTGTCGATGGAGTGATTTATGGGAGCGCAGACCTTCACTCCCAGCTTTGTGAGGATTCCCCCCAGACCTATAGAAGACGAAACTTACCCTCCACCAGGAGAAAGAATCCTTTGGGGTTTTTCTTTAGAATACTGATGGCCACCTTCACCATCTCCACCAGGGAGGGGTCGGTACTTGTGTTCCTGTCCAGTTCATACACCAGATCGCCGGGTTCAAAGAGACCTGGAGGAATAGAGAGAAAATGTCTGAGCTTCTCGCAGGAAGTTCACCTTTCACATTTTCCAGCAGAGACATAACTAGAACCTTCAAGGCCTTGGGGCAAGAAAACAGGAAGGCCCCCCGACCCTGGCCAGGGCCCTTCCCACTGATCCCAGGGCCCTTCCCACTGATCCCAGGGCCCTTCCCACTGATCCCAGGGCCCTTCCCACTGATCCCAGGGCCCTTCCCACTGATCCCAGGGCCCTTTACTCCTGTTGCGGGGCCCTTTATTACCATCCTGCAGCAGGACCATTTCACATGTTTTGCAGTGTCCTGGGGCACCCCCACAGTGGCGGAACACCAAGGCTCGGTCTCAAGTGGGACCTTTGCTACCCTGGTAGTTCTACCGATTAGCGTCAGTTATTTTTTCATTTTTGTAAGTTTATTAAAGTGGAAGTAAACCCCCCTATCGTTTTCAGCCAAGGAAGCCGCCATCTTTGCCTCTGTTTAATCTTCAACTGCCACAGTGCTGCACATGTGATCCGTTATGACACCAGCCATTGGATGGTTTGACTGTTTGGTTGAGAGCACAGCCAATGTGCAGTTAGCATTCACGGCATGCCCTTTTTTTTTTAGACTGTTAAATCGATGGGTTTACTTCCGCTTTAATTTTTACCATTTTTTAATTTGTACAATTTTAATATTTTATTTTGTACAATTTTAATATTTTATTTTGTACAATTTAATATTTTATTTTGTACAATTTTAATATTTTATTTTGTACAATTTTAATATTTTATTTTGTACAAATTTTATATTTTAGTTTGTACAAATTTTATATTTTAGTTTGTACAAATTTTATATTTTAGTTTGTACAAATTTTATATTTTAGTTTGTACAATTTTAATATTTTATTTTGTACAATTTTTATATTTTATTTTGACACTTTTTTTTTTTTTTTAGGAGCCCCATTGGGGGGGCTTTGAAAAATCAGGGGTTAAAACAGTCCTCTGTTTCCCCTTTTGAGACAGAGAAAGGAGACTGCGGCTACAGCCATCGATCTTCATCTCTGCAGCCTCAGCTGCAGAGAATGAATGGACAGGAATAGCTCTGTAAAAGAACTTCCTGTTCACAAACTGAAGCATAGTAAACCTTGTACTATGCTTCAGTTATGAATGGACAGAGTCAGTGATTGGTACGGATCACTGCACTGTTCATTCAGAAAAGGAGGGGGCCAGTAAATGACATATGTATCGGTACCTTCACCGCTCTCCATCCTGACGCATCCCCGCAGCTGCCGGTGGGAGGGGGTAGGGGGGAAGCTAACAAAGCTGTGGGGGGGGGGGGGCGGGGAAGCACACAGGGGGACCAGGGGCAGCTTGAAAGTGAAATGGATAGTAGGTGCGGCACATGGAAGTACAGATAAGGAAAAAAACTGCGCTACCCTTAGTGAAAAATAAATGAATAAAAGCAGCTAATATACAAAACAAACAAAGTCAAGGAGATATAAACAGAAAAATGTAGCGCTTGGGTAAACGCACTATGTAAAGGTGAATATTATATAAACAAAAATTTAAGGCGTGTATACAAATACCCACAAGGAAACGTGAGTATTACCAGTATTGTGGCGTAAATAATATGTGCCAGTAAAGAATGTGACATATGCAAAATGATCAATAAGTGCCAATGAAAACACCAAAAGCAACAATGTAATACAAAGTCAAGTGGAACACTGATGGCAACGAATCCTTCAGAGTGACTCAGGAACAGGAGAAGACTGGATGAGAATGACTGTAAAACAGCTTGTCTGATATAGAAAGATTGGGTACTCTTACCGCAAGTGTTGGTCACGGTCACGTCATCACACTCCGCGCAACTGGAACGCACCAGCGTGCAGTGCGCAGTCGCGCGAATCACGTGACACAACAACCAGAAATCCTATGCGTCCCAGAGACTACTGGCACACGTGATTTGCGCGATTGCGCACTTGCCGCCGTTGCGTGTGCCAGTAGTCTCTGGGACGCATAGGATTTCTGGTTGTTGTGTCACGTGATTCGCGCGACTGCGCACTGGACGCTGGTGCGTTCCAGTTGCGCGGAGCGTGATGACGTGACCGGAGGTTCACGCTACTGCGCACTGGACGCTGATATGGTCCAAATGCGTGTCTACGCAATGTCCACCAATGGTGTTAGACGTCGTCGCGTTCTAGTCACGCAGGACGTGATGGCCCGATGCGGCTTTTTATGTCTTCCGGGTTTCGGCGGCCCAATGGTATATACGCTGGCCATAACCGTTGTGTTCAACACAGCTTTGGGTTGATTATGGTGACGCCGAGCGCTGTGGTGGGCGTTTCTGGCGATCACATGGTTGACCATTTTTGCCTTTTGGAGGGGGTGATGTTTGGTATGTGACCTACTGGGGACATGCATGTTGGTATATTACTGACACTGCTGACAGTCCAACCTATCTAAGTTGGGCTTATTATACCGGCACTCTTGATTCGCCAGCGATTTTGGCGGCAATTTGGCTATTGCCGCTGACTGGTTCACATAGTCCGTGCATCCGGCCGATCCATTATTGGGGGTGAGTGATTTTGGATATAGTGACGCCAGCTTTTGTAGTTATTTGTTGACCATATGATCCATCTCACATTCAGTATCTATTTTTAATTGTGAATTATTAATTGTGTCTTTCATGACTATGGAGAGTCCAATGTGCCTTTCATTTGTATCATGAGGGCGACTGGCTTCCCCCTATCCCACTTGGTTTGAACTAGAGGTGTGCACTTCCTGTTTTGGACCAAGTGGGTGGGGTCATGAGGGTCCTTAGCTTATAAACTGTTTCTGGCAATGTGGGGAGGTTGGAGAGATATGCCCCAGTAGAAGACCGATTTGTGTCGAAACGCGTCGGCCCAGCTGTCTCATACTAATCACATTGCTAACCCATTCCTTTTTTATACTCTCGAGATTTTATTTGTCACATGCCAATGTGAATACATTTTAAATATTTTTTGACCTGCACCATTGGAGTCGCTTCCATTTTTTCTCTTTTTCCCCTGGTTGGTGGGATGGCATTGAGTGGACTGGTTGGTGACTTGTCGATAAGAGGTCTATCGGTTGCGGTGTATGCGGTTTGGTTCCTGCCTGTCGAGGTGTCTACCTTTCGGTTTCCGCCTGCCTGATTCGGTACCCATTGGCGCAAGAGGTCCAGCGCTTAAGCCTGCTTGATACAAATACCGTACGGTAGCCGTATCCAACACTTGCGGTAAGAGTACCCAATCTTTCTATATCATCAGACAAGCTGTTTTACAGTCATTCTCATCCAGTCTTCTCCTGTTCCCGAGTCCCTCTGAAGGATTCGTTGCCATCAGTGTTCCACTTGACACGGACTCTGTATTACCGTATATACTCGAGTATAGGCCGTCCCGAATATAAGCCGAGGCCCCTGATTTACCACAAAAAAAAAACTGGGAAAAGTTAATGACCCGTGTATTAGCCGAGGGGGGGAAATGGAGCAGCTACTGTAAGTGGAAAAGAGTGTCAGCAAATGCCCATCTACATGTCCCCTGTGTCCTATACAACCCCCGTGTCCCCAGTGCAGCCTACCTGTGCCGATCGATCCGCTGTCCCGGTGTCCCTCGGGGGCCGCTGTCCGGTGTCCCTCGGGGGGCGCTGTGCGGTGTCCCTCGGGGGGCGCTGTGCGGTGTCCCTCGGGGGGCGCTGTGCGGTGTCCCTCGGGGGCCGCTGTCCGGTGTGCGGTGTCCCTCGGGGGCCGCTGTGCGGTGTCCCTCGGGGGGCGCTGTGCGGTGTCCCTCGGGGGCCGCTGTCCGGTGTGCGGTGTCCCTCGGGGGCTGCTGTCCGGTGTCCCTCGGGGGGGCGCTGTGCGGTGTCCCTCGGGGGCTGCTGTCCGGTGTGCGGTGTCCCTCGGGGGGCTGCTGTCCGGTGTCCCTCGGGGGCTGCTGTCCGGTGTCCCTCGGGGGCCGGTGTGCGGTGTCCCTCGGGGGCCGCTGTCCGGTGTGCGGTGTCCCTCGGGGGCCGCTGTGCGGTGTCCCTCGGGGGCCGCTGTCCGGTGTCCCTCGGGGGCCGCTGTCCGGTGTGCGGTGTCCCTCGGGGGCCGCTGTCCGGTGTGCGGTGTCCCTCGGGGGCCGCTGTGCGGTGTCCCTCGGGGGGCTGCTGTCCGGTGTCCCTCGGGCCGCTGTCCGGTGTGCGGTGTCCCTCGGGGGGCGCTGTCCGGTGTCCCTCGGGGGCCGGTGTGCGGTGTCCCTCAGGGGCTGCTGTCCGGTGTGCAGTGTCCCTCGGGGGCCGCTGTCTGCTGTCCGGTTGTCCTGGCGATCAGCGTACACGCTGAGGCGCCATTGCAGGTTTGAAAGCCGCGCCTCCTCCTCCTCCTCGTCCGTGATAGGAGGAACACTCGGTTTTCCCAGCAGTCACGTGCAGTGTTCCGCCTATCACGGATATCCTCTCATCCTCGTCCATGAGATGAGAATGACAGGACATCCGTGATAGGCGGAACACTGTACTGCTGGGAAAATTAGTGTCCGCCTATCACGGACGGGCGGGAGGAGGCGGCGCGGCTTTTGAACAGTGCCGTCTGTCTGCATGACACGCTGTTCATGTAGGCAGACCGCACTGACTCGAGTATAAGCCGAGAAGGGGACTTTCAGCCCTAAAAAAAAAGGGCTGAAAATCTCGGCTTATACTCGAGTATATACGGTACATTGTTGCTTTTGGTGTTTTCATTGGCACTTATTGTTCATTTTGCATATGTCACGTTCTTTACTGGCACATATTATTTATGCCACAATACTGGTAATACTCACGTTTCATTGTGGGTATTTGTATACACGCCTTCAATTTTTGTTTATACAATATTCACCTTTTACATAGTGTGTTTTACCTTAGCGCTAGATTTTTTCGTTTTATATTTCCGCGGCACATGGAAGAACTGATCCCCCTCATCCATTTTCCTCCTGCAGCTGCTAAAGGCCTGCTAGAGGAAGACGCAGGCTTTCAGTGGCTGCAGGATGAAAATGGTGGGGATCGATTCCTTCATATGCTGCCCCTCCTATCCAGGTGTAGAACAAGGGAGCCACACGGGCCCTTTGGAGCACGAGACCAGGTTGCAGTTGTGACCCCCCCGTAGGTGTGCCCCAGTTTTCCAGTATATTTGATTTTCAGGATGTATCTGTAGGCCCAGCCCTACAAACGCCCAACATTGCTACAGACTTGCCAGACTTGTCGTGTTTTGGCATAATTACATTATCGTGCAACTATTTTGTGAATGTCTGAAGCGCGGCGTGAATGGGTACATTTGACGTGTCACAATATACAGCAACTGAATTCTTCACAAGCCACCCCTGAGCTCCAGTCATCCTCAATAGCAGCAATGTCTACTTTTAGAGGTGTCCAATTCCATGTCATTGAGGGCCCCATCAGCATTATGGTGGCCCTCAAAAGGTTGGTTGTATCTGTAAGAATAGATGTCCGGAGCACCCAAACCCCCCTTACATCCAATGTCAAGAGCCCCCGCCCTATCAGAATTCATGAGTTCCCCAACCTTCCTTGCATCACAGTGCTCCCCCACCCCCCATCTTGTGCTGCTCCCAAGAATTGGCTAGGAAGCCTCGCAGGTTTTGGTTGGAGGAGGGCTGGAGTTGGCTGACGAAGTCTTTTGAATTCTGAGAACGGGAAGTGGAAACAAGGGGGTGTTGTGGCGGCACAGAGAGGAGCAGGATCTGTAGGAGGCGTTCTGTCCTCTCTGCTGCCAACTGCTGAGACAGGGGCAGATGCCAACCTCACTGCGGCAGCATGCAGAAGTGCAGGATCTGGTGGAGTTCTGTCCTCTCTGCTGCCGACTACAGAGACGGCAGATATGAGAGGGGTGCCGCATGCCCACAGGCCTTTTGGTTGATGCATGTGGTCTACTGGCTCCTAAACTGGGCTGACTGAGTAAGCTGTGCTGCGATTCTCCCACTCTGCCCTCTTGCACGCTAAGCATCAGAAAATTTGCCTTTGGCCAATCCAAGTGAAGGGCCGGCTTCGGGCCTTCGCACATCGGCCACTGGTGTTGTCGGATACGTATAAAGCTGGACACGTTTGTATTTCCCCAGGACTGGTTTGACGCATTCCACAAAACGGTGACACAACTTACCCAGGACGTAGTCCACCTCTTCTGGTTTCAGCCCCATCAGCTGATCTCTGTTCCATACGTAACGTGCAACCTGCGAATAGACGAAGGAGTCAGTCTGATGCCAGTTTTGATTGGCACCTTTTTGACAAACCCGGTAACTTGTGTTATAGGAGGTTGGTAGATGTCAGACCTGCATACCAGATCAGTTCTAAACCAAATAAGCAAAGTTTGTGTATAAATTGGTGGGTTGAAGAACTGCCGGGGAAGGGGGGGGGGGGGGTTATCCTGCTGTATGTGCTCCATTCACTTATTCAGGCATTTGTTATATGAACACCTCATTCGAACACTCATGCCGCGTACACACGTTCGGACTTTGTCCGCCGGACCTAGTCCGGCGGGACTTCCCCACACACACCCGGACTTCCGAGCGTGTGACTTGCCCACACAGGCCCAGACTTCTCCGGTGGACAATCCGCTGGAAAAAGTCTGCGGGAATGAACAGACTTTCCAATGAGCGGCAAGTCCGTTCGTTTCAAAAGTCCGGCGGACTAGCCTACTAACGGCGGGATTGTCCGCCGGACTGCCAAGTCCAGCGGACAATTTTAAAACAAAACTTAAAACCTAGTCCGCCGGACTTTTGGTGCCAAAAAGTCCGCCGGCGCCCCACACACGAGGGGATTGTCCGGTGGACTCGAGTCCAGCGGACAATCCCGCGGGATAGTCCCTTCGTGTGTACGCGGCATCAGCAGACCTGATTATTCTCTAAAGTGGCCATTCACAGCCAGGCTTTCTGTGAAACACAAGGGTTCCTCCAGAGGTTGCTATGAGTTCTTCAGCTGATGGCTGTTGGACCATCTGTTGGTGTCTGCATAGTTCTGGGTCCAGTGGCACTTGGCATGGCCAACCGCATGACATCAATGATCCTTTTAGCTGTGGGATTCTGACAAACAACGTTTAAGGGGGCATTCTGTCCACTGACCAGAAATGTATGTAATGTGTATGATATTATTACATTTTAATAATTTTACGAATGGAAAAAAAAAGTTACGCATTTTTTGTTTCAATAGAGACACGGAAAATTGCAAATCGAAAAAAAAAAAAAAAAAAAAAAAAGTTACGAATCGAAAAAAAAAAAGTTACGAATCGAAAAGAAAGTTACGAATGTACGAATTTTTTGTTCAATAGACACGGAAAATTACAAATCGAAAGAAAAAAAAAAAATCCCAATAAAAAAAAAGTTACCCATTTTTTTGTTCAATCCATTCGAAGCACGTGCAGCACCATTGTAAGGGACACGGAAAATTACCAATTCAACAAAAAAAAAAAGTTACAAATGTACAAATTTTTTTCGTTCGTTTTCGTTTTTCGGATTGTCAGAGACCAAGTGAATTTACTTCTGTAGAGGCTGATCTAAAGCCCTGGACCATGACATGAATTTACTTCTGTAAAGGTTCCCAGAGAACTTCCCCAAGTTCAGAGGCTGATCTAAAGCCCTGGACCATGAAATGAATTTACTTCTGTAAAGGTTCCCAGAGAACTTCCCCAAGTTCAGAGGCTGATCTAAAGCCCTGGACCATGAAATGAATTTACTTCCTTGCCTACATGGAGACATGTCGATACTGCCTGACCTAAACTCTAAAGCTAAACCTTCGATATGTTGGACTTCTGTTGACTCCAACTGCCCAGTAATGTTCCTGCTGATTTATGACATTTTATGAAATGCTCCTCTCATGGTTTTTCCTGCTCTCGTAGCCAGGCAGGATCATGATCACAGAAAGTTTTCAGGCTTTCCATGTCCGCAGTACGGAGAATCGGAGCCTGTGGCTTGCCGGATTCCTCTGGCAACCTGCTTGGTACAAGGCGTCCTCTGGCGGGAATAGTGTATAATGGCTAGGCCAAAAAAGCAATACAACTCTCCTACCACATAAGACAAACCTTTCTTGTATGTCGTCTGCAGGGCTGAAGATGATCGGAGTGACCAACAACTAGATGGAGCCTAGACCGGGCAAAGAAACGCTATCTGCTGTATTTGAAACTGGTAAGAACTCGACCTGGTGGATGTTGAATGTAGACTAGCTGGTAAGGTTTATACTTCACTATAGGGCTTTAGTAGAAAGGGTTACTGGAAACTCCATTGATTTTTGACCTCCTGGAGGCCTACCGTGGTCATTTCCACCTTTTTTAATACGAAGTGGGACTCATAACTCACCTTATTTCGTGGCTTATTTTCCAGCCAGATCTTGGTCAGGTTTAGCCCATCCAGCCTTGTCCCATTTGCCTTCTCCTCTTTGGGGTACTCGATATCGGAGGTGTTTTTAGGGAACATGTATTTTCTTCCCCCTCCCATGATGACCTAAAACAGGAGAGACTTCAGTGCTGAGAAAACATGATTGTCGTCCTGGAGATCTAACGGAATTTTTCTCTTCTAGTGAAGCTCGCCGTTTTCAAGCTCCGGTTCCGTTCTGCAACTCCGAAAAATGTAAGTAACCAACTCAACGTTAAAGGTGTCAATCTTTTCAGTGGTCACGTGATATTCCGATCTCTAGGTCATATTATCCTGTCAGTATTACTGGGGCTTGGAAGATGATGGCACAAACAATATGCCACCAATGAGACACTATTTGGGTTAATTGGTTGCGGAAACCTTTCATGTGATTGTAGGAGTCTAAAACCTGATCGACTGAAGAGATCAGTTGGCTAATGGAAGAGCTACCTAAAGGGCTGATTGGGGTTCACGATGGTGGTGAAGGGGGCCGTTTGGGGTTCACGATGGTGGTGGAGGGGGCCGGTTGGGGTTCACGATGGGGGTGGAGGGGGCCGGTTGAGGTTCACGATGGTGGTGGAGGGGGCCGGTTGGGGTTCACGATGGGGGTGGAGGGGGCCGGTTGGGGTTCACGATGGGGGTGGAGGGGGCCGGTTGGGGTTCACGATGGTGGTGGAGAGGGCCGGTTGAGGTTCACGATGGTGGTGGAGGGGGCCGGTTGGGGTTCACGATGGTGGTGGAGAGGGCCGGTTGAGGTTCACGATGGTGGTGGAGGGGGCCGGTTGGGGTTCACGATGGGGGTGGAGAGGGCCGGTTGGGGTTCACGATGGTGGTGGAGGGGGCCGGTTGGGGTTCACGATGGTGGTGGAGGGGGCCGGTTGAGGTTCACGATGGTGGTGGAGGGGGCCGGTTGGGGTTCACGATGGGGGTGGAGGGGGCCGGTTGGGGTTCACGATGGGGGTGGAGGGGGCCGGTTGGGGTTCACGATGGTGGTGGAGAGGGCCGGTTGAGGTTCACGATGGTGGTGGAGGGGGCCGGTTGGGGTTCACGATGGTGGCGGAGGGGGCCGGTTGGGGTTCACGATGGTGGTGGAGAGGGCCGGTTGAGGTTCACGATGGTGGTGGAGGGGGCCGGTTGGGGTTCACGATGGTGGTGGAGAGGGCCGGTTGAGGTTCACGATGGTGGTGGAGGGGGCCGGTTGGGGTTCACGATGGTGGTGGAGAGGGCCGGTTGGGGTTCACGATGGTGGTGGAGGGGGCCGGTTGGGGTTCACGATGGTGGTGGAGGGGGCCGGTTGGGGTTCACGATGGTGGTGGAGGGGGCCGGTTGGGGTTCACGATGGTGGTGGAGGGGGCCGTTTGGGGTTCACGATGGTGGTGGAGAGGGCCGGTTGAGGTTCACGATGGTGGTGGAGGGGGCCGGTTGGGGTTCACGATGGGGGTGGAGGGGGCCGGTTGGGGTTCACGATGGGGGTGGAGGGGGCCGGTTGGGGTTCACGATGGTGGTGGAGGGGGCCGGTTGGGGTTCACGATGGTGGTGGAGGGGGCCGGTTGGGGTTCACGATGGTGGTGGAGGGGGCCGGTTGGGGTTCACGGTGGTGGTGGAGGGGGCCGTTTGGGGTTCACGATGGTGGTGGAGGGGGCCGGTTGAGGTTCACGATGGTGGTGGAGGGGGCCAGTTGGGGTTCACGATGGGGGTGGAGGGGGCCGGTTGGGGTTCACGATGGGGGTGGAGGGGGCCGGTTGGGGTTCACGATGGTGGTGGAGGGGGCCGGTTGGGGTTCACGATGGTGGTGGAGGGGGCCGGTTGGGGTTCACGATGGGGGTGGAGGGGGCCAGTTGGGGTTCACGGTGGTGGTGGAGGGGGCCGGTTGGGGTTCAAGATGGTGGTGGAGGGGGCCGGTTGGGGTTCAAGATGGTGGTGGAGGGGGCCGGTTGGGGTTCACGATGGTGGTGGAGGGGGCCGGTTGGGGTTCACTATGGTGGTGGAGGGGGCCGGTTGGGGGTCACGATGGTGGTGGAGGGGGCCGGTTGGGGTTCACGATGGTGGTGGAGAGGGCCGGTTGAGGTTCACGATGGTGGTGGAGGGGGCCGGTTGGGGTTCACGATGGTGGTGGAGGGGGCCGGTTGGGGTTCACGATGGGGGTGGAGGGGGCCGGTTGGGGTTCACTATGGTGGTGGAGGGGGCCGGTTGGGGTTCACGATGGAGGTGGAGGGGGCCGGTTGGGGTTCACGATGGTGGTGGAGGGGGCCGGTTGGGGTTCACGATGGTGGTGGAGGGGCCGTTTGGGGTTCACGATGGTGGTGGAGAGGGCCGGTTGAGGTTCACGATGGTGGTGGAGGGGGCCGGTTGGGGTTCACGATGGGGGTGGAGGGGGCCGGTTGGGGTTCACGATGGTGGTGGAGGGGGCCGGTTGGGGTTCACGATGGTGGTGGAGGGGGCCGGTTGGGGTTCACGATGGGGGTAGAGGGGGCCGGTTGGGGTTCACGGTGGTGGTGGAGGGGGCCGGTTGGGGTTCAAGATGGTGGTGGAGGGGGCCGGTTGGGGTTCACGATGGTGGTGGAGGGGGCCGGTTGGGGTTCACGATGGTGGTGGAGGGGGCCGGTTGGGGTTCACGATGGTGGTGGAGGGGGCCGGTGGTTGGTGGTGGAGGGGGCCGGTTGGGGGTCACGATGGTGGTGGAGGGGGCCGGTTGGGGTTCACGATTGTGGTGGAGGGGGCCGGTTGGGGGTCACGATGGTGGTGGAGGGGGCCGGTTGGGGTTCACGATTGTGGTGGAGGAGGGGGCCGGTTGGGGTTCACGATGGTGGTGGTGGAGGGGGCCGGTTGGGGTTCACGATGGTGGTGGTGGTGGAGGGGGCCGGTTGGGGTTCACGATGGTGGTGGAGGGGCCAGTCGGGTCATGTAGTCGGTCAGTAGTGGAGGGAACTCTTTCTGCTACTGGTCATCTGGGCTATTTTGCGGAAGGACTGGATGTCCATAAAGTTAGTTAACTATTTTAGATCTATGGAATTAGATTGGCACTATGGGTGCTTAAAAGAAAAAAGTGGTGGTAGAGCTTTTGGCAATGCCAGGGAACATGGTAGAGAGCTGCCGTAGGGTAGAGGATGAAGATAAAATGGCAGTGCTATCTGGTGTGTCAAGGAAAATCCCAAGATCATTTAACGTGGCAGTTAATATAAAGCAGAAACTATGCCCTTTAAAAGGGTCCTCAGTATTCTCCAGTCACCACTGGACCACCACTTACCTCTATATCCGCAATATTGTGCATGAGCTGCCAGGCGATGTCCTTACACCCTTCATTCACGGCTTCATTGGGCATCTCATTATCCGAAAACCAGTCTCTGTTGACACAGTGGGCGTAGGCGGCACTGGGGGTTGCATGGTTCACCCTGGTGGTGGTCACCACTCCAACAGATTTCTCTGGTAGAGGAATTGAATAAATGTGTGAGAATCTATGGAATCCCCTCCATAACCTGGTGGGTGGTTTGATAATAATGGAGCAGACAAGATTTAATTCCACTGCCAATTGGGACGGTTAAAGGTGAAATCTAATCTACGGCACTGACATTCGGGAGGAGTTCACCTCTGCGTTCAGTATTGGGTCTGTTTTCCATAACTTACCTGCATCTTTGGCCCACTTTAGGATGGAGGCCACTTCATTGCCCTTAGTGGTGTTGCATTGACCCCTCACCGATGCCGCGTTCACACCAACTGTCCCCTCATTGGCTTTCACACCACACAAGTAGGCTGTGGCGGTACCGGCGCTGTCGGGAACCTGAGCGTTCGTGTTGTACGTCTGCAAGAAAGAGACAGGTTTACGTTCACCTGAGGTCTTCACACACACATACCATGTTTTCTGGCTATCCTTTAATTAAAGAGAATGTGTCTTCGGTATAGGTCCCTTTCTGATGGAGGACATTGAAGGAGGCCATTGGCTGACTCGCGTGCCGATTCCCGAGCAGTGAAGCGGCTGTTCTGCGTCACTGAACGGGGACGACCCCGGAAGGTGTGTGCTCCTTGTAGGTCTGTCTTTGCTGTCTCTTGCTCCTGTGAAAATCTAGTTCCCTGGCTGTTAAGTTCAGTGACCTCGATACTTTGAACCAATCACCCAGAATAGGCATGTACGACATAAGTTGGTTTTGCTGGGTGCATGCTTGCGCAGGTCAGCAATTCTCAAAGTATTGAAGTCCACAGGAATGGGCATGAGAGCCAGGCAATTGGCATTCCCCTCCTTAAGTAGCCCATGTGTTTTTTTTTTTTTTTTGGTTCAATGTGTTTTTATTGGGCACATTTTAGAATTGCAATTCAGCAAGATGCTTTAAGTATTCCAGTATTACAAATTGGAAAATGACAACACATCTCCTAAATAATGGAAGTCCATAATAGAATTAAAATTCATAATAAAAGTCCACTAATTATCAGGAGTATCAAACCTCAAATAAGCAATAAGCAGTAATCAGCATGGATTCATGAAGAATCGTTCTTGCCAAACCAATCTATTAACCTTCTATGAGGAGGTGAGTTGCCATCTAGATAAAGGAAGGCCCGTAGACATGGTGTATCTAGATAAAGGAAGGCCCGTAGACGTGGTGTATCTGGATAAAGGAAGGCCCGTAGACGTGATGTATCTGGATAAAGGAAGGCCCGTAGACGTGGTGTATCTGGATAAAGGAAGGCCCGTAGACGTGGTGTATCTAGATAAAGGAAGGCCCGTAGACGTGGTGTATCTGGATAAAGGAAGGCCGGTAGACGTGGTGTATCTAGATAAAGGAAGGCCCGTAGACGTGGTGTAACTAAAGGAAGGCCCGTAGACGTGGTGTAACTAAAGGAAGGCCCGTAGACATGGTGTATCTAGATAAAGGAAGGCCCGTAGACGTGGTGTATATAGATAAAGGAAGGCCCGTAGACGTGGTGTATGTAGATAAAGGAAGGCCCGTAGACGTGGTGTATCTGGATAAAGGAAGGCCCGTAGACATGGTGTATCTAGATAAAGGAAGGCCCGTAGACGTGGTGTATCTAGATAAAGGAAGACCCGTAGACGTGGTGTATCTAGATAAAGGAAGGCCCGTAGACGTGGTGTATCTAGATAAAGGAAGGCCCGTAGACGTGGTGTATCTAGATAAAGGAAGGCCCGTAGATGTGGTGTATCTGGATAAAGGAAGGCCCGTAGATGTGGTGTATCTGGATAAAGGAAGGCCCGTAGATGTGGTGTATCTGGATAAAGGAAGGCCCGTAGATGTGGTGTATCTAGATAAAGGAAGGCCCGTAGACGTGGTGTAACTAAAGGAAGGCCCGTAGACGTGGTGTAACTAAAGGAAGGCCCGTAGACATGGTGTATCTAGATAAAGGAAGGCCCGTAGACGTGGTGTAACTAAAGGAAGGCCCGTAGACGTGGTGTAACTAAAGGAAGGCCCGTAGACATGGTGTATCTAGATAAAGGAAGGCCCGTAGACGTGGTGTATATAGATAAAGGAAGGCCCGTAGACGTGGTGTATGTAGATAAAGGAAGGCCCGTAGACGTGGTGTATCTGGATAAAGGAAGGCCCGTAGACATGGTGTATCTAGATAAAGGAAGGCCCGTAGACGTGGTGTATCTAGATAAAGGAAGACCCGTAGACGTGGTGTATCTAGATAAAGGAAGGCCCGTAGACGTGGTGTATCTAGATAAAGGAAGGCCCGTAGACGTGGTGTATCTAGATAAAGGAAGGCCCGTAGATGTGGTGTATCTGGATAAAGGAAGGCCGTAGATGTGGTGTATCTGGATAAAGGAAGGCCCGTAGATGTGGTGTATCTGGATAAAGGAAGGCCCGTAGATGTGGTGTATCTAGATAAAGGAAGGCCCGTAGACGTGGTGTATCTATATAAAGGAAGGCCCGTAGACGTGGTGTATCTGGATAACGGAAGGCCCGTAGACATGGTGTATCTGGATAAAGGAAGGCCCGTAGACGTGGTGTATCTAGATAAAGGAAGGCCCGTAGACGTGGTGTATCTGGATTTTGCAAAAGCATTTGACACATTTCCCCATAATCGTTTACTGTATAAAATAAGGTGCGTTGGCATGGACCATAGGGTGAGTACATGGATTGAAAACTGGCTACAAGGGCGAGTTCAGAGGATGGTGATAAATGGGGAGTACTTGGAATGGTCGGGGGCGGGGAGTACTCGGAATGGTCGGGGGTGGGTAGTGGGGTCCCCCAGGGTTCGGTGCTGGGACCAATCCTATTTAATTTATTCATAAACGACCTGGAGGATGGGAATGGGGGAAACAATCTCTGTATTTGCGGACGATACTAAGCTAAGCAGGGCAATAACTTCTCCGCAGGATGTGGAAACCTTCCAAGCAGATGAATGGGGGGAGGGGCAACTACATGGCAAATTAAGTTCAATGTAGAATAATTAATTTGGGTGGCAAAAATCTGAATGCAATCTATAGACTGGGGGGAGAACCTCTGGGGGGATCTAGGATGGAGAAGGACCTGGGGGTCCTAGTAGATGATGGGCTCAGCAATGCCAAGCTGCTGCTAACAAAGCAAACAGAATATTGGCATTAAAAAGGGGATCAACACAGTGACGGCTGCAACGTCCTGGCTCAGCTGTCGCTGTACCTCCCATGTGAGAGGCGGGAACAGCTGCAGTCAAATTTTTTTGTAAACGAACATCATGTGACCTCCATGACTTGGTGGTTCTAATACTGCTGATGTGATTGGGTGAGGGCTACGGGTTTTAATACTTCTGATGTGATTGGGTGAGGGCTACGGGTTCTAATACTGCTGATGTGATTGGGTGAGGGCTATGGGTTCTAATACTGCTGATGTGATTGGGGGAGGGCTATGGGTTCTAATACTGCTGATGTGATTGGGGGAGGGCTATGGGTTCTAATACTGCTGATGTGATTGGGTGAGGGCTACGGGTTCTAATACTGCTGATGTGATTGGGGGAGGGCTATGGGTTCTAATACTGCTGATGTGATTGGGTGAGGGCTATGGGTTGTAATACTGCTGATGTGATTGGGTGAGGGCTATGGGTTCTAATACTGCTGATGTGATTGGGTGAGGGCTACGGGTTCTAATACTGCTGATGTGATTGGGTGAGGGCTACGGGTTCTAATACTGCTGATGTGATTGGGTGAGGGCTACGGGTTCTAATACTGCTGATGTGATTGGGTGAGGGCTACGGGTTCTAATACTGCTGATGTGATTGGGTGAGGGCTACGGGTTCTAATACTGCTGATGTGATTGGGTGAGGGCTACGGGTTCTAATACTGCTGATGTGATTGGGTGAGGGCTACGGGTTCTAATACTGCTGATGTGATTGGGTGAGGGCTACGGGTTCTAATACTGCTGATGTGATTGGGTGAGGGCTACGGGTTCTAATACTGCTGATGTGATTGGGTGAGGGCTACGGGTTCTAATACTGCTGATGTGATTGGGTGAGGGCTACGGGTTCGAATACTGCTGATGTGATTGGGTGAGGGCTACGGGTTCGAATACTGCTGATGTGATTGGGTGAGGGCTACGGGTTCTAATACTGCTGATGTGATTGGGGGAGGGCTACGGGTTCTAATACTGCTGATATGATTGGGGGAGGGCTACGGGTTCTAATACTGCTGATGTGATTGGGTGAGGGCTACGGGTTCTAATACTGCTGATGTGATTGGGTGAGGGCTACGGGTTCTAATACTGCTGATGTGATTGGGTGAGGGCTACGGGTTCGAATACTGCTGATGTGATTGGGTGAGGGCTACGGGTTCTAATACTGCTGATGTGATTGGGTGAGGGCTAAGGGTTCTAATACTGCTGATGTGATTGGGTAAGGGCTACGGGTTCTAATACTGCTGATGTGATTGGGTGAGGGCTAAGGGTTCTAATACTGCTGATGTGATTGGGTGAGGGCTACGGGTTCTAATACTGCTGATATGATTGGGTGAGGGCTACGGGTTCTAATAGGAGTGTAGATAAGAATTCTCCACAGGAGCCACGAGCCTGATGGGTTAATCTGCCATGGGGGGGGGGGGGCGGCGGCTCTGTCATCTGTCACCCATCACCTGCCCGCCACCTTTTTTTGTTGCAAAAAGCTTTATTAATGGATAGCAACAAAAAAATACAAACAGCTGCATGTATTCGAGGGGTATCAAAATAGTGCCCAGTCATAAAAGGGTACAAGAGAACGAAACTGGGTACACAATGGGCAGATCGAAGTCCAGCCAAAAAGGACCACTGTGCCTAAATGGATAATCCAGAGGGGGGAAAAACCCAGGAGGAGGAGTTGCTCTATAAAGTGCTTCGACTAAGGCTGTTGCCGAAACGCGTCAGCTGTTTTGCTTGTCACTTCATGTAACCAACCATTAAAATCGCTATGTTGACTACAGAGTTGCCGGCTCAATCCTTTTACTTGTTTTTACTCTATAAAGTGGTTCTAAAGGCTCAAGGTTTTTTACCTTCATGCGTGTTGCAGCGGCCCCCCAGCACCCCTTGATGCTTACCTGAGCCCCATCCCGATCCATCAATGTGTATGAGAGCCTCGGCTCGCCGGGGACACTCCCTCCTCATTGGCTAAGACAGCAGAGGGAGCCATCAGCTCCTGCTGCTGTCAATCGCAGCTAGTGAGCCAATGAGAAGAGCGAGGGGGTGGCTCCTGTGTATGCTTTGTACGGGGCTGTGGCAGATGTTGGCACCATACGCCATGTTCTATTACAGGTGATGCTGCAGGTGTTTGCTGTGCAGATATTTGTAGTCCTGATTATTACTTGCAGCAGACGAGTCGGGAATTGGCGGCAGTCGCTGTAATTCCGTGTCCTCGCTCTGCGCCGCGTTTGGCTCTCGGCGGTGTAAATACTTTGTAATTTTAGGTTTTATTACAAGAGATCAACTTTGTTGTGTAAAGAAAGCCGAAGCGTATTTATCACACACGACCTCAGCCGGGAACCGCAGGCTGAAACTGGAAACTTTCCCTGGGACCAGCAAAAACCCTTCCTGGAAGCTTATAAAGCGGCTGAGTGTTCTGGGAGCCGAGGATTCTGGGAGCCGTCTGGTGGTTTCCTGACCAGCCATGGTTGGGATGGGGACAGGAATGTAGTGGTCCACCAGAGGAGACTCTGGGATACCCAGAGAAAGGGAAGATCCACACTGAGAGCCATGTGACCCGGTGATTGGAAGACACGGGGGAGAAATATTCCCAGATCAATCCCTGGGCTTAATCCGGGCTTCATTCCCCCCCTCGGGTCTGGGCTTCACTCCCCCCTCCGGGTCTGGGCTTCATTCCCCCCTCGGGTCTGGGCTTCACTCCCCCCTCGGGTCTGGGCTTCACTCCCCCCTCGGCTCTGGGCTTCACTCCCCCCTCGGCTCTGGGCTTCACTCCCCCCTCGGCTCTGGGCTTCATTCCCCCCTCGGGTCTGGGCTTCACTCCCCCCCTCGGCTCTGGGCTTCACTCCCCCCCTCGGCTCTGGGCTTCACTCCCCCCTCGGGGTCTGGGCTTCATTCCCCCCTCGGCTCTGGGCTTCACTCCCCCCTCGGGGTCTGGGCTTCATTCCCCCCTCGGGGTCTGGGCTTCATTCCCCCCCTCGGGTCTGGGCTTCATTCCCCCCTCGGCTCTGGGCTTCACTCCCCCCTCGGGGTCTGGGCTTCATTCCCCCCTCGGCTCTGGGCTTCATTCCCCCCCTCGGCTCTGGGCTTCATTCCCCCCCTCGGCTCTGGGCTTCATTCCCCCCCTCGGCTCTGGGCTTCATTCCCCCCCGCGGGGTCCGGGCTTCATTCCCCCCTCGGGGTCCGGGCTTCATTCCCCCCTCGGCTCTGGGCTTCATTCCCCCCTCGGCTCTGGGCTTCATTCCCCCCCTCGGGGTCCGGGCTTCATTCCCCCCTCGGGGTCCGGGCTTCATTCCCCCCTCGGGTCTGGGCTTCACTCCCCCCCTCGGGGTCCGGGCTTCATTCCCCCCTCGGGTCTGGGGCGTCACTCCCCCCTCGGGTCTGTGCTTCATTCCCCCCCTCGGGGTCTGGGCTTCATTCCCCCCCTCGGGTCTGTGCTTCATTCCCCCCCTCGGGGTCTGGGCTTCATTCCCCCCCTCGGGTCTGGGCTTCATTCCCCCCCTCGGGTGTGGGCTTCACTCCCCCCTCGGGTCTGGGCTTCACTCCCCCCTCGGGGTCTGGGGCTTCACTCCCCCCTCGGGGTCTGGGGCTTCACTCCCCCCTCGGGGTCTGGGCTTCACTCCCCCCTCGGGGTCTGGGGCTTCACCCCCCCCTCGGGGTCTGGGCTTCACTCCCCCCTCGGGGTCTGGGCTTCACTCCCCCCTCGGGGTCTGGGCTTCACTCCCCCCTCGGGGTCTGGGCTTCATTCCCCCTCGGGGTCTGGGCTTCATTCCCCCTCGGGGTCTGGGGCTTCACCCCCCCCCTCGGGGTCTGGGGCTTCACCCCCCCCCTCGGGGTCTGGGGCTTCACTCCCCCCTCGGGGTCTGGGGCTTCACCCCCCGCCTCGGGGTCTGGGGCTTCACCCCCCGCCTCGGGGTCTGGGGCTTCACCCCCCGCCTCGGGGTCTGGGGCTTCACCCCCCGCCTCGGGGTCTGGGCTTCATTCCCCCTCGGGGTCTGGGGCTTCACTCCCCCCTCGGGGTCTGGGGCTTCACTCCCCCCTCGGGGTCTGGGGCTTCACTCCCCCCTCGGGGTCTGGGGCTTCACTCCCCCCTCGGGGTCTGGGGCTTCACTCCCCCCTCGGGGTCTGGGGCTTCACTCCCCCTCGGGGTCTGGGGCTTCACTCCCCCCTCGGGGTCTGGGCTTCACTCCCCCCTCGGGGTCTGGGGCTTCACTCCCCCTCGGGGTCTGGGGCTTCACTCCCCCCTCGGGGTCTGGGGCTTCACTCCCCCCTCGGGGTCTGGGGCTTCACTCCCCCCTCGGGGTCTGGGGCTTCACTCCCCCCTCGGGGTCCGGGGCTTCACCCCCCCCCCTCGGGGTCTGGGGCTTCACTCCCCCCCCCTCGGGGTCTGGGGCTTCACTCCCCCCCCTCAGGGTCTGGGCTTCACTCCGCCCCCCCCCCCCCCCCTCGGGGTCTGGGACTTCACTCACCCCCCCGGGGTCTGGGGCTTCACTCCCCGGTCCACCCAGACCACCACTCCAAACTCATTGCAGGCCTAGGGAGTGGATGGTCTGTCTGCCCATTCTGGTTTATGGAAGGTTGTTTTACAGAAGACATGAGACTGATGAGACCGTGGGGGAGGGGATTTTAGAGTGTAAGCTCCTCTGGTACAGACTTCATCAGTCATGAGAAACTCCCATATACCAGAGCAATGTTCTAGGACCATCACGTGGGAATGTATTGGGACATCGCTCTGGCATATGGGAATTTCCTCAGATATCGGGGGCTACAGGGTCATTGTGCTGCTGTGGCCCCCAGCACGACTGACCATCCCCCGTCCTGGGTCACCCAATGGGCCCCTGTGTCCGGGTCTGTAGAGGTGATCCGGGGTCAGTGCCGGTGACACCATTCCGGAACGTTCCATCACAGCCGATTCATGGAAAGTTTTATTGTCCTTTTCCATGTCTGTACAATCCGCGGTGAGACGTCCCCGATCCGCGGCTGGTGTGGTGTCACTTTTTTTATTGGCCTGGGATTGGTTAGAGGAGCGCCGAATCTGAGACGTCTGACCGGGAGGACGCAAAGGCACTACAGAGGACGCTGCACAAGAGGAGCCCACTGTGCACCCCCCCCCCCCCGAGTGTAAGCTCCTCTGTACAGAGACCGATGTGATTGGCTCATTGACCTCTGTACAGCGCTCTGGTAGATGTCAGAGCTATATAAAACCGTTGCTCCATTGTTTTGGCACACAAGGTTTTGGACGTTTTAATAGAAACTGTCGCAAAAGAACTTTTAATGTGATTTGTTGGGGTTGGTGGAAGACGCATTTCCCTTTAATTCTTGCCATGTATCCACATTATCTGTTACAGTGTAATGATTACAGTGGAGATAATTGGAGGCTTTCAACCAAAACCTGAGATGAAAGTTGAACTTTCATCTCAGGTTTTTTTTTTTTTTTTAATCGCCTTCATCCCCCCTCCCCCTCCTTGCTTTTTTTCTTAGTTGGACACTTAGTGCCCTTTTTTTTTTGTTTTGTTTTTTCCAAAGAATTAGTCTAAAGGTCTTGTGTTGTAACTCTTTATGACCGTTTTTTTACGCTGCCAATGACACGGCTGTGTGTTCGGTCTGACCGCTGGGACCGAAACGCGTTGTTCTAAGGGCGTCCTTATCGCACGCAGCTCATCGCTGCAAAACAACCTGCCATGTTTAATGTATCTGAGTGCAGAGGAAGGTTATGTGCCAATGGCTACCAGCCAACGTACATCGAATGAGGTGAGCATCGGCTGGATGTGGCCAACACTCCCCCTATGGACGTGGCTTTACATTATAAATCAGCCTGGAACTGGAACTTGGAAGTTATACATGAAAGTGGTAAACTGTCGCTGGCTGGGGGAGGGGGGGGGGAGGGGGGGTTGGTTTCTCCTAAAGGAAGCCAAGTAAACTACTTTGGACATGGGGGGTGAGGGCGCATGGTGGTCATTGGCGGTATTGAACATGGTGGATGTTGGCGGGGGGGGGGTTGGGGTTTGCTTCCTCCTAAAGATGGCGAAGTAAAGGATTGGGCATGGTGAACACTGGAGGGACTAGGGAGGGATTGGTCATAGTGGCTGTTAACAGATTGGGGATTTACTTTCAAAGAAACCACTGTTGGCGGATTGGGCATGGTGACCATTGGGGGGGGGGGGGGGATTGGACATGGTGACCATTTGGGGGGGGTGTATTGGGACTGGGGAGGGATTGGGCATGGTCACCATTAGGGAGGGATTGGGCATGGTCACCATTAGGGAGGGATTGGGCATGGTGACCATTTTGACTGGGGAGGGATTGGGCATGGTGGTAATTTGGGGGGGGGGGTGGATTGGGACTGGGGAGGGATTGGGCATGGTCACCATTAGGGAGGGATTGGGCATGGTGACCATGGGGGGGGGGGGTAGGACTGGGGAGGGATTGGGCATGGTGGTCATTTGGGGGGGAACTAGGGAGGGATTGGGCATGGTGGGCATTAGGGAGGGGGGAACTGGGAAGGCATTGGGCATGGTGGTCATTAGGGAGGGGGGAACTGGGGAGGTATTGGGCATGGTGGTCATTAGGGAGGGGGTAACTGGGGAGGGATTGGGCATGGTGGTCATTTGGGGGGGGGGGGGGCTGGGGAGGGATTGGGCATGGTGGTCATTGGGGGGGGGGGGGCTGGGGAGGGATTGGGCATGGTGGCTGTTGGCAGATTGGGGTTTTATTTTCTCCTAAAGGTAACAAAGAGAACCACTGTTGGGCGGACTGGGCATGGTGGTCGTTGGGGGGGGGGGGGGGGGATTGGGCATGGGAGGTATTGGGCATTGTTGCCATTGGGAATATTGGGGTATTGCTTTCTCCAAAAGGGAGTGACGTAAACTGCTGCTGGTGGATTAGGCATGATGGCAGTTGAAGGGACTGGGGAGGGATAGGGCATGGTGGCTGTTGGAGTGAGGTTTTGGAGGGGTGGGGGGATGTTTAGGGGATTGGGCATAGTGGTTCTCCTAAAGGGAACAAAGAAAACCATGGAGGGCAATATACCAGTTTACATCATAAGTGCCATGTGTACAGGAAGTGCCGGTTCACACTACAGCCTCTTGTGAGTCCCCAAAGTCGCTGGACATAAGAAATGCCATAGAAGTGAATGAGAGCCGTCTTGATGTACACCACTGAGGTCGCTCTGACTTCAGAAAAGCTTCCTGTACTACTTCAAGGCAACTTGTATCTAATAATCAATTTCAATGGCAGTCGCCTCCAAGTCGGATCTCCATCTATATTGAAGCGACTTTACAGGAAAATAATTTACCAAGGCAAACCCGTCCCTCCCACAGAGCTGATTATTCTGTGATTGGCCACAGCCAAAGCCGCCTTTCCTGGAGGCGACTTTAAGTCGCGATGAAGTCTCCTCCAAATCGCCTTGCAAAGTTGCGCTGTAAGTCAGGTTGCCCCTGCGTGAACCGGCACTAAAACTACATTTCAGTTTTGTAGCTGAGGTTCAGTCCGCCTTCCTGCGTATTCTGAGGCTTTGGAGGGTAAAAATCCAGTTGGATTTTCCATAATGGAGGGATAATGAGAGTCCTGCAAAATGGCCACAGCAGAAGTGCAGAGCCACCAGAACCCTGAGTAACAAACCGCCAGATGGGTTTAATTTGCAGCGTCCACCAGACGTTGGAATTTGGTTTGGGTGGAGTAACCCCCAATTGTGATCATCTAAACCACACCCCAACACCCCCCCCCCCCCCCCCAATCCATATTTTTTGTCTTTGTTTTCGGACCCTTTGAGAGAACACTGGAGTTGGCTATGTAGGTAGATTTTGTTGGCTTCTGTTGTGTGGTCCTTTACGGTCACTTTGGTTATACTATTCTACTTTTGGACCTCTCTGTATTGAGTATCGGATTGTTCTGCTAGAAAAGGGCTTTCCCCCACCGACGCTCCATTACTTTGCCATGATGCAAAGTTTGCAGGATGAGGCAGGAATTTGCAAGCTGCTTTGTATCTTTTTTTTTTATCTTTTTATTTTAAATTTTTTTAGGGCAAGAACCGTGTGTGGGCAACACCAGTTTCGGACAAAATCCGTCGGAAAATATCCGACGGATTTTGTGGTCGGAATGTCCTACCGTGTGTACGGGGGCTCAGAGGCTCTAAGCCCCCGGTACACACGGTAGGACATTCCGACCACAAAATCCGTCGGATATTTTCTGACGGATTTTGTCCGAAACTGGTGTTGCCCACACACGGTCGGACAAAGTTGTCGGAAAATCCGATCATTCCTGAACGAGGTGACGTGCGACGGGACTACGTAGAGGCCAGTAGCCAATGGCTTTTGTCTCCAAATTTCTTCTGAGCATGCGTGGCACTTTGTCCGTCGGACTGGGCTCCACACGATCGGAATTGACGCGATCGGACCATGTTGTCAGAAAATTTTGAGATCCTGCTCCTCAAATTTTTTCCTTCGGACAGAAAAAGCCAGCTAGAGCACACACACACGATCGGATTTTCCGACAACATAATCCGACCAGACTTTTTCCATCGGAATACCCGACCGTGTGTATGGGGCAAACCAGCCAGACCACCGTTTAGAAGTTTTTGGTTGACATCATCACGTTGTGTTGTGACACAAATCTGACTCACCTTTGAAAGTGCTACATATGGGAACTTGTCCATTTCCAACTGAGTCTCTTCCCCTGGCTGTCCGGCTAGCTGGCCCTTTAAGATCCGGGTAGCAGTCACCGTCGGCACCCCCATACCTGCAGAACACAAATAATTTCATAAACTGAACCAGGTCCGTTCCGTCACACAGTATTGTCCCTCCACAGTCCCTAATACCGTCCCCATCACTCACCGTCTCCCAGAAACATGATGGTATTCTTGGCGACATTCCTATTGAGGTCCTCAAGGGTCAGTGCCAGACTGAGGGTGTCCTGGGCCTGCCTACGCCAGTAGTCGGGGTTCTTCTCTTTTTCTGCAAAGAAGTATTAATGAGGTTTTGATACTGAATCCAGACAAAGTGAAGGGTGATGTATTTCTTCTGCCTTATCCCGTACCGGCTCCCAACCACGGTCAGGTCTGAGGACTCTACGCCACAGGTCCTTCCACCCTTCTGGGACATGAACCCAACCTGAGGGCAGATTTTGGTATCTAAAGGTTTTGGATGTAGATGGGCCTTTGCTTCTGCATTCTGTGATTTTGTGTTTAAAACCGTTCAATGCGTAGGTTCAAATGGTACATTCATTTGGGTTGCTTTCGTTATTTTTCGTTATTTTTCCTGCAACTGAGGAACCTTTGCAGTGATAGACATGAATATCAAAAATTGGCCATCTGTGTCCAGCAAACCTATAGCAGGTAAAATGCAAAACCCACCTACACAAGTATTAAATCTTTCATTTTTAGAAAATTACACCAACATTTTGTATTAGTGTATAGTAGGTGGCCATAATGGCCTTTTTGGATGTTCTAGCTGTGCCCTAGTCAATAAAATAAACCTAAACCATTCATGGTGGGTGTTTTGCATATCACAGTTATGTGGGCCCTTCGTAAAATGCAGCTGGGAGGCGGAGCACGTGCTCCAACCTACTCGGCGCAGATTTCGTGGGGTTTCTCTAAGAAAAGTGAGTGGTCACTAGGAGGACTGATATAAATCCTGGTACAGTGGATTGCTGAAGACGGCAGGGATGGTGATGCTGCTGTGGACCAATATGACGCTGTCCGCCAGCTCTTAACCCTATACAATGCTGGGCAGCCAGGTCCCTCTTAGACTCTTACCTGGGAAGCTGAAAGATGTTGACAGCGTGACCATGAACAGAAGGGTCCACAATGTAATGATCATTCTCCCAGGTTCGTAGGCTTGGCCTCAGAAAAATTCCAGAACTTTGTGTGCAACCCTGGAAAGAGAGAAGAGAGAGAAGTGAATACCTGACTGGTAGCCATCTGTCTTCTGATACAGCCCTCTGACCGCCCCGCTTAGTAGACCATTGCTGGTCCATCCCACTTAGTAGACCATTGCTGGTCCATCCCACTTAGTAGACCATTGCTGGTCCATCCCACTTAGTAGACCATTGCTGGTCCATCCCACTTAGTAGACCATTGCTGGTCCATCCCACTTAGACCATTGCTGGTCCATCCCACTTAGTAGACCATTGCTGGTCCGCCCCGCTTAGTAGACCATTGCTGGTCCGCCAAGCTTAGTAGACCATTGCTGGTCCGCCCCGCTTAGTAGACCATTGCTGGTCCGCCCCGCTTAGTAGACCATTGCTGGTCCGCCCCGCTTAGTAGACCATTGCTGGTCCGCCCCGCTTAGTAGACCATTGCTGGTCCGCCCCGCTTAGTAGACCATTGCTGGTCCGCCCCGCTTAGTAGACCATTGCTGGTCCGCCCCGCTTAGTAGACCATTGCTGGTCCGCCCCGCTTAGTAGACCATTGCTGGTCCATCCCACTTAGTAGACCATTGCTGGTCCGCCCAGCTTAGTAGACCATTGCTGGTCCGCCAAGCTTAGTAGACCATTGCTGGTCCATCCCACTTAGTAGACCATTGCTGGTCCATCCCACTTAGTAGACCATTGCTGGTCCGCCAAGCTTTGTAGACCATTGCTGGTCCATCCCACTTAGTAGACCATTGCTGGTCCATCCCACTTAGTAGACCATTGCTGGTCCGCCAAGCTTAGTAGACCATTGCTGGTCCGCCAAGCTTGCTGGTCGGCCCCGCTTAGACCGTCGCTGGTCGGCCCCGCTTAGACCGTCGCTGGTCGGCCCCGCTTAGACCGTCGCTGGTCGGCCCCGCTTAGACCGTCGCTGGTCGGCCCCGCTTAGACCGTCGCTGGTCGGCCCCGCTTAGACCGTCGCTGGTCGGCCCCGCTTAGACCGTCGCTGGTCGGCCCCGCTTAGACCGTCGCTGGTCGGCCCCGCTTAGACCGTCGCTGGTCGGCCCCGCTTAGACCGTCGCTGGTCGGCCCCGCTTAGTAGACCATAATTGGTATTTGCATTAATTAAGATATCTGTACAATTTGTCTGCTATCTTTCGCATTGTATAATCCATAGAGCAGCTGGTGGGTCTTCAACCTTCATATCCAAGCACAGTCTGTACCTACAAAGGTCACTGCTTTAGGTCCTTGGATAACCGCATAATGCAATGCCAGGTGATAAACTATAAACTTCATGAATTTCCCCTCTGAGATGCTGCTTTCTTTTTATAACCCCCCCCCCCCCCCCAAATAATTCCCACGCAGGTTTTCTTTCCGTAGATCACCTGATGTTGGGTTTTCCATGCTGTGGACTGGTGGTCCTATCCTGGAGGGAAGAGCTAGAGATGGGAACACCAGTGAATAGGTGGGTACCCTGCTCATGGGACCAATGATGCACATAATGTCCCATATGTTGTATCTAGGATGTTGACTTTTTTTCGGTATGTCTGTAGAAACCGGTTATCCGGCCAAGTTGGTTTATTGCCCCAATGAGGTGTCCCTATATGTGACTGGCCTGAAATCCTGCCTTCTCCTGCAACTCTGTATGTGCCGGAGGTGAACTGAGTGTCATGAAGTCTTCTCAGATTCTGTAGTATAACAGCGTTGTATGGGTTGGGGGTTGTCTACATGTCTTTATATGTGGGAAAAGATTTAACATAATAATCCCACGCTGAGAGATAACATTGATGTTTGGCGCCATATCTCCTCACCCTGCTAATTACTCGGCTCCGTGCAGGAAGAAGCCGTGATATGCTGGAGGGGCCAATTCCTTCCATTACTTGGGGTCATTCCTTGTCTGTCAGCATGGCTGATATTACACAGATGGACGCAGGTCACTGGCTGGTCACACAACAGAGAATGTCCAATGTGACGGATGAGGAGCTTTATCTGGGCTCTCAGATGGTCACGTGGACCCCCTACATTGGCTCCTCGGGCCCTATACACACCATAGATTGAATTGTGGATCCTCTCAAAGACATTCCGCTACCCACCCCTGCCAATAGGCTATGTACATGGGGATTAAAGCCGAACTACGGCCAAAGCCGTTCTTATGCCGCGTACACACGGTCGGAATTTCCGATGGAAACAGTCCGATGGGAGCTTTTCATCGGATTTTCTGACCGTGTGTACGCCCACCGGTCTTTTTCTGTCGGAATTTCCAACGGACTTTGGATTGAGAACCTGTTCTCAATTTTCCAGACGGAAAACCTTCCTATCGGATTTTCCGATCGTGTGTATGCAATTCCGACACACAAAATTCCGACGCATGCTCGGAAACAATTCGACGCATGCTCGGAAGCATTACACTTCCCTTTTATAGTGCTGTCGAACGTGTTTTATGCCGCTGTGTTACTGACCGTCGGAATTTGGTGTGACCGCGTGTAGGCAAGACAGTTTGAGCGAAATTCCGACGGGAAAACCATCAGAGCTTTTTCCGACGAGAATTCCGACCGTGTGTACGCGGCATAAGGCTTTATAGAGAGGGAAGCCCTGGTAGCCCAGCCTTTGCAAGTATTCAACCATCCAATGAGTAGGATACTTGCTCCCCTGCTTACCCATTTGGTTCTTCCCATAGACTTGTACAACCTGTAGTAACATACAAGCGGGTGGCAAGAACCACAGAGGTCAGCGGGGGGGAGCAAGTATTCTATACACCGGGAAGTTGCTTCAAAGGGAGAAAAGAGACCACTGGGGCTGCTGAAAAGGTAAGTAGCTATAAATGACTGTGGTCATGGTGTCCCTTTCAGACTAGTCCCAAGGACATGGTGTCACAAGGACAGGAAATCATGGAAGATGTCCTTTGGGGACACGGACAGTGGCAGAAGCACATTTATTCTGTAGACTGTGGAAAGGGTTGGAGGATCGGTCAGGTCTTTGCCCTATCCTGGTGACCCCAACACCCTCATTTCATATCCATGTGTCCTTGGCATAAAAAGGGTAAATCTCCCCAATGGGAGCATACAATAATAAAAAACTTCACAGAGGGTCTGACTTGTACCCACCCTGGCCAAAAAATAAAGAATTGCCCTCCTGACCAAAACTTGCCCCTCCAGCTTTAATTGGAGGCTACAATCTGGGAAATAATTGGACAGCCAATGAAGAATCAAAGAATGCTGGGTTTGGTGTTTTTTTGCCCACCTATGTAAGATTTCCCCAGGATACAAGGGAGATGGGAAGGTTTTCAAACTTGCTTCCAGGACACCAGGGGGTGGTAGGGGATGGTTCTTGCTCTGCAAGACTTACCCCTCCAGATACAGGGGCAGATAGGACAATACTTACCCTGCAAGGCTAACCACTCCATCTTCGAGGGGCAGGGAGGATGGTACTTGCGCTGCTAGCCTGACTCTCTGGATAGGACAGTTTTTGCCCCCTGTCAGCCTGGGGCTGATGGGATGAAGCTGGTGGGATGGTTCTTGCCCCGCCAGACTGACTCCTCCAGGTACAAGAGGCAGATATGTTCCAAGCCTGGCTCCCCAGGTGAAAGGGCGGATAGGACAATACTTGCCCTGCCAGGTTGACCCCCTCCAATTAAAAGGAACAGATAAAATGGCACATTCCCAATCCTGCAAGGGGCAGATAGGATGGTACTCTTTTTTTTTTTTTGGCAAGGCTGACCACGCATCCACCCACCCAAATCTAGATAAAAGGGGCATATAGGACGGTACTTACCCCGCCAGCCTGCAGGTGAAGTAGCACAGACACATGAGGACAATAAAAGCCACAAAGGAGCAGACCACGGCTGTGATCAGCATGTGGGTGTCATTGCTCAGAGTCATGGTGGGATCCTCACCACCCCTCCGTCTTCACTGAGGCCCAACGTCTGAAGTGTCTGCCGCCTCTGTCAGCAGATTTCTGTGGATTACCTTCAACTGATCAGATAATTCCTCCAGATTAATCATGGAGAGGAGCTTCACTGGCTGTGGGGGTGTTCCATAGAACACGATCGTACAAGTGTCACAATGTCCGCCCTCCCCCCCCCAAGACCAGAACACTCATGGGGGGGATATACTGGATAGAAGTCTGTGTCCCCATTAAGGAGATTTCTTTGTCTTCTGTTCTGCAGACACAACAGGAAGTGAAATAAATCTGTTGCTACCAGAACAGGTGTCCCCTTTGGAAGGTTCCCCTTTATTCCTGGTGACAACTCATCACGTTCTGTCCCGGGGACAAACCTGACAGATTCTAAACCTTCCACACACCACCCAAAACAAATTTTAATTTTAATTTTTTTTTTGCTTCACTTTGAGTTTATTATTGCAGTTGTTAAGCAGTAATGCTAGCTGCACTACTTTGTCTCTGATTTACAAATTTGTTACTAGAGAAAAACATGTTTCAAATGTTATCCAAATCTAGAAGCGCAAATTATATGGGAAACGTATATTGGGTTGACTGGGGATAAGTGGTGGTGCTCAGCGCAGGCTCTCGGTGTACAACGGATCTGGAATGGGTCGGCAGGTGTTTCTGGGGCCTCTGGTGGAGTCTTTGCTGATGGAGTCGGAACTGAATTCTCAGGGGTCCCATATGGCTGCAGCTGCCTGGCTGGATGATGAGGAAATTGGAGATTCAGCTGTTCAGAGGTGAAATCTGCGCACAGCCGACCTCCTCCATACACTGTACAGAGGTGCCGGTCCCCTCCCCCCCCCCCCCCGGGCCGCGTTGTATTAGAGATGCTGAGTAGTAGTATAGATGACGGGGAGGAGTGTCGGGATACGTGGTATAGATGACGGGGAGGAGTGTCGGGATACGTAGTATAGATGACGGGGAGGAGTGTCGGGATACGTGGTATAGATGACGGGGAGGAGTGTCGGGATACGTAGTATAGATGACGGGGAGGAGTGTCGGGATACGTAGTATAGATGGAGGGGATCAGTGTCGGGATTCATCATCATCCATTGGCCCCCTTTCATCCTTTCCATCATCCATTGGCCCCCTTCATCCTTTTCCATCATCCATTGGCCCACCTTCATCCTTTTCCTTCATCCATTGGCCCCCTTCATCCTTTTCCATCATCCATCGACCCAACTTCATCCTTTTCCATCATCCATTGGCCCCCTTCATCCTTTTCCATCATCCATTGGCCCCCTTTCATCCTTTTCCATCATCCATTGGCCCCCTTCATCCTTTTCCATCATCCATTGACCCAACTTTATCCTTTTCCATCATCCATTGACCCCCTCCATCCTTTTCCTTCATCTATTGGCCCCCTTCATCCTTTTCCTTCATCCATTGGCCCCCTTCATCCTTTTCCTTCATTCATTGGCCACCTTCATCCTTTTCCTTCATCCATTGGCCCCCTCCATCCTTTTCCTTCATCCATTGGCCCCCTCCATCCTTTTCCTTCATCCATTGGCCCCCCTTATCCTTTCCCTTCATCCATTGGCCCCCTTCATCCTTTTCCCTCATCCATTGGCCCCCTTCATCCTTTTCCCTCATCCATTGGCCCCCTTTCATCCTTTTCCATCATCCATTGGGCCACCTTCATCCTTTTCCTCCATCCATTGGCCCCCTTCATCCTTTTCCTCCATCCATTGGCCCACCTTCATCCTTTTCCTCCATCCATTGGCCCACCTTCATCCTTTTCCTCCATCCATTGGCCCACCTCCATCCTTTTCCTCCATCCATTGACCCACCTTCATCCTTTTCCATCATCCATTGACCCACCTTCATCCTTTTCCCTCATCCATTGGCCCACCTTCATCCTTTTCCCTCATCCATTTGCCCCCTTCATCCTTTTCCATCATCCATTGGCCCACCTTCATCCTTTTCCCTCATCCATTTGCCCGCCTCCATCCTTTTCCTCCATCCATTGGCCCCCTCCATCCTTTTCCTCCATCCATTGACCCCCTCCATCCTTTTCCTCCATCCATTGGCCCCCTCCATCCCTTTCCATCATCCATTGGCCCCCTCCATCCCTTTCCTCCATCCATTGGCCCCCTCCATCCTTTTCCTCCATCCATTGGCCCCCTTCATCCTTTTCCTTCATCCATTGGCCCCCTCCATCCCTTTCCTCCATCCATTGGCCCCCTCCATCCTTCTCCTCCATCCATTGGCCCCCTCCATCCCTTTCCTCCATCCATTGGCCCCCTCCATCCTTTTCCTCCATCCATTGACCCCCTCCATCCTTTTCCTCCATCCATTGACCCCCTCCATCCTTTTCCTCCATCCATTGACCCCCTCCATCCTTTTCCTCCATCCATTGGCCCCCTCCATCCCTTTCCATCATCCATTGGCCCCTTTCATCCTTTTCCTCCATCCATTGGCCACCTTCATCCTTTTCCATCATCCATTGGCCCACCTTCATCCTTTTCCCTCATCCATTGGCCCACCTTCATCCTTTTCCTCCATCCATTGGCCCACCTTCATCCTTTTCCATCATCCATTGGCCCACCTTCATCCTTTTCCATCATCCATTGACCCACCTTCATCCTTTTCCCTCATCCATTGGCCCACCTTCATCCTTTTCCTCCATCCATTGGCCCACCTTCATCCTTTTCCTCCATCCATTGGCCCACCTTCATCCTTTTCCTCCATCCATTGGCCCACCTTCATCCTTTTCCTCCATCCATTGGCCCACCTTCATCCTTTTCCTCCATCCATTGGCCCACCTTCATCCTTTTCCTCCATCCATTGGCCCACCTTCATCCTTTCCCATCATCCATTGGCCCCCTTCATCCTTTTCCTCCATCCATTGGCCCCCCTCATCCTTTTCCTCCATCCATTGGCCCCCTTCATCCCTTTCCTCCATCCATTGGCCCCCTTCATCCTTTTCCTTCATCCATTGGCCCACCCTCATCCTTTTCCTTCATCCATTGGCCCCCTTCATCCTTTTCCATCATCCGTTGGCCCCCTTCATCCTTTTCCATCATCCGTTGGCCCCCTTCATCCTTTTCCTCCATCCATTGGCCCCCTTCATCCTTTTCCTTCACCTATTGGCCCCCTTCATCCTTTTCCTCCATCCATTGGCCCCCTTCATCCTTTTCCTCCATCCATTGGCCCCCTTCATTAGACATTTGGAGTCCTGACTTTCAATGATGTCTCAGTCATTACTTCTACTTCGCCGGCCTGTGTCGGCCCTCATCACAGCCAAAGGTGCCCTTTATAACAATTTAGCTGCATTAGAGATATTCATAAGGACCTCCCACATGTATCTAAGACGTGACCAGTTACCTTCGCCCCCCGCCCGTCTTTTCTCCAGCCAAAACTTTGACTACTGTAATGACTTGGTAAGAATAAATGGTTGTCACGTCTGTTGACTGCCCTTCATGACCACACTGGGCAAGTTCCAGTTCCCTCCAAGAGACACAATAGGAAGTGTGAATAAATCCCCTTCTCACCAGAACGGGTGTCCCCCATTGGAAGATCCCCCTGATTTCCTGTCCTGGTGACAACTGTAACATTTTTTGGATTTCCTCACTTCCTTTTTAGGGTGACCCCAGGACAAATGGAGGAGAGCGGACAGCAATGAAGATCGAACAGGTCTACCACCGCCCCTCCACCCCCCCCACCCCAACCCCCACCCACAGGCCAGGTTTTGGTTTTAGATACACCAATAAACCTGTCCTGTTCCGCGTCCTCCCCGTCATCTGTGTACTCCGGACATTTATATACTTTGTATAATGGAGAGACTTTGCCGGAGGACCAACGCTGGGTTATGTAACCAATCCCCTCGTGATGGTGTTTACACTGGAATGGTTTGTAGCCGTTTGGCAGACTCTTCAGAGGTGTATGTGACCTCCGGAGCCGTCATCCTCATCCTCTCTGCGGGGAACAAGCTGGCGATCGCCCATCTATCCCAGCGGGAAGGAGGCCACACACACGCACTTCTACAGAAGGAAGTTTACTCTGCTCCTCCCGGTTTACCCCTCCCCCCCCCCCCCAAAATCAACATAATGAAAGTTTTAAAGTATAAAAAGGTTCCCATTCCACACCTTATTTGTATCCAGTGACGTCATCACTGGGTCTCTGTGCTTCTCTATGCAATGTGAACAGATCATGGCTGGTGGGAGGGGCCAGCAGGGGGCTGTACATAGAAAACATCCCAGCTCCCCCGCCTCTGTACTCCTCTCCAGAGCCCTCAGCCCTGACGCAAGCAGCGGATGGGGGACTGGTCTTGTCTCCGCCCCTCTCCTGTCGTTTTCTGGAGTAGGTGGGGCCTGTTGGGGCTCCTCCCACCGCTCTGCTGTCTCTTTGTGCATGGTGGCTGGTCTTGTCTCCGTCCCCCTCCTGTCGTTTTCTGGAGTAGGTGGGGCCTGTTGGGGCTCCTCCCACCGCTCTGCTGTCTCTTTGTGCATGGTGGCTGGTCTTGTCTCCGTCCCCCTCCTGTCGTTTTCTGGAGTAGGTGGGGCCTGTTGGGGCTCCTCCCACCGCTCTGCTGTCTCTTTGTGCATGGTGGCTGGTCTTGTCTCCGCCCCCCTCCTGTCGTTCTCTGGAGTAGGTGGGGCCTGTTGGGGCTCCTCCCACCACTCTGCTGTCTCTTTGTGCAGGGTGGCTGGTCTTGTCTCCGCCCCCCCTCCTGTCGTTTTCTGGAGTAGGTGGGGCCTGTTGGGGCTCCTCCCACCGCTCTGCTGTCTCTTTGTGCAGGGTGGCTGGTCTTGTCTCCGCCCCCCTCCTGTCGTTTTCTGGAGTAGGTGGGGCCTGTTGGGGCTCCTCCCACCGCTCTGCTGTCTTTGTGCAGGGTGGCTGGTCTTGTCTCCGCCCCCCTCCTGTCGTTTTTCTGGAGTAGGTGGGGCCTGTTGGGGCTCCTCCCACCGCTCTGCTGTCTCTTTGTGCAGGGTGTCTGGGTCTGGTCTCCGCCCCCTGCGGTCGTTTTCTGCAGGCAGCCTGTAGTGGGTGGAGCCAGCTGGGCCCCTCCCACGGCTCTGCTCTCTGCACAGGCTGTGTACAGCACAGTGATGTCACTATCTTTACACTGTAGTATCTGGGTTTGTAGAGAAGTGTTTGGTGTGTGGATGTATATTTTTCATGGCCATTGAGGAATATAGTTAGAGTTTGTGTACGGAGTGCCCCTTTTTAAATCCCCCTGCTAGAGAGGCTGGGGGTTGACTTGGGTGACTCTCTGTGCGATCGATGTACGGCAGACGTGACTCGTAGTCACCCCCCCCCCCCGCCGCCGCTCTGCATTCTCATTGCTACCTGTCAGTCAATCATCCTCCCTGTATCACACCCAGATCTCAGCCCTGCCGGTTGGGGAACATGGACCGTGTCTGTGCTTGCTGAGTGCCCGCGGGTTACAACAAACCGGTTCACCTTCATAGCTGTGCAGAGACTGGAAACTCATCTAATGCTTCGATCGTCTGATAAGAACTGTCCAATGAAACATAGCGCAGGAGGAACGTGAAAGGAAGGTCAGCCGAGCGCAGGAGGAACGTGAAAGGAAGGTCTGCCCAGCGCAGGAGGAACGTGAAAGGGAGGTCTGCCGAGCGCAGGAGGAACGTGAAAGGAAGGTCAGCCGAGTGCAGGAGGAACGTGAAAGGGAGGTCAGCCGAGCGCAGGAGGAACGTGAAAGGAAGGTCAGCCGAGCGCAGGAGGAACGTGAAAGGGAGGTCAGCCAAGTGCAGGAGGAACGTGAAAGGGAGGTCAGCCGAGCGCAGGAGGAACGTGAAAAGAAGGTCAGCCGAGCGCAGGAGGAACGTTAAAGGAAAGGTCAGCCGAGCGCAGGAGGAACGTGAAAGGGAGGTCAGCCGAGTGCAGGAGGAACGTGAAAGGAAAGGTCAGCCGAGCGCAGGAGGAACATGAAAGGGAGGTCAGCCGAGCGCAGGAGGAACGTGAAAGGAAGGTCAGCCGAGAGCAGGAGGAACGTGAAAGGAAGGTCAGCCGAGCGCAGGAGGAACGTGAAAGGAAGGTCAGCCGAGCGCAGGAGGAACGTGAAAGGAAGGTCAGCCGAGCGCAGGAGGAACGTGAAAGGAAGGTCAGCCGAGCGCAGGAGGAACGTGAAAGGAAGGTCAGCCGAGCGCAGGAGGAACGTGAAAGGAAGGTCAGCCGAGCGCAGGAGGAACGTGAAAGGAAGGTCAGCCGAGCGCAGGAGGAACGTGACAGGAAGGTCAGCCGAGCGCAGGAGGACCGTGAAAGGAAGGTCAGCCGAGCGCAGGAGGAACGTGAAAGGAAGGTCAGCCGAGCGCAGGAGGAACGTGAAAGGAAGGTCAGCCGAGCGCAGGAGGAACGTGAAAGGAAGGTCAGCCGAGCGCAGGAGGAACGTGAAAGGAAGGTCAGCCGAGCGCAGGAGGAACGTGAAAGGAAGGTCAGCCGAGCGCAGGAGGAACGTGAAAGGAAGGTCAGCCGAGCGCAGGAGGAACGTGAAAGGAAGGTCAGCCGAGCGCAGGAGGAACGTGAAAGGAAGGTCAGCCGAGCGCAGGAGGAACGTGAAAGGAAGGTCAGCCGAGCGCAGGAGGAACGTGAAAGGAAGGTCAGCCGAGCGCAGGAGGAACGTGAAAGGAAGGTCAGCCGAGCGCAGGAGGAACGTGAAAGGAAGGTCAGCCGAGCGCAGGAGGAACGTGAAAGGAAGGTCAGCCGAGCGCAGGAGGAACGTGAAAGGAAGGTCAGCCGAGCGCAGGAGGAGCGTGAAACGGAGGTCAGCCGAGCGCAGGAGGAACGTGAAAGGAAGGTCAGCCGAGCGCAGGAGGAACGTGAAAGGAAGGTCAGCCGAGGGCAGGAGGAACGTGAAAGGAAGGTCAGCCGAGCGCAGGAGGAACGTGAAAGGAAGGTCAGTCGAGCGCAGGAGGAACGTGAAAGGAAGGTCAGCCGAGGGCAGGAGGAACGTGAAAGGAAGGTCAGCCGAGGGCAGGAGGAACGTGAAAGGAAGGTCAGCCGAGCGCAGGAGGAACGTGAAAGGAAGGTCAGCCGAGCGCAGGAGGAACGTGAAAGGAAGGTCAGCCGAGCGCAGGAGGAACGTGAAAGGAAGGTCAGCCGAGCGCAGGAGGAACGTGAAAGGAAGGTCAGCCGAGGGCAGGAGGAACGTGAAAGGAAGGTCAGCCGAGCGCAGGAGGAACGTGAAAGGAAGGTCAGCCGAGCGCAGGAGGAACGTGAAAGGAAGGTCAGCCGAGCGCAGGAGGAACGTGAAAGGAAGGTCAGCCGAGCGCAGGAGGAACGTGAAAGGAAGGTCAGCCGAGCGCAGGAGGAACGTGAAAGGAAGGTCAACCGAGCGCAGGAGGAAGGTCAACCCTTCCCCTCAGATTTGGGCTCTGCTCTCATAACTGGGGCTGCCCTTCACCTCCTCAGATCTGGGCTCTGTTCTCATAACTGGGGCTGCCCTTCTCCTCCTTAGATCTGGGCTCTGCTCTCATAACTGGGGATGCTCTTCACCTCCTTAGATCTGGGCTCTGCTCTCATAACTGGGGCTGCCCTTCTCCTCCTTAGATCTGGGCTCTGCTCTCATAACTGGGGATGCTCTTCACCTCCTTGGATCTGGGCTCTGCTCCCATAACTGGGGATGCTCTTCACCTCCTTGGATCTGGGCTCTGCTCTCATAACTGGAGCTGACCTTCACCTCCTCAGATCTGGGCTCTGGTGTGATGTGTTGTCTCACAATGTCTCATTGTACTCGGAAATCCTCAACTCTGATCAACAAACTAAAAAAACATTGGCAGAGAAACCATCTTGGTCCCCGGCCAGATTGTCACCTGTGATGAAACCTTCCAGCGGGGACACGCTGTCTGTCATCTCTTTGGGCAAAATTAAACCTTTGTGAACTTGGCGTACAAAATTGGTGAACCGTCCTCACCGGGAGAACCTGTTTATTGAGCAACCCGGAGCTCAGCGCCTAGAATAGAAATCGACCTACAGGCTCATCAACGTAATACGATTAGCGCAATCCGCATCCACAATTGTATGTTAATGGCGGACAAATGATAGAAATCTCATCCGTCAACCAAATGTGCAAACAATGAGACGTGTCGTCTCCGGTCCACCCCCCCCCCCCCCCCCCCCCAATTCACATTCTTGTCCTAATTGTCTGCCCCCCACTGTTACCATTTGTGTCTTAAACTGCATGGGGTGGGAGCCTCTCATTTCACCCCCTGCAGATGAACGAGAGGAAACCAAAGCTACTTGTTTTTATGGATTTGATTTTTGTTTTACTTTTGCTTTTTAGTTTTTTTTTATTGTTTTTCTGTAGTTTAGGATGGAGGTAGAAATCTTGCCTACTATACTCATTACTATTTAATTACATTTGTATTTATTTTTTCCCGCCTGTGTGCCGCTGGGGAGATTTCCCATCACTGCCTATCCTGGAGATTCAACAGGAAATCCCCTCTTGTGTCCCCATTGAAGGATTTCCCATCAAATCTCCTTCTGTTTGCTACAAATTCAGAAATTGTTAGTAGATGAACAGAAGGAAAAAGAGGCCGAGTCTCCCCAACAGGGAAACGGCCCAAAATACAACCCTGGCAAAGGGTCTAACCCTAACACTTCTGACCCCTACCCCTGTCCTCTCCTATATATTGTGCACCCCCCCACCCCTGTCCTCTCCTATACATTGCACCCCCTGTCCTCTCCTATACATTGTACCCCCCCCACCCCTGTCCTCTCCTATACATTGAACCCCCCGTCCTCTCCTATACATTGAACCCCCCCGTCCTCTCCTATACATTGAACCCCCCCACCCCTGTCCTCTCCTATACATTGCACCCCCTGTCCTCTCCTATACATTGTACCCCCCCCACCCCTGTCCTCTCCTATACATTGAACCCCCCGTCCTCTCCTATACATTGAACCCCCCGTCCTCTCCTATACATTGAACCCCCCCGTCCTCTCCTATACATTGAACCCCCCACCCCTGTCCTCTCCTATACATTGCACCCCCTGTCCTCTCCTATACATTGAACCCCCCCACCCCCTGTCCTCTCCTATACATTGCACCCCCCCCCCCCACCCCTGTCCTCTCCTATACATTGAACCCCCCGTCCTCTCCTATACATTGTACCCCCCCCCCATGTCCTCTCCTATACATTGAACCCCCTACCCCTGTCCTCTCCTATACATTGAACCCCCCACCCCTGTCCTCTCCTATACATTGAACCCCCTGTCCTCTCCTATACATTGAACCCCCCACCCCTGTCCTCTCCTATACATTGAACCCCCTGTCCTCTCCTATACATTGAACCCCCCCACCCCTGTCCTCTCCTATACATTGTACCCCCCCACCCCTGTCCTCTCCTATACATTGTACCCCCCCACCCTGTCCTCTCACCCCCCCCCCACCCCTGTCCTCTCCTATACATTGAACCCCCCCGTCCTCTCCTATACATTGAACCCCCCACCCCTGTCCTCTCCTATACATTGAACCCCCTGTCCTCTCCTATACATTGAACCCCCCACCCCTGTCCTCTCCTATACATTGCACCCCCCTACCCCTGTCCTCTCCTATACATTGTACCCCCCCACCCTGTCCTCTCCTATACATTGTACCCCCCCACCCCTGTCCTCTCCTATACATTGAACCCCCCACCCCTGTCCTCTCCTATACATTGCACCCCCCGTCCTCTCCTATACATTGTACCCCCCCCCCCCACCCCTGTCCTCTCCTGTACATTGTACCCCCCCTACCCCTGTCCTGTACATTGAACCCCCCACCCCTGTCCTCTCCTATACATTGAACCCCCCACCCCTGTCCTGTACATTGTACCCCCTACCCCTGTCCTCTACTATACATTGCACCCCCCCCTGTCCTCTCCTATACATTGCACCCCCTGTCCTCTCCTCTACATTGCACCACCCCCTACCCCTGTCCTCTCCTATATATTGCACCCTCCCCACCCCTATCCCTGCCCTTTCCTGTACATTGCTCCCCCTACCCCTGTCCTCTCCTGTACATTGTACCCCCCCCCCCCACCCTACCCCTGTCCTTTCCTATCCTATACATTTCACCCCCTACCCCTGTCCTCTCCTGTACATTTCACTCCCCCCACCCCTGTCCTCTCCTGTACATTGCACCCCCCCCACCCCTGTCCTCTCCTATCCTATACATTGTACCCCCCCTACCCCTGTCCTCTCCTGTACATTGCACCCCCCCACCCCTGTCCTCTCCTATCCTATACATTGCGCCCCCCTTCCCCTGTCCTCTCCTATACATTTCACTCCCCCCCTACCCCTGTCCTCTCCTATCCTATACATTGTACCCCCCCCACCCCTGTCCTCTCCTGTACATTTCACTCCCCCCCTACCCCTGTCCTCTCCTATCCTATACATTGTACCCCCCCTACCCCTGTCCTCTCCTGTACATAGCACCCCCCCTACCCCTGTCCTCTCCTATCCTATACATTGCGCCCCCCTACCCCTGTCCTCTCCTGTACATTGTACCCCCCCCTACCCCTGTCCTCTCCTATACATTTCGTTCCCCCCACCCCTTTCCTCTCCTATACATTGCACCCCCGCCCCCCATCCCTGTCCTCTCCTGTACATTGCACCCCCCCTACCCCTGTCCTCTCCTATACATTGTACCCCCCTACCCCTGTCCTCTCCTGTACATTGCACCCCCCCTACCCCTGTCCTCTCCTATACATTGCGCCCCCCTACCCCTGTCCTCTCCTATACATTGCGCCCCCCTACCCCTGTCCTCTCCTATCCTATACATTGCGCCCCCCTACCCCTGTCCTCTCCTATACATTGCGCCCCCCTACCCCGGTACATTTGAGTCTTCTACAGACTAGGTTTGGTTCTAGGATATTTCATTGCAGCAGAGAATTTGGCTCATTTTCCCTCAATCAGGAAATCTGGCGCACGCTGGTTCTCTTTCCCTCCATCGAAGTCAAACAAGCCTCAGCTAATGGCTTCCTGCTGTGCCTTCTCCAGCTACAAGTAACCTGACCCGTCTTCAGTCAGATTCCTCCCAGCCCTTGGATTGCAATTCCGAGATTCCGGGGCCTTTCCCAAGGGGCTGTGCGGGAGCAAATGTTCAGCACCCCACAGGCCGACCATGGACTGTGTGTGGACATGCATGTCTCTATAGACCATGTACCCATCCAGACATGTTCCTATGTCCATGTAGACATGCTTGACTCTGTGGACAGACCATAGACCTGTGTGGACATAAATGTTTAGCCCCCCACAGTGACCCCAGGTTGTGTACTTGTATAGAGGCCCATGTTCTGTACCCCAGAGACGGGACCATGGACTGGGATCTGTATGGGACTGAGGACACGGCTGGTGTCTTCTGTCTGGTGATTGTGTAGTGACCGGTTTGGCAAAGACACCAAAGCTTCCTGATGGCCTTGGTGGTGGTTTGGTGTCTGTAGGGGGCAGCAGGGAGGTCCTGTGGCCTTTTCACTATAGATGGTACTCAGTGGCCCTATGCGAGGACAATAGAAGAACTCGGTGTCCTCTTGGGTCAGGAAGTGTCTGTGACCACAAATGGTGGATTTAGAAGTCTGCTGAGACCAGAAGGATCTCATTAATCTCTTCATTGGCTGCCAGGAGCTTCTCAGAGATGGTCAGAACTCCAGGAAAACCATCTGAATCCACCACTGAACTTCATAGGAGAGCTGGGGTACCTATGAGAATTGGTGTACCCGGCCTGGTGTACCCTATGAGAATTGGTGTACCCGGCCTGGTGTACCCTATGAGAATTGGTGTACCCGGCCTGGTGTACCTAGGAGAATTGGTGTACCCAGCCTGGTGTACCCTATGAGAATTGGTGTACCCAGCCTGGTGTACCCTATGAGAATTGGTGTACCCAGCCTGGTGTACCCTATGAGAATTGGTGTACCCAGCCTGGTGTACCCTATGAGAATTGGTGTACCCAGCCTGGTGTACCCTATGAGAATTGGTGTACCCAGCCTGGTGTACCCTATGAGAATTGGTGTACCCAGCCTGGTGTACCCTATGAGAATTGGCGTACCCGGCCTGTTGTACCCTATGAGAATTGGTGTATCCGGCCTGGTGTACCTATGAGAATTGGTGTACCCGGCCTGGTGTACCCTATGAGAATTGGTGTACCTGGCCTGGTGTACCCTATGAGAATTGGCGTACCCGGCCTGGTGTACCCATGAGAATTGGTGTACCTGGCCTTGTGTACCCTATGAGAATTGGTGTACCCGGTCTGCTGTACCCTATGAGAATTGTTGTGCCCGGTCTGGTGTACCCTATGAGAATTGGCGTACCCGGCCTGGTGTACCCTAGGAGAATTGGTGTACCCAGCCTGGTGTACCCTAGGAGATTCGGTGTACCCTATGAGAATTGGTGTACCCAGGCTTGGTGTACCCTATGACAATTGGTGTACCCGGCCTGCTGTACCCTATGAGAATTGGTGTACCCGGGCTTGGTGTACCTATGAGAATTGGTGTACCCGGGCTTGGTGTACCCTATGACAATTGGTGTACCCGGCCTGGTGTACCCATGAGAATTGGTGTACCTGGCCTTGTGTACCCTATGAGAATTGGTGTACCCGGTCTGCTGTACCCTATGAGAATTGTTGTGCCCGGTCTGGTGTACCCTATGAGAATTGGCGTACCCGGCCTGGTGTACCCTAGGAGAATTGGTGTACCCAGCCTGGTGTACCCTAGGAGATTCGGTGTACCCTATGAGAATTGGTGTACCCAGGCTTGGTGTACCCTATGACAATTGGTGTACCCGGCCTGGTGTACCCTATGAGAATTGGTGTACCCGGGCTTGGTGTACCTATGAGAATTGGTGTACCCGGGCTTGGTGTACCCTATGACAATTGGTGTACCCGGCCTGCTGTACCCTATGAGAATTGGTGTACCCGGGCTTGGATTACCCTATGAGAATTGGTGTACCCGGGCTTGGTGTACCCTATGAGAATTGGTGTACCCAGCCTGGTGTACTCTAGGAGAATTGGTGTACCCGGCCTGGTGTACCCATCAGAATTGGTGTACCCAGCCTGGTGTACCCTAGGAGAATTGGTGTACCCAGCCTGGTGTACCCTAGGAGAATTGGTGTACCCAGCCTGGTGTACATGCCCCAAGCTTCTATTCTGTCCATCCAGTCCTGGGATTTGCACAGCAGATGTTTTATATGATTGTATGATCTTAATCTGTCGTATCCCTAAAAGTAGGTAAATGTTGACTTGCTCATTTGGCTGCTGGCTTGACTTTCACCAACTAACGTTTTATTTTTCTGATATACTCTGATGTGTTTTCTGATGTATACCAGGCAGTGCAGTCCACATCCCTGCTAAACAAATACTCTAAAGGCAGACGCGGAAGTTTACTCTTCCCCTGTGTAAGTGTTATCAGCACGATAAGTGCATTCCCCTTGCCACAAAATTTATCGGGAAACGAAGTCCATATGTGTGAAGAGTAACTCTGTACGAACCTTGTAAACGTTTTATCAGATTAATTGCGTAAAGCCCAATTGCACCCATTGAAATCCCAGCTGGGTCTGGCATACCGCCACATCCTGCAACATACAGTGTGATTGCCGTCTCCATCCCCTCCCCATGTCTTTCTGCACCCCCCCCCCCCCCCGGGGCGTCTGAGCCCCAGAACCAATGTAGGGGGAAGGGCTGTAACTGTGTGACCTGGGCCCCACCTGTTTCTGGGCCCCCGCCCTCTCCTATAATCTTCATCGCAAAGTAATTTCCTCTAGTGAGTCAGAATAGTAGTTGCTCTTATATCCCAAAGTGTATCTAATCTTTATTGCCAAATACCAATCTCTACCTGCGTAGTCCCCCCCCCCCCCCATGTCCTCCCAGCGGGCCCCATAGAAGATGCGCGGTCTGCTCTGGCTCTAGAGACCCTCTGGGTTGGGAGCCCCAGAAACACGCGGCTGGGTCCCCAGGATTTGTATTGATGAGCAAAACGGCGCCAATGCTTCTCTATCCAGAATAACACGGAAGGGTCCATCGTTGTGCGCAGCCTATTATATTATATTATATAGCCCAAACGCACACGCCTCCCTCTGCAGCCTCAGCTGGACCGGACAGTGAATGAATGAATGGGGAGCGCTCTGTGCCGAGCGGCTTCCTGTTCATTCACAAACTAAAGCATAGTTAAAACTGTTTACTATGCTTCAGTTTGAGTGAGTCTGTTCACTGTGTTAATTTAGAAAAGGAAGGCATTGGTAAATAACATATTTACTGGCCCCTTCTCCCCACTTTCCTTCCTGAAACAAGCCCCGCAGAAGCTGGGGGGAGAGGAGGGAAGCCAGCAGCACTGCCAACATGGGGGGGGGGGGTCCCAGGCCATATGGGGGGAATCGGCACTGCATGTAGCGATTAAGGTGTGCCCAGGCACACCTGGCACACCCCCTGCGCACACCTATGGAAGGGTCTCACTCTGAACCTGGATTGTTATAGTCTTTGGTATTCATTCCCTCTAAAGCTGGGTACACACTATGAGAAAATCGTAAGGGGCATGATCGTTCGATTTCCGTATAGTGTAGTATAGACTTTGCAAACTTAAATTTTCCGAAAAGGAACAAACTCCACATATTTTCTCGTATGTGAACAGAACAAATGATTTTAGTATTTTTTTTTATGTTTTACCATTTTCATACGTGGAAAATCCGATCCGAAAGACCGCGCATGATCAGAAACCACAAAACAAAGCCTTTGTCATACAGGAATTTTCATACATTATTTCCTTCCTTGAGGAAAATCGGACGATCGTTCACGCGATCCTCCTATAGTGTGTACCCACCAAAGTCTACACGAGCCTCAAACCGTGTTTCATCAGCATTTTTGAAGGTCCACCAATGCCTGTCAATCTTGAGTGCATTGCCGCGCCCGTGGTGGCATTGCGTCAAAATTGACCCGACGCGTCATTTGCCGGGCTTTGCTGCTCCCCAAACGCTTCCATTGAAGTCCATGTAAATGCACCGCAAACGCGCCACGAATGCCCCATGGCGTTTTTAGTGCGTTTGAGATGTATTTAGAAAAGTGACAAGATGATGCAAAACTCCATACGGTAAAAACCAGAGGGAGCTTCTGGCAAGCGTTTTAAAGACGCAAATGCATCCAAAACGCGTTAACATTTCTTAACCCATCAGGCGATTTAATGGGCGCTCCTATTTGTATGTCTGAATGAGCCCCAAGTGTTTAGTGAGGGTCTCATGGGGGTTCTAGTGCAAAGTCCCCAAAATGTCCTACACATTGCGCCAAATGGGAAGACCCAACATGCCCGATATTCCCAACCCACCCATGAGAACATTCCGTGTCCTTCCAGGAGGAAAACGGAGCCCGAAAATAGAGCAAACTATCGGAAATTGGGCACATGTGCGAAATGCTTCCGTTCGCAAAACCGAAATATTCCATTCTTATATTCTACGTGGCCAACATATTCCATTGTTACAATCTACACAACCTTCCATTCCTATTATCTACAACTAAAATATTCCATCGTTACATTGTTACAATTTACAGGACCAAGACATTCCATTGTAACAATGTAATGATGGAATATTTTAGTTGTAGATAATAGGAATGGAAGGTTGTGTAGATTGTAACAATGGAATATGTTGGCCACGTAGAATATAAGAATGGAATATTTTGGTCCTGTAGATAATATTTTAGTTGTAGATTATAACAATTTACAGGACCAAGACATTCCATTGTTATAATCTACAACTAAAATATTCCATCATTAAATTGTTACAATGGAATGATGGAATATTTTAGTTGTAGATTATAACAATGGAATGTCTTGGTCCTGTAAATTGTTATAATCTACAACTAAAATATTATCTAATGGACCAATATATTCCATTGTTACAATCTACAAGACCTTCCATTCTCATCTACAAAATGAAACTATTCCATTATTACTTTGTTATAATTTACAAGACCAAGACATACCATTGTTACAATTTGTTCCTTTAGATCGTAGGAAAAAAAAAAATCTTTCATTCTTCTTTTCCTACAACTAATATTTGTTACAATCCACAAAACCCGAGACATTCCATTGCAGGACATAGAAAAATGAGGATCTACAGAATATTCCGTTGTTAAAATCTACAATTATAATGTGTTGCATTCTACAAAACCGATCTTATAATTCTTCCAATCTACAAGAGTAACATATATAGAATTCCTGCCATCTACAAGAATAAAACTTTCCATTGTTACAAAATCTACAACCAAAACATTCCCTTTCTATAATCTACAAACAAAACCTTCCCTTTCTATAATCTACAAGAACAAAACGTTCCATTGTTACAAAATCTACAACCAAAACATTTCCTTTCTATAATCTACAACCAAAACCTTCCCTTTCTATAATCTACAAAAACAAAACTTTCCATTGTTACCAAATCTACAACCAAAACATTTCCTTTCTATAATCTACAACCAAAACCTTCCATTTCTATAATCTACAAAAACAAAACCTTCCATTTCTATAATCTACAAAAACAAAACTTTCCATTTCTATAATCTACAACCAAAACCTTCCATTTCTATAATCTACAACCAAAACATTCCCTTTCTATAATCTACAACCAAAACATTCCCTTTCTATAATCTACAACCAAAACCTTCCCTTTCTATAATCTACAACCAGAACATTCCCTTGTTACATTGTTGCAATCTCGAGGAGCCTGGCACACCAAGCCTTCTACTTTCGTGTGAACAGAATCTCATTCAAGAATCCTCGATCGGAAGCCAAGTAACTTGTAGAGGATTTGGGTCGTGAAATCGGAATCTCTTCCCATCTCCCCCCTCCAGCACAAGTTTCTGTTCATGTGTGAACTTGCATTATTCGGGGGGGGGGGGCTGAGATTGGGCCCCCCCCCCCCCCCGGTTATCTTGGCATCCTCCTGGCAGAAAGGATTGACGTCTTACCTTGTACCCTGCGAGGTGTGAGAGTGGAGAAGTTGTGAGGAGTCGGGAGGGAAGTGGAGGTAGATCAGGACAGCCCATTAAGATGCACACCAGCAAATCCTTTTATGACCTTGTCTCAATCCCAGCCTCTTTTTTTTTTTTTTTTTTTTCACAGCAGCCCCCCTTCTCCTTCCTTCCCCTCCTCATTCTTCTTTTCAGCCTCTCCAATAAACAGGATTTTCTCCCTCAATGGGTGAGACGTTTACCCAGAGAGCCCCCTGCAGGGAGAGGCTCCTGGTGGCTGCTGGAGGGGGTGCTGGAGATTGCTGGGGTTCCCTGTGGGGTGCGTAGGATGCTTGGTTCCCCTGCAGAGAGAGGGTGTCCTGGAGGCTTGCTATGGGGTCCTCTGGAGGCTTGCTAGGGGGTCCCCCTGCGGGGAATGGGGCCACAAAGGCTGCTGGGGGTTCCCCTGTGGGGAGTGGGGCCACGAAGGCTGCTGGGGGTTCCCCTGCGGGGAGTGGGGCCACGAAGGCTGCTGGGGGTTCCCCTGCGGGGAGTGGAGTCCCGGAGGCTACTGGGTGTTCCCCCTGCGGGAAGTGGGGTCCCGGAGGCTGCTGGGTGTTCCCCCCCGCGGGGAGTGGGGTCCCGAAGACTGCTAGGGTCTCCTGTGGGGAAGAGGTCCTGGAGGTTGTTGGGGGTCCCCTGTGGAGAAGAGGTCCTGGAGGTTGTTGGGGGTTCCCCTGCGGGGAGTGGAGCCCCGGAGCCTGTTAGGGTCCCCTGTGGGGAAGAGGTCCTGGAGGTTGCTAGGGTCCCCTGTGGGGAAGAGGTCCTGGAGGTTGTTGGGGGTCCCCTGTGGAGAAGAGGTCCTGGAGGTTGTTGGGGGTCCCCTGTGGGGAAGAGGTCCTGGAGGTTGTTGGGGGTCCCCTGTGGGGAAGAGGTCCTGGAGGTTGTTGGGGGTCCCGTGTGGGGAAGAGGTCCTGGAGGTTGTTGGGGGTCCCCTGTGGAGAAGAGGTCCTGGAGGTTGTTGGGGGTCCCCTGTGGAGAAGAGGTCCTGGAGGTTGTTGGGGGTCCCCTGTGGAGAAGAGGTCCTGGAGGTAGTTGGGGTCCCCTGTGGGGAAGAGGTCCTGGAGGTTGTTGGGGGTCCCCTGTGGGGAAGAGGTCCTGGAGGTTGTTGGGGGTCCCCTGTGGGGAAGAGGTCCTGGAGGTTGTTGGGGGTCCCCTGTGGGGAAGAGGTCCTGGAGGTTGTTGGGGGTCCCCTGTGGGGAAGAGGTCCTGGAGGTTGTTGGGGGTCCCCTGTGGGGAAGAGGTCCTGGAGGTTGTTGGGGGTCCCCTGTGAAGAAGAGGTCCTGGAGGTTGTTGGGGGTCCCCTGTGGAGAAGAGGTCCTGGAGGTTGTTGGGGGTCCCCTGTGGAGAAGAGGTCCTGGAGTTTGTTGGGGGTCCCCTGTGGAGAAGAGGTCCTGGAGGTTGTTGGGGGTCCCCTGTGGGTAAGAGGTCCTGGAGGTTGTTGGGGGTCCCCTGTGGGGAAGAGGTCCTGGAGGTTGTTGGGGTCCCCTGTGGGGAAGAGGTCCTGGAGGTTGTTGGGGGTCCCCTGTGGAGAAGAGGTCCTGGAGGTTGTTGGGGGTCCCCTGTGGAGAAGAGGTCCTGGAGGTTGTTGGGGGTCCCCTGTGGAGAAGAGGTCCTGGAGGTTGTTGGGGGTCCCCTGTGGAGAAGAGGTCCTGGAGGTTGTTGGGGGTCCCCTGTGGAGAAGAGGTCCTGGAGGTTGTTGGGGGTCCCCTGTGGGGAAGAGGTCCTGGAGGTTGTTGGGGGTCCCCTGTGGGGAAGAGGTCCTGGAGGTTGTTGGGGTCCCCTGTGGGGAAGAGGTCCTGGAGGTTGTTGGGGGTCCCCTGTGGAGAAGAGGTCCTGGAGGTTGTTGGGGTCCCCTGTGGGGAAGAGGTCCTGGAGGCTCCTTGGGGTCCCCTGTGGGGAAGAGGTCCTGGAGGTTGTTGGGGGTTCCCTGTGGAGAAGAGGTCCTGGAGGCTCCTTGGGGTCCTTCCCCCCTCGTTCACCTAAAGAATTGTCACGTGACCCTTTACATAGATGAAGCTATTTCATGTCTTTTAATATGTAACATCTGCCAAATAATCGGTTAGCGGATGAGTATGACTTCTGTCTGTCTGCAGGAGATGTTGTGACCTTCGTACCGGACAGACTATCTACATATCCTGTGAATAAACTACTAGCACCGGGGGGGGGGGGGTGAGGATCATTATCGAATGAAAAGTCGACAATTCTCAGTACATTTTGCTTGGTGAATGGCGTTGGGAAGTACTTTGATTTTGGAATGAATGGACTTCACTGAATAAAAAACAAATCCACTGTTAAAAATGTTGTTTGTTCCAGAAAAATGTTCCATCCGCCCCAATTTTCTGTCTGTGCAGTTGAAAACGAATAGCGATTTGACCCCCAATAACAATTAAATTGAAAGAACGTTCTTAAAAGGACCATTTCTACCAGTGAATGGGCGGCTCTAGGCTCGGCTCTAGAGTTGTAGGTGTTGTAGGCTGTCGATGTGGCAACAATGTGGTTGCTGAGGAGATGATGGTCCTGCGAGATGTGGCGACGGTGTGGTTGCTGAGGAGATGATGGTCCTGCGAGATGAAGAGAGTGGTGAATGGGGGGGGGGTTACTGGGAAGAGAGTGGTGAATGGGGGGTTACTGGGAAGAGTGGTGAAGGGGAGGGTTACTGGGAAGAGAGTGGTGAATGGGGGGTTACTGGGAAGAGAGTGGTGAATGGGGGGTTACTGGGAAGAGAGTGGTGAATGGGGGGTTACTGGGAAGAGAGTGGTGAAGGGGGGGGGGGGTTACTGGGAAGAGAGTGGTGAATGGGGGGTTACTGTGAAGAGAGTTGTGAAGGGGGGGGTTACTGGGAAGAGAGTTGTGAAGGGGGGGTTACTGGGAAGAGAGTTGTGAAGGGGGGGTTACTGGGAAGATTGGTTGGGGGGGTACTGGGAAGAGTGGTTGGGGGGGGGGGTAATGGAAAAAGAGGGGTTGAGGGGGGGAGTAGTGGGAAGAGAGGGGTTGAGGGGGGGAGTAGTGGGAAGAGAGGGGTTGGGGGGGAGTACTGGCAAGAAAGGGGTTGGGGGGAGTAGTGGGAAGAGAGGGGTTTGGGGGGGGGTACTGGGAAGAAAGGGGTTGGGGGAGGGGTACTGTGAAGAAAGGGGTTGAGGGGGGGTACTGGGAAGAAAGGGGTTGAGGGGTTCGGGAACTGGGAAGGTAGGAGAAGAGAGTTGGGGTACTGGGAAGAGAGGGGTTAAAGGGGGGAGTAGTGGGAAGAGATGGGTTGAGGGGGGAGTACTGGGGCAAGAAAGGGGTTGAGGGGGGGGGTACTGGGAAGAAAGTGGTTGAGGGGGGGTACTGGGAAGAAAGGGGTTGGGGAGGGGTACGGGGACGGGGAAGAAAGGGGTTGAGGGGTTGGGGTACTGGGAAGAGAGGGGTTGAGGGGGGTACTGGGAGGAGAAGGGGGTTGGGGTACTGGGAAGAGAGTGGGGTTGAGGAAGGGGGGAGTACTGGGAAGAGAATGGGCTTGAGGGAGGGTTACTGGGAAGAGAATGGGGTTGAGGGAGGGTTACTGGGAAGAAAGGGGTTGAGTAGGGTTACTGGGAAGAGAGGGGTTGAGGGGGGGGGGGGGTACTGGGAAAAGAGGGGTTGGGTTGGGGTATTGGGAAGAGAGGGGTTGGGAGGGGTACTGGGAAGAGAGGGGTTGGGGGGGGTACTGGGAGGAGAGGAGTTGGGTTGGGGTACTGGGAAGAGAATGGGGTTGAGGGAGGGTTACTGGGAAGAGAGGGGTTGAGTAGGGTTACTGGGAAGAGAGGGGTTGAGGGGGGGCGGGGTACTGGGAAGAGAGGGGTTGGGGGGGTACTGGGAGGAGAGGAGTTGGGTTGGGGTACTGGGAAGAGAATGGGGTTGAGGGAGGGGGGGGTTGCTAGGAGTAAAGTAAAGGGGGAAGGGTAGCAGGGCACTGGGGTAAGTAAATATGTGAATGGAAAGCTTGTAGTGTGGTGTTGGCCAAGAAATGACCACCTAGGTCAGCATCATCAGAACTGCAAAATAGTTTCGAATCTTGGAAGTCCTCCAATGAAATCCAGAAGGACCTGGCTGGAAGGATACTCCCATTTGATGTCATAGTAGTTCTGGATTTCATCCAGAGATGTGCGCCCTGGTCTACTGTTATGGGAGTATCTCCGAATGTGAGTAGCACAGAACGATTGTACTCGGCTGTGAGGGATCACTCCAGTATTCTCTTGTTATATATTTGGAATGGAGCTATGGACTCCAGATTTGGGGGGATGGGGGATGAAGGAATGCGGCATAAACTTTCTAGAAAGTCACCTCTGAACTGTTCTACTGTCGCTTTTGTTGTCCGCCCAATCAAACTGTAATCCATATAATAAATGGCTGTGATGAACCAAATGGTGGCTTTGCATGCCTCTTGACACCTCGTTTTATTGCACATGAAAGGCCTTGTGGGGGAGGGGTCGCTGCCATTCACTTCCAGACAAAAACTGTTCACCTACAACTTGTAACTTCTGCAGTGAAAACTTTTATAGTGAATACCTGGCAAAGGACTCTAATCCACTTCTGCATGTTGGCCATTTTTGCATTCTCTGTAGAACGTTCTCGTACTACTCTGTGGAGTTTCCTGTCATTCCAAGTCTTTCTCATTCCTCTCCAAAGATCTGTCCCGTTCTCTGTAGAGCATTCTTGTAGCATATTGTGGATTTTCCCCACATTCTCTGTAGACTGTTCTACCTCTCCATGGATCCTCCTCATTCCCAAATCCCGCTACAAATCTAAGGGGGAACGGAGATTCGCTGTCCAAGGACCACGGCTATGGAACGCTCTACCGAACGATATCCGCATGGAAGAAAACCATCAGGCCTTCAGGAAAAAACTCAAGACCTACCTCTTCTAAGAAGCTTGACAACAAAGCACAAATACAGCGCCTTGAGGAGATTCAGTTCGCATTGTAGCGCTATACAAATTATTCATTCATTCATTCATTCATCCTTTTATAGATTCTTTTCATAGCACTCGGCAGATCTCTCTCGCCCTTTCTAGACCATTCATCACTCCATGGATTTTCCTTACATTCCCTGTAGACCATTTTCATACCGGTAGTACTCTGAGGATCTCTCTGTAGACCTTTTTTACAATTCTTTAGAGTTTCCTTACATTCCCTGTAGACCGTTCTCATAGCATACTATAGATTTCCTCCACATTCTCTATAGACTAGACTGGTCTCCTACCACTCAATGGATTTCTCTCGTGCTGTCTAGACCATTCATGTATCACTCCATGAATTTTCCTTACATTCCCTGTAGACCGTTTTCGTAGCATACTATAGATTTCCTCCACATTCTCTATAGACTAGACTGGTCTCCTCCTACCACTCCATGGATCTCCCTCTTTTTCCCCCACTCTTGCACCAGTCCGTGGATTTTCCTCACATTCAATGTAGACCGATCTTCAACTCTGTGAATCCTCCATACTCTCTATCGTACTACTACGTGGATCTCGCTCGTCCTTTCTAGACCATTGATGTGCCACTCCTTGGATTTTCCTTGCATTCCCTGTAGACTTTTTTTCATATCTCTGGTCTACAGAGCGCAAGATAGATCCACAGAGATATGAAAAAAAGTCTACAGGGAATGCAAGGAAAATCCAAGGAGTGGCACATCAATGGTCTAGAAAGGATGAGCGAGATCCACGTAGTAGTACGATAGAGAGTATGGAGGATCCACAGAGTTGTAGATCGGTCTACATTGAATGTGAGGAAATTCCACGGAGTGGTGCAAGAGTGGGGGAGAAAGGGGGAGATCCATGGAGTGGTAGGAGGAGACCAGTCTAGTCTATAGAGAATGTGGAGGAAATCTATGGTATGCTATGAGAACGGTCTACAGGGAATGTAAGGAAATTTCATGGAGTGATACATGAATGGCACGAGAGAGATCCATTGAGTGGTTTGAGAATGGTTTACAGAGAACGTGAGGAAACTCCATGGAGGGGAGAGATGGAGAGAGATCCATGGAGTGGTAGGAGACCAGTTTACAGAGAATGTGTGGAAAATCTACAGTATGCCATGAGAATGGTCTACAGAGCGCAAGATAGATCCACATTCTCATGGCATACTGTAGATTTTCCACACATTCTCTGTAAACTGGGCTCCTACCACTCCATGGATCTCTTTCCATCTCTCCCCTCCATGGAGTTTGCTCATGTTCTCTGTAAACTGTTCTCAAACCACTCAATGGATCTCTCTTGTGCTGTCTAGACCATTCGTCACTCTATGGATTTTCCTTACATTCCCTGTAGACCATTTTCATAGCACTCTGTGGATCTCCCTGTAGACCATTTATACAATTTAGAGTTTCCTTACATTCCCTGTAGACCGTTCTCATAGCATGCCATAGATTTCCTCCACATTCTCTATAGACTAGACTGGTCTCCTCCTACCACTCCATGGATCTCCCTCTTTCTCCCCCACTCTTGCACCACTCCGTGGATTTTCCTCACATTCAATGTAGACCAATCTACAACTCTGTGGATCCTCCATACCCTCTATCGTACTACTACGTGGATCTCGCTCATCCTTTCTAGACCATTGATATGCCACTCCTTGGATTTTCCTTGCATTCCCTGTAGACTTTTTTTTTCATATCTCTGTGGATCTATCTTGCGCTCTGTAGACCATCTCATGGCATACTGTAGATTTTCCACACATTCTCTGTGTATACTGGTCTCCTACCACTCCATGGATCTCTTTCCATCCCTCCCCTCCATAGAGTTTCTTCATGTTCTCTGTAAACTGTTCTCAAACAACTCAATGGATCTCTCTCATGCCGTCTAGACCATTCATGTATCACTCCATGGATTTTCCTTACATTCCCTGTAGACCATTTTCATACCACTCTGTGGATCCATCTCGCTCTCTGTAGACCATTCTTTCATCATTCTATGGATTTTCCTCACATTCCCTGTAGACAGTTTTCATTCCACTCCATGGATCCATCTCACTCTCTGTAGACCATTCTTGCCCCACTCTGTGGATTTTCCTCACATTCAATGTAGACAGATCTCCTACAACTCTGTGGATCCTCCATACTCTCTATAGATTCTTCTTGTACTACTACGTGGATCTCTCTCATCCTTTCTAGACCATTGATGTGCCACTCCTTGGATTTTCCTTGCATTCCCTGTAGACTTTTTTCGTATCTCTGTGGATCTATCTTGCGCTCTGTAGACCATTCTCATGGCATACTGTATATTTTCCACACATTCTCTGTGTAAACTGGTCTCCTACCACTCAATGGATATCTCTTGGGTTGTCTAGACCAGTGGTCATCAACCCTGTCCTCAGGGCCCACTAACAGGCCAGGTTTTATATATTGCCTTGGGGGAGATGCAGGCTAGAATACTGCAATCACTGAGCAGCAAATGAGATCACCTGTGATGTATTTCAGTTATCTTGCAAACCTGGCCTGTTAGTGGGCCCTGAGGACAGGAGTTGTTGACCCCTGATCTAGACCATTCGTGTATCACTCCATGAATTTTCCTTACATTCCCTGTAGACCTTTTTTCATACCACTCTGTGGATCCATCTCACTCTGTAGACCATTCTTGCATCATTCTATGGATTTTCCTCACATTCCCTGTTGACTTCTTTTCTCCCTCTCCCTCCCATTTATACAACTCTGTGGATTTTCATCATGTTCCCTGTAGACAGTTTTCATACCACTCCATGGATCTCTCGCATTCTCTGTAGGCCATTCTTGTACCACTCTGTGGATTTTCCTCACGTTCCCTGTAGACAGTTTTCATACCACTCCATGGATCTCTCGCATTCTCTGTAGGCCATTCTTGTACCACTCTGTGGATTTTCCTCACGTTCCCTGTAGACAGTTTTCATACCACTCCATGGATCTCTCGCATTCTCTGTAGGCCATTCTTGTACCACTCTGTGGATTTTCCTCACGTTCCCTGTAGACAGTTTTCATACCACTCCATGGATCTCTCGCATTCTCTGTAGGCCATTCTTGTACCACTCTGTGGATTTTCCTCACGTTCCCTGTAGACAGTTTTCATACCACTCCATGGATCTCTCGCATTCTCTGTAGGCCATTCTTGTACCACTCTGTGGATTTTCCTCACGTTCCCTGTAGACCATTCTCCTCTCATACTGTGGATTTTCCTAGAGGCTCCCCTCCCCCCACTCTAGTTTTTGAAGCGTTTTCTGGTCTATTTGTTTTTAAATACCATCCTTTTTCAGCTGCTCTAATTATATGTTTATAAGGTTTGTTTTCACAGTTTTGGACAAATTTGCCCTTAATGTTCTCAAATAGATGATAAATATTTAAAGCATGTCTAAACGCAAAACCAAAAAATGTAACCTGTTGCAGCGTGCCAGTCCTTGGATGTGGTGGCTGCATTCATATTTTTTTTTATTTTTATCCTATCGGTAACAAATTTCCTGTCCTAGGGTGACCATGCTCACTCAATGTAATGTGTCTATGGGGGGAGCAGTGTTGTCACCCTTGGCTACATTTCTGATTTTATTTACAAACCCCTCCTCCCAGGGCTGGATTTTCCACAAGGCCACCGAGACCAGGCCTCGGAGCGGCAGTGGTGCAGGCGCAGCGCCGCTCCTGCAGCGACTTCTCGGCTTTCGCGCACCCCCCCCGCACTAACATAACTCCCGGCGGGCGGCGGTGCCGGCACTTGCTACTTTGCCTTGGCTGTGTGAGGCCGTGAGAGACGGGCACGCGCGATGACTTCCTGGTGGAGAAAAAAAGCAAGGTAACTGGCGGAGGCTGAGCCGACTGCGTGGTGGGGAACGAGGGTCTCTGTGACCAGTGACGTGACTTGTGACGTGAAGAGTCAAGTCACGAGACAAAGAAGGGGAACCTTACCCTCTCTGCGCGGCCGGTTTCATCTCCCCCAGGCCAGGAGCGGGGGTCTGAGACTGTGACGTTACCGCCACCACCAGAAAAAGAAGGGGGTCATTTAAAGCCAGTTATTTTCAGTGTTCTTGTGTGTGGAGATATGTTTTTAATTGATCTATTGTAGAAGTCATTGATAAAGGACGAGAATGGGGGTGTGTGGGGGGGGGCGGCATTGAAGAACCCGGCCTCTTGGCTGCAAAGGGAGTAAATCCGGGCCTGCCTCCTCCTTTCCATTACATAGAGTAGTGTTGTTGTTGACGACAACTTTATATATCGCCGTGCTCTTATGTAATGACCGAAGATGGCCGGGAAGGCCGATACGCTTGTTTGATAAGAATTCTCGTCACTGCCTGTGCTCTGAACTGTTATCGGGATCAGCGGGTATTTTCTGTACTTGGTTCTAAATGTTGATGAAAAAAGACGAATGCAGCCACCCCCGGACCCTAGGACTGGTTCTCCCCAATAGATGACACTTTTCCTCTTGGGTTCGGATCTCCGATGGGCTCCACGCTTTCTGAAATTGTCATTTTTCTTTTTAATCTTTTATATTTTTGTTCCTCTTACGTTTTGTACGCCTTTTCTAGCCCCACATTTCACCTCTTCTAATTCCAGGAAACATCTTCAGTATCCAGCCGTTGGTCTGCTTGCCTAGATAAGGATATAAAATGTTGATGTAAGGGATGTTTTTGTGTGTTTACTGGGCTATCGGCACACAGAGCATCATTGGTATACGGGCTTATTGCCAGTCCTCAGTAGAAAGGGCATCATTGGTACACAGGTTGCTACCCAGTCATTGGTAGACGGGGCATCATTGGTATCCAAGCCTATTACACAGTCCTCGGTAGGCAAAGCGTCATTGGTACACAGGTTGCTACCCCGTTATCGTTAGACAGGGCATCATTGCTATGCGGGCCGATTGCCAGTCATCGGTAGACAGGGCATCTTTGGTATGCGAGCTGTTTACCAGTCCTCGGTAGATGGAGCATCTTTGGTACACAGGCTGCTACCCAGTCATCGGTATACAGGGTTTCATCTGTATACAAGCCTAATACCCATCGTCGGTAGACAGGGCATCATTGCTATGCGGGCCGATTGCCAGTCATCGGTAGACAGGGCATCTTTGGTACACAGGCTGCTACCCAGTCATCGTTATACAGGGTTTCATCGGTATACAAGCCTAATACCCATCGTCGGTAGACAGGGCATCATTGCTATGCGGGCCGATTGCCAGTCATCGGTAGACAGGGCATCTTTGGTATGCAAGCCGTTTACCAGTCTTCGGTAGACAGGGCATCTTTGGTACACAGGCTGCTACCCAGTCATCAGTATACAGGGTGTCATCGGTATACAAGCCTAATACCCATCGTCGGTAGACAGGGCATCATTGCTATGCGGGCCGATTGCCAGTCATCGGTAGACAGGGCATCTTTGGTATGCAAGCCGTTTACCAGTCTTCGGTAGACAGGGCATCTTTGGTACACAGGCTGCTACCCAGTCATCAGTATACAGGGTGTCATCGGTATACAAGCCCATTACTCATCGTTGGTAGACAGGGCAACGTTGGTCTACGGGACGATTAACCGGTTGTCGGTAGACAGGGTGACATCGGTATACGGGGCGCTTACCCGGTCTTTGGTATACAGGGCGTCATCGGTATATGGGCTGATTACCTGATCCTTGGTATATAGGGCATCCAGTTCTTGGCGGACATTGGTATATGGGCAGATTACCTGATCCTTGGTATATAGGGCATCCAGTTCTTGGCGGACATTGGTATATGGGCAGATTACCTGATCCTTGGTTTATAGGGCATCCAGTTCATGGTGGACATTGGTATATGGGCAGATTACCTGATCCTTGGTTTATAGGGCATCCAGTTCATGGCGGACATTGGTATATGGGCAGATTACCTGATCCTTGGTATATAGGGCATCCAGTTCTTGGCTGACATTGGTATATGGGCAGATTACCTGATCCTTGGTATATAGGGCATCCAGTTCTTGGCGGACATTGGTATATGGGCAGATTAACTGATCCTTGGTATATAGGGCATCCAGTTCTTGGCGGACATTGGTATATGGGCAGATTACTTAGTCATCAGCAGACAGGGCATCATTGGTATATGGGCAGATTACCCGATCCTTGGTACATAGGGCGTCCAGTTCTCGGTGGACATTGGTATATGGGTCGATTTTACTGGTCAACGGCAGACAGAAAATCTATGGGCCAATTACCCGGTCCTGGTATATAGGGCATCCTTGGTCTACGGGCCAATTACACAGTCACACGTAGAAGGGCGTCATTGGTCTACAAGCTTCCATCGGCCTTGAGGAGAAGGTGATCGCAGCATTACACGCTGTGTATGGAAGGCGTCCTCTGTAATTGTCCAACTGCCAATATCCCTTGGAATCCTTCCTCCCATTAGGTCCTATAAGGTGAGGAGCAGAGGTCAAATGCCTCTATTTTAGGCAAGGGCCAGTTACAGCTGTTATCCCTCCCTCTACAACAACTTACCACTTGACGATGATTATCGGTTGTCTCTAGGCTTGGCTACCCATTCCATGTACTCTATAGCCTGATGCCAGAAATACTAAAGATCCTAAACTCCCCATAGCCTTCCACCACCTCATGGCAGATGGCAATAACATTATACCTCCAATGAAACTACAACTGCACCACCTGCCAGAAGCCAAATGGTGTTTAGAGGCCTCTCATTCCTCCATGCTCTGCTTCCAATGCACTAAACGATCGTCCACTCATTGCAAAGCCATTATTGGCTGTTCAGCATCTGGGGAACGTGTAAGGGTCAGTGAACAAACAAAGGAACATCGGAACCAGTGGTAGTACACGTGGGGGGGCGGGGGGGTGACTGCTTATTGCAGTGGGATCCAGCAGGAAGGCCATCTGCATGAAGTCTGTGCGTTCTCCCTAGGTTGGTACCAGTCTCCACGCCAGAGGAGCCCATAATCCCCCACAAGCCACCCATAAAGACCCTCAGTGGGTGAAAATATAAACCCGCCCTCCCAATGATGGAGTTCCAGGGTCTTCAGTGAAGGGTCCTGGTAATCCTCCATCAAAGACATTGGAGACAATTGTGCTCTTCCATCCTTGTGGTTACAGTTTGAAGACCATTTTCTGTTCCACCATGACCCCCCCCCCCCCCCCCATGTATAATAAAGACATGGTGTGACCATTTTGGTGCGGTGGAACTCGAGCATCCTGCACAGAGCCCTGACCTTATCCCTACTGATCACCTTTGGTATGACTTTGAACCTCAATTTCAGCAGCTCTCATCCTACGATGGTATCCGGCCTCAACCCTACTGAACATACTTGGGATGAATTGGAACACCAACTGCAAGCCAGATCCTTTTTTTTTTTCTGGTGCCCAACGTATGACCCAACATGTGAGCCAGGTCTTCTAATCCAACATCAGTACCTGACCTTACAAATGGACACAAATTCCCAGACACCCTCCAACATCTTGTGGAAAGTCTTTCTAGAAGAGTGAATGCTGTTATAGGGGTGCTCCGTCAGATTAGGCGACCCGTCAAAACTTGTAGCGGAAGTGATGTTCCGTCACGGCCATCTTGGTACACCCCGCAGTAAGCCTACAGTCTGAAGTCGCCAAGCCAAAATTTCACACTTATTTTTACCACTAAACTGAGCTTATATCGGCAAATACAGTATTTAGAAGTCAGTGACACTGTTTTAATTTTAGAAACAACCGCAAGCCTGCTGATCGCACAGGTTTGCTAATGTGACAGAAGACCGCAGCTTTTAAAATTTAACATCAAAACAGTGTCACAGACTTCTAAATACTGTATTTAACGATATAAGCTCAGTTTAGTGGTAAAACAATGTCAACTGTAAGACTTGGGTGTAAAAAGATGCCCGCTTGGCGACTTCCAACTGTAGGCTTACTACGGCTGAGTGTGGGGTGTACCAAGATGGCCACGACAGAACGTCGCTTCCGTTACAAGTTTTGACGGGTCGTCTAATCTGACAGAACAGGGGCAACTCCATCTTAATGGCTTTGGTGGGGGGGGGGGGGGGCAGCTGTGTAGATGTGGAAGGAAGAGGACAGGATTGTATATTCTGCCCTGTGGAATGTTCTGAGCGCTCCACTCTCAGGGCTCTAGGTATGGAGGGTGACTCTAGGTATGGAGGGTGACTCTAGGTATGGAGGGCGCTCTGGGTATGGAGGGAGGGGGCTCTGGGTATGGAGGGAGGGGGCTCTAGGTATGGAGGGAGGGGGCTCTAGGTATGGAGGGGCACTCTAGGTATGGAGGGGGGACTCGGACTCTGGGTATGGAGGGCGCTCTGGGTATGGAGGGCGCTCTGGGTATGGAGGGGGCTCTAGGTATGGAGGGAGGGGACTCTAGGTATGGAGGGCGCTCTGGGTATGGAGGGGGCTCTAGGTATGGAGGGAGGGCGCTCTGGGTATGGAGGGCGCTCTGGGTATGGAGGGCGCTCTGGGTATGGAGGCAGGGGGCTCTAGGTATGGAGGGAGGGGGCTCTGGGTATGGAGGGGGCTCTAGGTATGGAGGGAGGGGGCTCTAGGTATGGAGGGAGGGGACTCTGGGTATGGAGGGCGCTCTGGGTATGGAGGGGGCTCTAGGTATGGAGGGAGGGGACTCTGGGTATGGAGGGCGCTCTGGGTATGGAGGGGGCTCTAGGTATGGAGGGAGGGCGCTCTGGGTATGGAGGGCGCTCTGGGTTTGGAGGGCGCTCTGGGTATGGAGGGCCCTCTGGGTATGGAGGGAGGGGGCTCTAGGTATGGAGGGAGGGCGCTCTAGGTATGGAGGGCGCTCTAGGTATGGAGGGGGGCCTCTAGGTATGGAGGGCACTCTAGGTATGGAGGGAGGGGGCTCTAGGTATGGAGGGAGGGGACTCTGGGTATGGAGGGCGCTCTGGGTATGGAGGGGGCTCTAGGTATGGAGGGAGGGGACTCTGGGTATGGAGGGCGCTCTGGGTATGGAGGGGGCTCTAGGTATGGAGGGAGGGGGCTCTAGGTATGGAGGGAGGGGACTCTGGGTATGGAGGGCGCTCTGGGTATGGAGGGGGCTCTAGGTATGGAGGGAGGGGACTCTGGGTATGGAGGGCGCTCTGGGTATGGAGGGGGCTCTAGGTATGGAGGGAGGGCGCTCTGGGTATGGAGGGCGCTCTGGGTATGGAGGGCGCTCTGGGTATGGAGGGCACTCTGGGTATGGAGGGAGGGGGCTCTAGGTATGGAGGGGGGCCTCTAGGTATGGAGGGCACTCTAGGTATGGAGGGCTCTTGACAGACCAGTCTATAAATAAGAGGAACATTCCATCACACACACTGCCAGACTTCCTTCCCGGGAGATTACATGTGTCATTCTGTGTCATACTCAAGTGATTCTGAGAAACTCCAAATTTTCCAGAGAAAGAGGAACTTTGGAGAGACTGAGCAAACCTTCCATCAAAGGAACCAAAAAGATAGAGGGTTGCCTGGTCAGAGAGAACACCACATCCCATTTTTATTTTTTTTTTTTAAATGAAGAATACATGAAAAAAAAAACGGTCAACTGTGAGACTTTTAAGGTGTCAACAAATGAAGAATGTAGTATTATAAAAATATATTTTATTACTTTATATTTATACAGACGCTACCGCTCTACATGTTTCGCTTCGAGTGAGCTTCTTCAGGAGATTCTAGAGTGCTGTATGAAATGATTACTAAAAAAACTAAAGCAAAATTGGGATTAATTACAACAGAAAACATCATTTATAGTTTATCAAAAAGCAATAAAGATGAACAAAAATACACACTTTTGATTGTAAAATTCCCTTTGTGGAAACATTTAATATAATCGATCATTTATTTATTGAAAGCATTCATGGACCTACCAAGAAGTATGCAAACTTTACGCAGTAGAATGCCTAGGTTTTTTAATTGAGTCTTTCCAGCTGACAACTCCATGTCATGAGCATGATAACCACAGGGGGGGGGGGCGCAATGTACAAGAGATAACTGAATCCTAGAAAAGGAAAACCTATGTGTCTAAAAGGAATATAAATGGACCCAACCCCTTCCATCCCCATATAATGGTACCAACCTTATAGAATAATGAACAACAATCACCTGAATCAATGTTGGTAGGATTGAACAATTTATCATTCAAGCTTTATATATTATTATCATACAGGATTTATATGGCGCCAACAGTTTACGCAGCGCTTTACAATATAAAAAGGAGACAATACAATAAAATACAAGAGGGCCCTGCTCAGAAGAGCTTACAATCTAATATATTGGCCTGAAAAAAATAAACATATTTGCTGGGTGTGGAAATAGGGGAGCGGGATCCAGCTCCATCGTGGAAATCCCTCCACCAGTAAAACCCCCCAGGAATTGAATCATCTCAAATGGAAGTGACACCTGAAAATGGCTTCTCTAGAACAAGCCAAATAAGAGAGATGGTGACTTGTCAGCAAATAATCAAAGTTTTTCTATAGTTGGACGCTTGCTGCTTCAGATGCCCCGTACACGCGACGGAAAATGTCCGATCGGACCATGTTGTCGGAAAATCCGACCGTGTGTGGGCTCCATCGGACTTGAGATCCTGCTCTCAAATTTTCCGACAACAAAGTCCGATTGGACTTTTTCCGATCGTGTGTAGCGAATTCCGACGGACAAAGTGCCACGCATGCTCCGATCACATTACAAGACCAAAGCTATTGGCTAGTAGCCTCTACGTAGTCCCGTCGTACGCAATGAACGTCACCACGTTCAGGAAGATCGGATTTTCCGACAACTTTGTCCGACCGTGTGTATGCAACACCAGCGTCGGACAAAATCCGCCGGAAAAAATCCGACGGATTTTGTGGTCGGAATTTCCCACCGTGTGTACGGGGCAAAAGAGAATAAAAGGAATATTGGTCTTACCTGCCGGCAGTATTAAGAATACGGAGGGGGAGGAGCGGCATTGATCTCTCACGCATTCGATTCCTCTGGCAGAGAATGGCGGCCGGAGCCGCATTGATAGCTCCCCCGTTTAGGGAGCGTCTGACATCACTTCCGGAACGCGGATGTCATTTCCAGGGTGCTAGTGCGCAATCCAAGACGTGGGGACCGCGCGATCTGCGGTCCACCATCTTGGATATGGGCTGCCAATACCCTGTTTCCCCGAAAATAAGACCTAGCGTGATTGTCGGTGATGGCTGCAATATAAGCCCTACCCCCCAAATAAGCCCTACCCTGTTTCCCTGAAAATAAGCCCTTCTCTGAAAATAAGACCTACAAGGACTTTAACTAGAGCTTATTTGGGGGGTAGGGCTTATATTGCAGCCATCACCGACAATCACGCTAGGTCTTATTTTCGGGGAAACAGGGTACACTGCAAGCGCCGCTGTGTGTACACACCCAGAACAGCGCAGCGATTATGGTAACTAGTGTAGAAGGGAGACATGGAGGAAGGGCCCGGCTGGAACAATCGCTCACCTAACAAAGGGCAGCACTGCACTATATGCCAGCGGCTCCGGTCCAAATCCATATTTCATCAGATAAAGGATCGGTGCCCGTGGCGTCCGTGTGGTTAATTGCCATACAATCGGTCGTTCTGCTGGATTACCTTCAACAAGGACATTTTTTTTTGAAAAAAAACTTTATTAGTAAAAATTCAATTGAAAACCAAATACCAGTGTAGAGATCCATTTTAATGCTTCAGTACAAAACTAAATACAATTGATCTTCGTATAGGAGTATATATAATCGCATATACAGAACACTTTGTTTTAAAGATACATAAATGATATAAAACCAAGCAGTTTTAGAAATTCATACACATTGTTCAAAAATATTTTTTCTAAAAAAATCAAGGTGATGCGATGCGATGCGATGCGATGCAATGCGCTGTACCTTCCTATAATGAAGGTTTGTAACTTAGTGCGTCCTTCAAGCCGGGAGGTTTTAATGCTGACAGACTATGAATCCAACGAGCTTCACGTTGTAAGAATATTTTATCATTTTTGCCCCCCCCCCCCCCCTTTTAACTAAGGGAATGTATTCCAATGCAAAAAAATGCATCTGAGAGCAAATCGGAGCCATGAAATAAGCCCACATGGCGGCTAATTGGGGTTTCCATTCTTTTTTTGCATACAAAAGAGACATGGGGGGGGGGGGGGGGGGGTTATTTACGAAAGGCAAATCCACTTTGCACTACAAGTGCAAACTAAGTGCACTGAAAGAAAAGCGTCCAACTCTAGACACCATCTCTTATTTGGCTTGTTCTGGAGAAGCCATTTTCAGGTGTCACTTCCATTTGAGATAATTCCATTCCTGGTTTACTGGTGGAGGGATTTCCAAGATGGAGCTGGATCCGCTCCCCTATTTCCACACCCAGCAAATATGTTTTTGTTTTCAGGCCAATATATAAGCTTGAATGATAAATTGTTCAACCCTGTTGTTCCTACCAACATTGATTCAGGTCATTTTTGTTCATTATTCTATGAGGTTGGTACCATTATATGGGGATGGAAAGGGTCCCCATACTTTTCCCATATTTATATTCCTTTTAGACACATATGTTTTCCCTTTCTAGAATTCAGTTATCTTTTGTACATTGCCCCTCCCCCCCTGTGGTTATCATGCTCATGACATGGAGTCGTCGGCTGGAAAGACTCAATTAAAATGCCCAGGTGTTCTACTTTGTAAAGTTTGCATACTTGGTAGTATGGGGTGGATGGTGGACAACCGGGGGATATGGAGTGGTCCATGGGGTGGATGGTCGGGGGATATGGGGTGGACAGTCGGGGGGGATATGGAGTGGTCCATAGGGGGTAAGGTCGGGGGATATGGAGCTGTCCATGGGGTGGATGGTGGACTGTCGTGGGATATAGAGCGGGTCATGGGACGGGTGGTTGGGGGATATGGAGCGGTCCATGGGGTGGATGGTGGACAGCCGGGGGATATGGAGTGCTCCATAGGGGGTAAGGTTGGGGTATATGGAGTGGTCCATGGGGTGGATGGTGGACAGGGGGGGGGATATGGAGTGGTCCATAGGAGGTAAGGTCAGGGGATATGGAGCGGTCCATGGGGTGGATGGTGGACAGCGGGGGGATATGGAGTGCTCCATAGGGGGTAAGGTTGGGGTATATGGAGTGGGTCATGGGGTGGATGGTGGACTGTCGTGAGATATAGAGTGGGTCTTGGGACGGGTGGTTGGGGGATATGGAGCGGTCCATAGGGGGTAAGGTCGGGGGATATGGAGCGGGTCATGGGGTGGATGGTTGGGGGGTATGGAGTGGTCCATGGGGTGGACATTCGGGGGATATGGAGCGGTCCATAGGGGGTAAGGTTGGGGGATATGGAGTGGTCCATAGGGGGTAAGGTCGTGAGATATAGAGCGGGTCATGGGGCGGGTGGTTGGGGGATATGGAGTGGTCCATAGAGGGTAAGGTTGGGGGATATGGAGCGGTCCATAGGGGATAAGGTCGGGGTATATGGAGCGGGTCATAGGGTGGATGGTTGGGGGGTATGGAGTGGTCCATGGGGTGGACGGTCGGGGGATATGGAGCGGTCCATGGGGTGGATGGTGGACAGCCGGGGGATATGAAGTGGTCCATAGGGGGTAAGTTCGGGGGATATGGAGTGGTCCATAGGGGGTAAGGTCGGGGGATATGGAGCGGTCCATGGGGTGGATGGTGGACTGTCGTGGGATATAGAGCGGGTCATGGGGAGGGTGGTTGGGGGATATGGAGCGGTCCATAGGGGGTAAGGTCGGGGGATATGGAGCAGGTCATGGGGTGGTTGGTTGGCGGATATGGAGCGGGTCATGGGGTGGTTGGTTGGCGGATATGGAGCAGGTCATGGGGTGGATGGTGGACGGCCAAGAGATATGCTCTGCTTGGCTTCCTTTAATGGAATACATGAAAAAAAAAAAAATGGCCAACTGCGGGACTTTTAAGGTGTCAACAAATTAAGAATGTAGTATTTAACCACTTCAGCCCCGGAAGATTTAACCCCCTTCCTGACCAGAGCACTTTTTGTGATTCGGCACTGCGTCGCTTTAACTGACAATTGCGCGGTCGTGGCTCCCAAACAAAATTGATGTTCTTTTGGTATGTCAGTGACTCCTCCCCCTGCGCTCAGATTGGGTATATGGGGCGATCTGTCACCAGAGGAAGGTAATTATCGGATATTTTGGATGCCGGTTTTCCAGGAAGGGGTGAGGGGTCGCCAGGCGCATGTAATCATTGAGGAGAATGAAGAATCCACCATGTCTGGTCGGGGTCACCCTATAGGGGTCCTTCATTCTGTTAGCGGGGCGGGCAATGTTGGCATGTTGCCAGCTTGGCGTGGGCAGCTCAGGCCTGGGTGATGGCGGCCATGTTGCGGTCCCAAGTCTCAGCGTTTAATAATTTCCACTATTCATCAGTCATAAAAAGCTCCCATATACCAGAGCGATGTTCTATGACCATCACGTGGGAATGTATTGGGTTGGAGGGTCACCATGATTTTCCTCAGATATTGGGGGCTACAGGGTCATTGTGCTGCTGTGGCCCCCAGCATGACTGACCATCCCCCGTCCTGGGTCACCCAATGGGCCCCTGTGTCCGGGTCTGCAGAGGTGATCCGGGGTCAGTGCCGGTGACACCATTCCGGAACGTTCCATCACAGCTGATTCATGGAAAGTTTTATTTATTCCATGTCTGTACAATCCGTGGTGAGACGTCCCCGATCTGCGGCTGGTGTGGTGTCACTTTTATTGGCCTGGGATTGGTTAGAGGAGCGCCGAATCTGAGACGTCTGACCTGGGAGGACGCAAAGGCACTACAGAGGACGCTGCACAAAAGGAGCCCACTGTGCACCCCCCCAGGTACCTTATACAGTTCAAGACATTAGAGTGTAAGCTCCTCTGGTACAGAGACTCATGTGATTGGCTCAATGATCTCTGTACAGCGCTCTGGTATATGTCAGAGCTATATAAATGTATAATAATAATAGTGTGTGACTGTGGGGGAGGGGACATTGGAGTGTAAGCTCCTCTGGTGAATCCGTGAGCACACATAGACACGGTGAAGACTGTTGGAAATCTTCGGATCTGGTTGGGATTTATACATGGAATGCCACCCTTAGTCCTGTACTGCCCTCTGCTGGGGAGAAGTCAGGCTATGAGGAGACGGCTTTGGATGTTGGGAATATGAGAACTCGATGTGGAACTTTTAAAAGTGTTGGTATGTTTTGTTGGCGGCCATCTTTGTTTAGGGCTCATTAGATATTGGGACAGGTGGTGGAGACTGGTACGGGTCTACGTCTGAAGATGCAGCCCATCCCATGAGCCCAACTGATCCCTATCCCTACATGTCATCACAGCAGTGGTAAAGCAGGATCCCGCAGTCCAGCATACTAGAGTCCGGCCTTATAACGAGATTGGTGGATCTTGTATTCTTATTGATTGCTACAAACTTCCAACTTGTCCAACGTGACCACAAGCCGGTATTATGAATTGTACTGCCTGGTTCCTGCCACAAACTGGGCATCACCAAGGGGTAACATGGCTGGCAGGCTGCAGACTCTGGGGGTCACCAAGGGGTAACATGGCTGGAAGGCTGTAGACTCTGGGGGTCACCAAGACGTACATGGCTGGCAGGCTGCAGACTCTGGGGGTCACCAAGACGTACATGGCTGGCAGGCTGCAGACTCTGGGGGGGTCACCAAGGGGTAACATGGCTGGCAGGCTGCAGACTCTGGGGGGGTCACCAAGGGGTAACATGGCTGGCAGGCTGCAGACTCTGGGGGTCACCAAGGGGTAACATGGCTGGCAGGCTGCAGACTCTGGGGGTCACCAAGGGGTAACATGGCTGGCAGGCTGCAGACTCTGGGGGTCACCACCAAGGGGTAACATGGCTGGCAGGCTGCAGACTCTGGGGGTCACCAAGGGGTAACATGGCTGGCAGGCTGCAGACTCTGGGGGGTCACCAAGGGGTAACATGGCTGGCAGGCTGCAGACTCTGGGGGGGTCACCAAGGGGTAACATGGCTGGCAGGCTGCAGACTCTTGGGGTCACCAAGGGGTAACATGGCTGGCAGGCTGCAGACTCTGGGGGGTCAACAAGGGGTAACATGGCTGGCAGGCTGCAGACTCTGGGGGTCACCAAGAGGTACATGGCTGGCAGGCTGCAGACTCTGGTGGGTCACCAAGGGGTAACATGGCTGGCAGGCTGCAGACTCTTGGGGTCACCAAGCAGTAACATGGCTGGCAGACTCTGGGGGGGTCACCAAGGGGTAACATGGCTGGCAGGCTGCAGACTCTGGTGGGTCACCAAGGGGTAACATGGCTGGCAGGCTGCAGACTCTTGGGGTCACCAAGCAGTAACATGGCTGGCAGGCTGCAGACTCTGGGGGGGGTCACCTGGGGGGGGGGGGTCACCAAGGGGTAACATGGCTGGCAGGCTGGCTGGCAGGGGGGGGTCTGGTGGGGGTCACCAAGGGGTAACATGGCTGGCAGGCTGCAGACTCTTGGGGTCACCAAGCAGTAACATGGCTGGCAGACTCTGGGGGGGTCACCAAGGGGTCACCAAGGGGTAACATGGCTGGCAGGCTGCAGACTCTGGTGGGTCACCAAGGGGTAACATGGCTGGCAGGCTGCAGACTCTTGGGGTCACCAAGCAGTAACATGGCTGGCAGACTCTGGGGGGGTCACCAAGGGGTAACATGGCTGGCAGGCTGCAGACTCTGGGGGGTCACCAAGGGGTAACATGGCTGGCAGGCTGCAGACTCTGGGGGTCACCACCAAGGGGTAACATGGCTGGCAGGCTGCAGACTCTGGGGGGTCACCAGGCCATCTTCCTGTTGGAGACCATTTAGTAACATGAGGACATTTCCAGCTTCCGAATGTTAAAGTTCTATATGTATGATAAAGTGAAGCGCTAATGTGATGACAGTGGAATAAACCACAAAAAAATTAATAAAAAGTATACTCCATGCCGTGACCTCATAAGTATATAATAGATTGATCGTTCCATTACAGAACACAGATACAAACAATCTCTGTGGTTATATAAACGGTTATGAAAAACAGACTTAAAGATAATGAGAGATAATAATGGGAAACAAAAATGAAATGAATATTCATAAGTGAATATTAAAATCCTGAATAAATAGTCATAATGACTTGAAATACATGTTTGGTGCAGACAGTAGATGATCCACCGATAAGTATGAGGCTCACCAGAAAAGCTGAACCCTTAATAGGCGTAACGCCTAATGAGGCGGTGAAGCTTGTGGTGTAATACACCCGGGGGAACCGTACATCGGCACACACGGCATCCAGTATAGTCCTTCCCAGCACTGCTTCCAATGGATATCCACCGGAGGGGCGGTGACCAGAGGACGGATCAGAAAGTCTCTCCCAAGTGATGTGTTTATAGGGAGAAGAAGGAATAGGCCACATTGTGCGATTCCATTTCAATAGAAGACATTTATTGTATATAAATAGGAACACAAATTTTATTATTTTATAAAAAAGTGCTTTGTAGTAAAAATCTGGAAAGTGACGTATCGGCATCAGCAGAGCCCGTTCCGACGCGTTTCGTCTAATAAGACATCATCTGGGGTGCCTCTCCACTGTGTATTTATACAGTATTATGTCCCCCTTAATGTGCAACAGATCCCTGGTAACCGAAATGCAATTTCACTTACTTCCTGTCGTGAGAAATGTGGCACTGAGGCGCCTCAGTCTGGGATGTATTTGTCAATGGTACGAGATTCACACCTCGTTCTGGGATATGATGCAGAGGAGTGTAGTCCACGCCTCACTTCAGAATGCACCAATGCCAGAAGAAGTATGGCGTTCGGGCCTCGTTCTAACACGTGGACCGGCAATAACGGCCACTCCACATACACTGCAGTGTTATCCGGTAGTCACCATATTCCGGATGGACAAATGTTCACTTCCAGGCGCGGCCAAAATGGCGCGAGGGCCGGAAATCACGGCCTCTACTTCCGGGCGCTGCCAAAATGGCACGAGGGCCGGAAATCACAGCCTCTACTTCCGGTCACCGGCAAAATGGCGCGAGGGCCGGAAATCACGGCCTCTACTTCCGGTCATCGCCAAAATGGCGCGAGGGCCGGAAATCACGGCCTCTACTTCCGGGCGCTGCCAAAATGGCACGAGGGCCGGAAATCACAGCCTCTACTTCCGGTCACCGCCAAAATGGCGCGAGGGCCGGAAATCACGGCCTCTACTTCCGGTCACCGCCAAAATGGCGCGAGGGCCGGAAATCACGGCCTCTACTTTCGGTCACCACCAAAATGGCGCGAGGGCTGGAAATCACGGCCTCTACTTCCGTTCACCACCAAAATGGCGCGAGGGCCGGAATTTACAGCCTCTACTTCCGGGCGCCGCCAAAATGGCGCAGAAACATATATAGACTTGAATGCACGGAAATGCGATTCAAACCTCGCTTTCAGAGCCATAGGTTAAAGGAACAGTAGGCGAAGCATCGCCACATATGTAAAATGTAAAACAAATGGCCAAAATTTAAAAAAGGGGCAACACTCTGATCTCCTTTAGACAAAAACGATTAAAAATTGTATTAAGGCTACGCCTCTCGAAATTCAGTTGGACACGGGGTAAACATTAACCCATCCACTTCAAAATTAATGTTGGGCCCATGGCCTCTACCAGAAGTAGAGGCCATGATTTCCGGCCCTCGCGCCATTTTGGTGGTGACCGGAAGTAGAGGCCGGGATTTCCGGCCCTCGCGCCATTTTGGTGGTGACCGGAAGTAGAGGCCGGGATTTCCGGCCCTCGCGCCATTTTGGTGGTGACCGGAAGTAGAGGCCGGGATTTCCGGCCCTCATGCCATTTTGGTGGTGACCAGAAGTAGAGGCTGTGATTTCCGGCCCTCGCGCCATTTTGGTGGTGACCGGAAGTAGAGGCCGTGATTTCCGGCCCTCGCGCCATTTTGATGGTGACCGGAAGTAGAGGCCAGGATTTCCGGCCCTCGCGCCATTTTGGTGGTGACCGGAAGTAGAGGCCAGGATTTCCGGCCCTCGCGCCATTTTGGTGGTGACCGGAAGTAGAGGCCAGGATTTCCGGCCCTCGCGCCATTTTGGTGGTGACCGGGAGTAGAGGCCATGATTTCCGGCCCTTGCGCCATTTTTGGCAGCGCCCGGAAGTGAACATTTGTCTATCCGGAATATGGCGACTGGCATATAACACTGCAGTGTACGTGGAGTGGCCGTTATTGCCGGTCCACGTGTTAGAATGAGGCCCGAACGTCATACTTCTGGCATTGGTCCATTCTGAAGTGAGGCGTGGACTACACTCCTCTGCATCATATCCCAGAACGAGGTTTGAATCTCGTACCATTGGACATAAATACATCCCAGAGTAGAGGCGGTGCATCGCACGCCTCAGTGCCACATTTGTCACGACTGGAAGTAAGTGAAATTGCATTTCGGTTACCAGGGAGCCGTTACTCATTAAGGGGGACATAATACTGTATAAATACACAGTGGAGAGGCACCCCAGACGATGTCTTATTAGACGAAACGCGTTGGGCGGCCTCTGCTGATGCCACTGCGTCACTTTCCAGATTTTTACTACAAAGCGCTTTTATCTTCATAAAATGAGTGTTCCCTTTTTATATACAATAAATATCTTCTTTTGAAATGGAATCGCACAATGTGGCCTATTCCTTCCTCCTCCCTATAAACACCTCACTTGGGAGAGACTTTCTGATCCATCCTCTGGTCATCGCCCCTCCGGTGGACATCCATTGGAAGCAGTGCTGGGAAGGACTATACTGGATGCCGTGTGTGCCGATGTACGGGTCCCCTGGGTGTATTACACCACAAGCTTCACCGCCTCATTAGGCGTTACGCCTATTAGGGTTCAGCTTTTCTGGTGAGCCTCATACTTATCGGTGGATCATCTACTGTCTGCACCAAACATGTATTTCAAGTCATTATGATTATTTGTTCATGGACTTTTTCTTTTTGCACTAGACTAGTCCTCCCCTATATGTTTTTTCATAGTCCAGGTTCTACCCTGTAGAACAAGAACCCGTTTTATGGTCCCAGCAGACGTAACGCCTTGGACACCACATTTTGTGGGTTGCTGTGATTATCCATATCCTCCACCCCCCTCTCCGTAATGCCTCCATCGTAATCGGTTCCTCCATGTCAGGCTGCCCAAACCATGTCTTCATGGCGCTGGGGCAGTCATGATATGGCCAAACCTTTGTGGGCACCTTACCATTAACCCTCTAGATCAGGGGTCTCAAACTAGCGGCCCTCCAGATGTTGCGGAACTACAAGTCCCATCATGCCTCTGCCATGGCTGTAACTGTCAGCCTTGCAATGCCTCATGGGAATTGTAGTTCAACAGCTGGAGGGCCACCAGTTTGAGACCCCTGCTCTAGATGGACTTGTTGGACACCCCATTCCAGAGAAATGGCCATCATTATAGAGCCCCCCCCCCCTCCCTTTCCCAATAACATTATCCACTTTTCTGGAAAGACTTTCTACGAGATTTTGGAGGGAGTCTCTGGGAATTTGTGCCATTGGTGAGGTCAGGTACTGATGTTGGATGGGAAGACCTGGCTCACCATTGGTGTTCTAATTGATCCCAAAGACCAAAAAGAACCCCCTGGATGGGACTTTGACAGACCACCACTAACCCGTCCGTGGTCTGTCGAAGTCCCATCCAGGGGGTTCTTTTTGGTCTGCATTCAGGGATGGGACCACCACAACGTGATGTATAATACAGCAGGAGTCTTCCATCTTCTAACTGATCCCAAAGGTATTCAGTTGGGTTGAGGTCGGGGCTCGAAGCCTTTTAGATATCTCGTATCGCAAGATTTTCCAATTCATCCCAAAGGTGATCAGTAGGTTTGAGGTCAGGGCTCTGTACAGGACACTCGAGTTCCACTGAGTCCAAACCAAACTGGCCTAACCATGTCTTTCTGGAGATGATGGGTGGAGATGGAGAAGACCTGGCTTGTTCCAATTCATCTCGAAGGTGATCAGTAGGAATAAGCTCAGGGCTCTGTGCAGGACACTCGAGTTCCTCCACACCAAACTGGTCACACCAAGTCTTTATGGAGCTGGACATCTCATTCCAAAAAACCATGGCCATTATGGAGTTCCCTCGTGGCCATGAATAGACAGTTACCCTTCTTTTGTGTCTATACCATCCTCCACTCTTCTGGGAGGACTCTGTTGGGCGAGAAAACCTGGCTCTTAGGTTAGGCATGTAAAGACCTGGATCTCAGCTGGTGTTCCAGTTCATCCTAAAGGTGTTCAGTAGGGTTAGGGTCCGGGCTCTATAGAGGAAACTCAAGTTCCTCCACACCAAACTAGTCACCCGTGTCTTTATGGAGCTGGCTCCACTGTTCTGGGAATGCTTCCTACCATTTTTGCCCTTTTGTGAGGTCAGGTGTTGATGTTGGAAGAGAAGACGAGGCTTCTGTGCCACACATTGGGCAAGAAACAAAGACCTGGCTCACAACTGACATTCCAATTCATCCTAAAGGTGATCAGAGGGATGAGGTCAGGGCTCTGTGCAGGACACTCGAGTTCCTCAATGACCTCAAACCCACTGAAAACCTCTGCGAGGAGAAGACTTCATCTCAAAGATGTTCCATAGGGTTAAGGGCAGGTACTGATGTTGGAGGAGAAGACCTTATACCAAAGATCTTTCCAAAGTAGTGATGGGGTCAGGGCTCTGTGCGGGACACGAGTTCCTCCACCCCAAACTGCTCACACCATGTCGTTATAGAGCTGACTTTGTACACAGTGGGGGAGCGTAGTCACAGGGGAACAGAAAAAGGGTCTTCACCAAACCGTTACCACAAGGCTGGTAGAGCACCATTGTCTACAAAGTCCCGAAATGTGGAAATTGGGTCGATGCTTACTGCAGAGCCCAGGGAATGGGGACACTTCCCTCAATCACCAGCAGGTGTCACTCCAGATCCACCAATACAACAGGCTGACCTCTGGGAATTTTATGGAATATTCCCGCCTTTGAAGTTCAGAGCTCCGCCCACATCTGCAAGTTTTAGGTGCATTGCAGGTGTGCTGACCTGACCGCATACGTATATAGGAGACCCTGTATATATAGTATATAGGAGACTCTGTGTATATAGGAGACTCTGTGTATAGTATATAGGAGACTCTGTATATAGTATATAGGAGACTCTGTATATATAGTATATAGGAGACTCTGTATATAGTATATAGGAGACTCTGTATATAGTATATAGGAGACTCTGTGTATAGTATATAGGAGACTCTGTGTATATAGGAGACTCTGTATATAGTATATAGGAGACTCTGTATATAGTATATAGGAGACTCTGTGTATATAGTATATAGGAGACTCTGTGTATATAGGAGACTCTGTATATAGTATATAGGAGACTCTGTATATAGTATATAGGAGACTCTGTGTATATAGGAGACTCTGTGTATATAGTATATAGGAGACTCTGTGTATATAGGAGACTCTGTGTATATAGTATATAGGAGACTCTGTGTATATAGGAGACTCTGTGTATATAGGAGACTCTGTGTATATAGTATATAGGAGACTCTGTATATAGTATATAGGAGACTCTGTATATAGTATATAGGAGACTCTGTGTATATAGGAGACTCTGTGTATATAGGAGACTCTGTGTATATAGGAGACTCTGTGTATATAGTATATAGGAGACTCTGTGTATATAGGAGACTCTGTGTATATAGGAGACTCTGTGTATATAGTATATAGGAGACTCTGTATATAGTATATAGGAGACTCTGTATATAGTATATAGGAGACTCTGTGTATATAGGAGACTCTGTGTATATAGTATATAGGAGACTCTGTGTATATAGTATATAGGAGACTCTGTGTATATAGGAGACTCTGTGTATATAGTATATAGGAGACTCTGTGTATATAGTATATAGGAGACTCTGTGTATATAGGAGACTCTGTGTATATAGTATATAGGAGACTCTGTATATAGTATATAGGAGACTCTGTATATAGTATATAGGAGACTCTGTGTATATAGGAGACTCTGTGTATATAGTATATAGGAGACTCTGTATATAGTATATAGGAGACTCTGTGTATATAGGAGACTCTGTGTATAGTATATAGGAGACTCTGTGTATATAGGAGACTCTGTGTATATAGTATATAGGAGACTCTGTGTATATAGTATATAGGAGACTCTGTGTATATAGGAGACTCTGTGTATATAGTATATAGGAGACTCTGTGTATATAGGAGACTCTGTGTATATAGTATATAGGAGACTCTGTATATAGGAGACTCTGTATATAGTATATAGGAGACTCTGTGTATATAGTATATAGGAGACTCTGTGCATATAGTATATAGGAGACTCTGTGTATATAGTATATAGGAGACTCTGTGTATATAGTATATAGGAGACTCTGTGTATATAGTATATAGGAGACTCTGTGTATATAGGAGACTCTGTATATAGTATATAGGAGACTCTGTGTATATAGGAGACTCTGTGTATAGTATATAGGAGACTCTGTATATAGTATATAGGAGACTGTATATAGTATATAGGAGACTCTGTGTATATAGGAGACTCTGTGTATATAGTATATAGGAGACTCTGTATATAGTATATAGGAGACTATGTATATAGTATATAGGAAACTCTATGTATATAGGAGACTCTGTATATAGGAGACTCTATGTATATAGGAGACTCTGTATATAGGAGACTCTATGTATATAGGAGACTCTGTGTATAGTATATAGGAGACTCTGTATATAGTATATAGGAGGCTCTGTGTATATAGGAGACTCTGTATATAGGTGACCCTGCACCACCCTGATTCCTGCCCGCCCCCAGTCACTGCTCCACACTGCAACCTGCACCACCCTGTTCACTGCACCGCCTTGGTCGCTGCTCCACACTGCACCCAGCACCACCCTGGTCGCTGCTCCACACTGCACCCTGCACCACCCTGGTCGCTGCTCCACACTGCACCCTGCACCACCCTTGTCGCTGCTCCACACTGCACCCTGCACCACCCTGGTCGCTGCTCCACACTGCACCCTGCACCACCCTGGTCATTGCTCCACACTGCACCCTACACCACCCTGCTCACTGCTCCACCCTGATTCCTGCCCGCCCCCAGTCACTGCTCCACACTGCACCCTACACCACCCTGTTCACTGCTCCATACTGCACCGCCTTGGTCGCTGCTCCACACTGCACCCTGCACCACCCTGGTCATGGCTCCACACTGCTCCCTGCACCACCCTGGTCATGGCTCCACACTGCTCCCTGCACCACCCTGGTCATTGCTCCACACTGCACCCTGCACCACCCTGGTCATTGCTCCACACTGCACCCTGCACCACCCTGGTCATGGCTCCACACTGCTCCCTGCACCACCCTGGTCATTGCTCCACACTGCACCCTGCACCACCCTGGTCATTGCTCCACACTGCTCCCTGCACCACCTTGGTCATTGCTCCACACTGCACCCTGCACCACCCTGGTCATGGCTCCACACTGCACCCTGCACCACCCTGGTCATGGCTCCACACTGCTCCCTGCACCACCCTGGTCATTGCTCCACACTGCACCCTGCACCACCCTGGTCATTGCTCCACACTGCACCCTGCACCACCCTGGTCATTGCTCCACACTGCACCCTGCACCACCCTGGTCATTGCTCCACACTGCACCCTACACCACCCTGGTCATGGCTCCACACTGCACCACCCTGGTCAGTGCTCCACACTGCACCCTGCACCACCCTGGTCATGGCTCCACACTGCACCACCCTGGTCAGTGCTCCACACTGCACCCTGCACCACCCTGGTCAGTGCTCCAGCCTGCACCACCCCACATGACCTCCTAACCCCAGAGCACCTTTCATTACTATGGAAAAAATATAATCCAATAGCAGCAGGTCCTGACCTCCTAGGTTCTGAGTGTCCTGTCAGCATTTCCAAGAAACTCAGACACTACACGGCATGCATAATGCACCTAAAACCTACAGATGTGACCAGGCCATACTATTCTGCTGTATGCACCCCGGGTGGGTTTGGTCTCTTCCGTGGTTAGATTTGGGTGGCTGATGTGGGTTCTGTCTCCTCTGGGTTGGATTCTGCATGGGATCAGTCTCTTCTGGGGTGAGATCTGGTTGGGTTCTGTGTCTTTGGGGTTGTGTTCAGTATCTTCTGGGGTGAGATCTGTCTCTCTTCTGAGGTGGGTTTGGTTCTGGGTGGGTTCTTTTTCTTCTGAGGTAGGTTTTGTGTGGGATCTCTTTGGTTTCTTCAGGGGTGGGTTCTGTCTCTTCTGGGGTGGGATCTGGATAGGTTTTGTCTCATGTAAGGTGGGATCGGTCTCTTGGGGTTTCTTCTCGGGTGGGTTCTGTCTCTTCTGGGCTGGGATTGGGTGCAATCTCATCTGGGGTAGAATCTGGTTTTGTTCTGTCTCTTCTGGGGAGGGATCTGGATAGGTTTTGGGGATAGGTGAGTGGGGTGGGTTCTGTCTCCTCCGAGGTGGGGTTGGGATTGGGTGATATCCCTTCTGGAGTGGGATCTAGGTGGGTTTTGTCTCTTAGGTGGTATTTGAGTGGGTTCTGTCTCTTCTGGGTTGGGATCTGGATAGATTTAGTCTCTTCTGAGGTGGGTTCTGTCTCTTCTTGGGGGGGATTCTTGTTTGAAGTTCTGTCTCTTCTGGGGTGGGATTGGGTGGGTTTGGGCTCTTCTGGAGTGGGATCTAGTTGGGTTTTGTCTCTTCTGGGGGGGGGGGTTTCTTGTGTAGGTTCTGTCTCTTCTGGGGTGGAATCTAGTTGGGTTTTGTCTCTTCTGAGGTGGGCTTTGAGTGGGTTCTGTCTCTTCTAGGGGTTTTTCATTTTGTAAGTTCTGCCTCTTCTAGGTTGGGATTGGGCGCTATCTCTTGGGGGGGGGGGGGGGGGGGGGCTTTTGGGGGACCTGGGAGGGTTTTGTCTCTTCTCAGGTGGTATTTGAGTGGGATCTGTCTCTTCTGGGGTCTCTTCTGGGGTGGGATCCAACCCCATACCCACTCCCCCTGCCTTGAACCCCTGTGAGTAACTCATACAGCCAACTGACCATCCTACACCTTGGTCGGGTCACCTCCTGTACTTCTAGAAGTCGCATTTCTTCCACAGATGAGTCCACACACAGCAGACCATTTATATCTCCTCCCCTTTCCATCCATCCACAATCTCCGATACCGGGAAATGTGACCCCTGAAATCCTCCAAATATCCAGATTCTATTATATCCGTTATCACCAAGAATTGTATGGGCAAAATGGGCACAGCGGGTGTACAGACCCGGGAACTCAGCACAGGGATGGTGGGAACCCCTCATAATGGGCACAGCGGGTGTACAGACCCGGGAACTTAGCACAGGGATGGTGGGAACCCCTCATAATGGGCACAGCGGGTGTACAGACCCGGGAACTCGGCACAGGGATGGTGGGAACCCCTCATAATGGGCACAGCGGGTGTACAGACCCGGAACTCGGCACAGGGATGGTGGGAACCCCTCATAATGGGCACAGCGGGTGTACAGACCCGGGAACTCAGCACAGGGATGGTGGGAACCCCTCATAATGGGCACAGCGGGTGTACAGACCCGGGAACTCAGCACAGGGATGGTGGGAACCCCTCATAATGGGCACAGCGGGTGTACAGACCCGGGAACTCAGCACAGGGATGGTGGGAACCCCTCATAATGGGCACAGCGGGTGTACAGACCCGGGAACTCGGCACAGGGATGGTGGGAACCCCTCATAATGGGCACAGCGGGTGTACAGACCTGGGAACTCAGCACAGGGATGGTGGGAACCCCTCATAATGGGCACAGCGGGTGTACAGACCTGGGAACTCAGCACAGGGATGGTGGGAACCCCTCATAATGGGCACATAGGGTGTACAGACCCGGGAACTCAGCACAGGGATGGTGGGAACCCTCATAATGGGCACAGCGGGTGTACAGACCCGGGAACTCAGCACAGGGATGGTGGGAACCCCTCATAATGGGCACAGCGGGTGTACAGACCCGGGAACTCAGCACAGGGATGGTGGGAACCCCTCATAATGGGCACAGCGGGTGTACAGACCCGGGAACTCAGCACAGGGATGGTGGGAACCCTCATAATGGGCACAGCAGGCGTACAGACCCGGGAACTCGGCACAGGGATGGTGGGAACCCCTCATAATGGGCACAGCGGGTGTACAGACCCAGGAACTCAGCACAGGGATGGTGGGAACCCCTCATAATGGGCACAGCGGGTGTACAGACCCGGGAACTCAGCACAGGGATGGTGGGAACCCCTCATAATGGGCACAGCCGGTGTACAGACCCGGGAACTCGGCACAGGGATGGTGGGAACCCTCATAATGGGCACAGCGGGTGTACAGACCCGGAACTCAGCACAGGATGGTGGGAACCCCTCATAATGGGCACAGCGGGTGTACAGACCCGGGAACTCGGCACAGGGATGGTGGGGAACCCCTCATAATGGGCACAGCGTGTGTACAGACCCGGAACTCAGCACAGGGATGATGGGAACCCCTCATACTGGGCACAGCGGGTGTACAGACCCGGGAACTCAGCACAGGGATGGTGGGAACCCCTCATAATGGGCACAGCGGGTGTACAGACCCGGGAACTCGGCACAGGGATGGTGGGAACCCCTCATAATGGGCACAGCGGGTGTGGGAACCCCTCATAATGGGCACAGCGGGTGTACAGACCCGGGAACTCAGCACAGGGATGGTGGGAACCCCTCATAATGGGCACAGCGGGTGTACAGACCCGGGAACTCAGCACAGGGATGGTGGGAACCCCTCATAATGGGCACAGCGGGTGTACAGACCCGGGAACTCAGCACAGGGATGGTGAGAACCCTTCATAATGGGCACAGATGAGGTATTGCCCCTGGCCAATAGGGGGAGCTGATTTTTCTCCCAGAATCCCCTGCTCCTTGGGGGGGGGGGGGGCATACAGTCGGATATGGGCGATAAACTGTAAGTAATAGAAATGAAATCCTCAACAAAAGATAACAATCTCCTCCCCCGTCCAGAAGTGTATTGGGGGGGGGGGGGGGATGTAATGTATAGAAGGGGGGATGGGCAGTGGTGTATAGCAGGAAATGCCCTCATCTGCTTTTCTCTCCAGAAGGACGACGCTATTTATTCAGGCATCATGCAGGCTCGCCATCCACTTCCTGGCTTAAAATGCCAGCTCAGAGATGACACAAGCATGTAAGCCCTGGTGCCTGTGCAGTTCACAAATGTCTGACACAGATCAGCCCCTGCTGCATGTTCTCACCTTGTGACTTCCTACAAAGTTACATTGTACAGTCTGATCACCTGGGGGAAGGGGTTGGAGGGGAGACTGAGGAAATGCGTTCTCCTGCCTACAGCATAGTGACAACATGTCAGGCTAGACAAGGTTACAATGTACAGTCTGATGAGTGGGGGAGGGGAGGTCTGTGACCTGCGGTGACCTGTGTCGGTAATATGGTGGCTGCGCTGTGATGTGTGTAATGGGAAGTAGTTGTGTTTGCTCTCCTGTCGCTGTGCCAGGCTGAGGTGTGTCGGCTCCCGGCTGGTAAACAATGTTCCAGCACAGCGCCGGCTCCCGGGGGCGAGTCTCCTCTACAGAGGACAGAGATATTCTCTACCTGTGCTTGTCTCCAGGACTTCTCCAGAGCCTCCCCGTCCTCCGGAACTCCCTACCCCAATCTGTCCGACTATCTCCTACTAGAGGATCCCTGAAAACTCATCTCTTCAGCACCCTACCTGTGGCTTGGGAGCCCCATGTGTGGTCTCAGATCCTTGTCTATGGCTGGGGAGCCCCATGTGTGGTCTCAGCTCCTTGCCTATGGCTGGGGAGTCCCATGTGTGGTCTCAGCTCCTTGTCTATGGCTGGGGAGCCCCATGTGTGGTCTCAGCTCCTTGTCTATGGCTGGGGAGCCCCATGTGTGGTCTCAGCTCCTTGTCTGTGGCTGGGGAGCCTCATGTGTGGTCTCAGCTCCTTGTCTATGGCTCGGGAGCCCCATGTGTGGTCTCAGCTCCTTGTCTATGGCTCGGGAGCCTCATGTGTGGTCTCAGCTCCTTGTCTATGGCTGGGGAGCCCCATGTGTGGCCTCAGCTCCTTGCCTATGGCTGGGGAGTCCCATGTGTGGTCTCAGCTCCTTGTCTATGGCTGGGGAGCCCCATGTGTGGTCTCAACTCCTTGTCTATGGCTCGGGAGCCCCATGTGTGGTCTCAGCTCCTTGTTTATGGCTGGGGAGTCCCATGTGTGGTCTCAGCTCCTTGTCAATGGCTCGGGAGCCCCATGTGTGGTCTCAGCTCCTTGTCTGTGGCTGGGGAGCCTCATGTGTGGTCTCGGCTCCTTGTCTGTGGCTGGGGAGCCCCATGTGTGGTCTCAGCTCCTTGCCTATGGCTGGGGAGCCCCATGTGTGGTCTCAGCTCCTTGTCTATGGCTGGGGAGTCCCATGTGTGGTCTCAGCTCCTTGTCTGTGGCTGGGGAGCCTCATGTGTGGTCTCGGCTCCTTGTCTGTGGCTGGGGAGCCCCATGTGTGGTCTCAGCTCCTTGCCTATGGCTGGGGAGTCCCATGTGTGGTCTCAGCTCCTTGTCTATGGCTGGGGAGTCCCATGTGTGGTCTCAGCTCCTTGTCTGTGGCTGGGGAGCCTCATGTGTGGTCTCGGCTCCTTGTCTGTGGCTGGGGAGCCCCATGTGTGGTCTCAGCTCCTTGCCTATGGCTGGGGAGCCCCATGTGTGGTCTCAGCTCCTTGTTTATGGCTGGGGAGCCCCATGTGTGGCCTCGGCTCCTTGTTTATGGCTGGGGAGCCCCATGTGTGGTCTCAGCTCCTTGTCTGTGGCTGGGGAGCCCCATGTGTGGTCTCAGCTCCTTGACTATGGCTGGGGAGCCCCATGTGTGGTCTCAGCTCCTTGTCTGTGGCTGGGGAGCCCCATGTGTGGTCTCGGCTCCTTGTCTATTGCTGGGGAGCCCCATGTGTGGTCTCAGCTCCTTGCCTATGGCTCGGGTGCCCCATGTGTGGTTTCAGCTCCTTGTCTATGGCTCGGGAGCCCCATATGTGGTCTCAGCTCCTTGTCTATTGCTGGGGAGCCCCATGTGTGGTCTCGGCTCCTTGTCTATGGCTGGGGAGCCCCATGTGTGGTCTCGGCTCCTTGTCTATGGCTGGGGAGCCCCATGTGTGGTCTCAGCTCCTTGTCTGTGGCTGGGGAGCCCCATGTGTGGTCTCGGCTCCTTGTCTGTGGCTGGGGAGCCCCATGTGTGGTCTCAGCTCCTTGTTTATGGCTGGGGAGCCCCATGTGTGGTCTCAGCTCCTTGTCTATGGCTGGGGAGCCCCATGTGTGGTCTTGGCTCCTTGTCTATGGCTGGGGAGCCTCATGTGTGGTCTCGGCTCCTTGTCTATGGCTGGGGAGCCCCATGTGTGGTCTCGGCTCCTTGTCTATGGCTGGGGAGCCCCATGTGTGGTCTCGGCTCCTTGTCTATGGCTCGGGAGCCCCATGTGTGGTCTCAGCTCCTTGCCTATGTATGGGGAGCCCCATGTGTGGTCTCAGCTCCTTGTCTATGGCTGGGGAGCCCCATGTGTGGTCTTGGCTCCTTGTCTATGGCTGGGGAGCCTCATGTGTGGTCTCGGCTCCTTGTCTATGGCTGGGGAGCCCCATGTGTGGTCTCGGCTCCTTGTCTATGGCTGGGGAGCCCCATGTGTGGTCTCGGCTCCTTGTCTATGGCTCGGGAGCCCCATGTGTGGTCTCAGCTCCTTGCCTATGTATGGGGAGCCCCATGTGTGGTCTCATCTCCTTGTCTATGGCTGGGGAGTCCCATGTGTGGTCTCAGCTCCTTGTCTATGGCTGGGGAGCCCCATGTGTGGTCTCAGCTCCTTGTCTATGGCTGGGGAGCCCCATGTGTGGTCTCAGCTCCTTGTCTATGGCTGGGGAGCCCCATATGTGGTCTCAGCTCCTTGTCTATTGCTGGGGAGCCCCATGTGTGGTCTCGGCTCCTTGTCTGTGGCTGGGGAGCCCCATGTGTGGTCTCAGCTCCTTGTCTATTGCTGGGGAGCCCCATGTGTGGTCTCAGCTCCTTGTCTATGGCTGGGGAGCCCCATGTGTGGTCTCAGCTCCTTGCCTATGGCTGGGGAGTCCCATGTGTGGCCTCAGCTCCTTGTCTATGGCTGGGGAGCCCCATGTGTGGCCTCAGCTCCTTGTCTATGGCTCGGGAGCCCCATGTGTGGTCTCAGCTCCTTACCTGTGGCTCGGGAGCCCCATGTGTGGCCTCAGCTCCTTGTCTATGGCTCGGGAGCCCCATGTGTGGTCTCAGCTCCTTACCTGTGGCTCGGGAGCCCCATGTGTGGTCTCAGCTCCTTGCCTGTGGCTGGGGAGCCCCATGTGTGGTCTCGGCTCCTTGTCTGTGGCTGGGGAGCCCCATGTGTGGTCTCGGCTCCTTGCCTGTGGCTGGGGAGCCCCATGTGTGGTCTCGGCTCCTTGTCTGTGGCTGGGGAGCCTCATGTGTGGTCTCAGCTCCTTGTCTGTGGCTGGGGAGCCCCATGTGCTTCTCTCTTCCTAACCTGTGGCTCGGGAGTCCCATGTGGTTCTAGGTCTGATCCGGTATCACAGCTGTCTTGAAGAATGTGGGACTCCAGGCAGATCTATAATTACAGAACGATTTCTATACATTGTATTGCAGATGGTGGGAATACTTTAAGACGGCTGTGATACCAGATCAGACTTAGCTGAGAACCACATGGGTCTCCCAAGCCACACGTTAGAAGCTGCTAACTATATGGACACCCGAGCCACTAGTAGCCAAGATACCTGAATGTTGTAACTTCCTATGTTGTGTATTGTGTGTGACCTGAATGCTGCCTGAACTCTGCAGGCTGGTGCAGTGCGGCGTGCCTGGGGATCAGATGAGAGGATTGGTAGTCGTACTGTAGGGGGCGGAGTTTGGATCCACTTATATAGCCGTCCTGTTGGGATCTCGGTGATCTGTTCCTGGTTTCCCTCTACTTGGGGAATGTCTGGAAGCTCCGCCTTTTAAAGGGGAACGTGCGGTGGCAATGCATATTATTATTATTATTATTATAACAAAACTCTTTGCGGTAAATCTGAAAGCCGGCCTGTGGTGATTACACATTCCTACCTCCAGCCAGCAGGTGGAGCCCTTGTATTTTCCAGTGTCACCTTCTGTGTACAGAGCTCAGGAGCTCAAGCGGAATTTTGCACATTGACTCCGCCCCCTTCTCTGTCCCGCCCCTCTGAGGTTTGAATGAGAGGAGACACTTCTGGTGGGAATAGTTGGAGATGGGACTATAAGTGTCAGTAAAACATTGTGTCAGATTTGGGAGGGGGAGGGGGGATCGGCCAACATCTGCCCATCCCATGGCCGGTGTCCTCACTGCTCCAGCGCTGAGATGGAATAAGCTGGGAGTACCGGCGTTGGGCATTGATGTAAGCTCCTCCCCCACACCGGATTCTCTGTGCATGGCGCCGGTGTAGTTCACGTGATTGGTGGCTCAGAATTCCTTACAGTACTTCCTGCTTCAGCATGCCGAGGGGCGGAGCTGGGACCACAGATCTCGCTGTGACGTGTGCCGAAGGGGCGGAGCTGGGACCACAGAGCTCGCTGGGACCACAGATCTCGCTGTGACGTGTGCCGAAGGGGCGGAGCTGGGACCGCAGATCTCGTGTGCCGAGGGGTGGAGCCGGGAGTGCAGATTTCACTTTGACGTGTGCCGAGGGGCGGAGCTGGGACCGCAGAGCTGACTGTGCCGAGGGGCGAAGCTGGGACCGCAGATCTCGCTGTGACGTGTGCTTACGGGCGGAGCTGGGAGTGCAGATTTCACTGTGACGTGTGCCGAGGGGCGGAGCTGGGACCGCAGAGCTGACTGTGACGAGGGGTGGAGCTGGGAGTGCAGATTTCACTGTGACGTGAGCCGAGGGGCGGAGCTGGGACCGCAGAGCTGACTGTGACGAGGGGCGGAGCTGGGACCGCAGAGCTGACTGTGACGAGGGGCGGAGCTGGGACCGCAGAGCTGACTGTGACGAGGGGCGGAGCTGGGACCGCAGAGCTGACTGTGCCGAGGGGCGAAGCTGGGACCGCAGATCTCGCTGTGACGTGTGCCGAGGGGCGGAGCTGGGACCGCAGATCTCGTGTGCCTGAGGGGTGGAGCCAGGAGTGCAGATTTCACTGTGACGTGTGCCGAGGGGCGGAGCTGGGACAGCAGAGCTGACTGTGACGAGGGGCGGAGCTGGGACAGCAGAGCTGACTGTGACGAGGGGTGGAGCTGGGACCGCAGAGCTCGCTGTGACGAGGGGCGGAGCTGGGACTGCAGATCTCGCTGTGACGTGTGCTGAGGGGCGGAGCCGGGAGTGCAGATTTCACTGTGACGTGTGCCCAGGGGCGGAGCTGGGACCACAAAGCTCGCTGAGTCTATAGTACAGTAATGTGTCCGTCTGCTTATCTAACAACATGGGTAGAATTGTTGGCGGTGATCGGGCCGCTCTTCAAGGAACACTCCAACATTCTCCCTACGGCTTGGACTGGGGGCTCCTCTTTGGAGGGGTTTGTACTTTCATTGTTCTATCACTCCCCTCATTGGCTGACTGTTGGTATCCTTTAAATATGCACCCAGTGTGTCCTGGGTTCCAGCCCCGCCCACACTTAGGGTTGGATGGCCTAAAATTCTCAGGCGCACTGTGAAAATCCTGCTTAATCTTGGCTGTGAGGGACAAAGTAAGCAGTCGGGGGGGGGGGGGGGGGGCTCCTCCCGCACAGCCGCAGTGTCTTCTGGGTAAACGTTGGACGAGTTGCTGGAACTGAAGTGGAAAATTCTGACCAGCCAAGTCCGGGCGAAGGTCAGAGCCGACCCAGAGAGCCAATAGGAGGCAGCGCTCCCAGCCGGGGGCCCCTCCCCCTTCCCCTGCGCAGATGGGAATTCTTGGATGAGATTCTGTCCTTTGAGATGTTCTGTGATTGGCCGGACATGAACCTTCTGGAGCCCGCGCTGCGTCACTGGAAAGAACTGGAGTCAGGGGTGCAGCTGGCGTCTGAGGGGGGGGGCGTATGAAACCCCCTCTGGAGAAACGGGGGGGTTTCCTGTCTTGGGGACCCCCCTGTTTCATGTCTTGGGGACCCCTCTCCGTCCCACCCCTGCCTCCGGTCTTGGGGACCCCCTCTGTCTTTCCCCTGTCTTGGGGACCCCCCCTCCGTCCCTCCCCTGTCTTGGGGACCCCCCTCTGTCCCTCACGATTTCCTGTCTTGGGGACCCCCCTCTGTCCCTCACGATTTCCTGTCTTGGGGTCCCCCCCTCCACGGTTGCCCCACATGTTTCTTGTCCGGATGTCGGGGGAACAGGAAGTGAAGGTAGTCCCCCCCCCCCCCCCCAATGAGGATAATTCTACAATGAAGGAGTGTGGAATGTAGGGGACATTCCCATCTTCTTGCCCCCAGCTCTGGGGGATGGGCCCCAGATGAAGACCGCCCTGGTTCCTGAAGACTTCCTCTCAGGGGCCCGTCCTTTAGTTGGCCCCAAATATTACAGAAGCGCCAAATCGAAGTGGAAATCGCGATCAGCCGCGCTGTGTCCGTGATTCCGTGTATGGCGGTCATTTTTGGTATATTCTGTACCCCCCATTGGGGTCAGTCATGATGACCTGCCCCCCCCCCCCAACAGTGAAATGAGATCCCGAGCCACAATACTCCAAACTCCTTTCCTTATAATATCGTTTGTTTTGTTTTTTGTTACTTTGTATCATTTCTCCGCCCCCGGGGATCGCAGAGGTGACCATAAAAGGTCATGATGATGATGATGTCACCCGGGGATCTCCTGTAATCCCCGGAGTCCAATCAGATTAAAAATGAAAGTAGCGTTTCACTTTTTCTTAAAATAAAGAGGGGGAAAAAAAATCCCCTGTTTTTGTACAAAGGAAACTGTTGTGATAAGCAAAATGTTCAATAAAAACCTTTTTGATTCAAAAAAAAAAAAATAAAAAATAAAGAGGGGGGGGTGAAGTGTTGGAAAAACGCCCCCCCCCCCATTACTTCCTTCCCCTTGCAGAGCGCCCTACAAATGTTGAGAGATTAGCCCCCCCCCCCCATCCCCTCCAAATAAAGGGTGGGGGGAGGGGTGATGGTCTCTCATTATAATAAAAGGACACCCATATACTTGCCCCCTCCCAGGGCGATGAGTACAGGGGTGCCCCTCCCCCATCCCCACAAGGAATCGAAAGAAAAACAAATTGCCAATTCCGAAATACACATCTGACATAAAACGGAACTCTTGGATGGAATAAGAGGGTGGGGTGGGGGTTAGAATCCCTGCCAGGTGTCCCCCTGGGGAGATGTCCTTTCACTTCCTGTTGCCACAACAGGAAGTGGGGGGGGGGGGAGTCCCCCATTGGAATATTTCCCCTCTATTCCTGTTCTAGTGACAACCCACAATTTGGGGGTTTCTTTAGCTCTCGGGGTGGATCTACCTATCGGGGGGGGGGGGGGGGGCAGCAGAAAAAAAAATCCTGACAGAGTCTCTATCCCTCTGTTTTTTTTTTTTTTTTTGCTTTTGTAGTTCGACTTTTATTTTTGTTTACAAACTTTTTATTGTACAATTTTAATGTAAAGTTCTATCGATGATATAGAAGTAACAATTATAAAATTACTTCCAAGAGTAAAATAACGATATAATAAATGTTTTTATATTAAGTAAAATAGAAGATAAACAATAAAAGAACGAAATAATCATTTTGGATTTAAATAAACGGAGGAATCCGATTCTCATCCCACGAGGGATCGGAGTTCCAGAATTTGTTAAGGAGATTGTACAATCCGATTGGAAGATGTATGGTGGAGCGATTGATCCGATTGGCAGGAAATGACGTTACAATGTTGCGATTGGATCATGAGGTCACTGTGTGCCAAGCTTCACCGGAAACCGAGGAATCCTTAACCCTTCGTAGTCCATGTTTACTGAATGTGATCCCCCCCCACCCCCACCCACTGTGCTGGGCGGACTCACTCCTCTACTGGGGAGGGAAGGGTTAAATCCTCCCGCCTCTGCTGATTGGGTGGGGTGGTGCTCAGTCCCAGCAATGGGTGGGTGTGGGGGAGGGGCTTGTACCTGCTTGCTGTGTCCTGAGCGCCCCCCCTCCCCTCCCCCTGCTTCCAGTCTGCTCTCCAGCACTGACCAGCACTGACACAAGGTAAGGCTCACCCTCTATAGCACTGCCCTGGGCTGTGGGGCTGTACACTGCGGCTGACCGTCTACTTATCGATCGCCTGTTTCCTGTTGTCCTGTGTGCCCCGGGGGCGCTGCTGATCAGAAGGTAATGGGAAATTTCCTCCCCACCCCCCACCCACCTGTCACTTCCCCTTCCCTGGGAACATGCTGGGGATGTACAGAACCTTCCCTGGGAACATGCTGGGGATGTACGGAACCTTCCCTGGGAACATGCTGGGGATGTACGGAACCTTCCCTGGGAACATGCTGGGGATGTACAGAACCTTCCCTGGGAACATGCTGGGGATGTACAGAACCTTCCCTGGGAACATGCTGGGGATGTACGGAACCTTCCCTGGGAACATGCTGGGGATGTACAGAACCTTCCCTGGGAACATGCTGGGGATGTACAGAACCTTCCCTGGGAACATGCTGGGGATGTACGGAACCTTCCCTGGGAACATGCTGGGGCAGTACGGAACCTTCCCTGGGAACATGCTGGGGCAGTACGGAACCTTCCCTGGGAACATGCTGGGGCAGTACGGAACCTTCCCCGGGAACGCGCTGGGGCAGTACGGAACCTTCCCCGGGAACGCGCTGGGGCAGTACGGAACCTTCCCCGGGATCATGCTGGGGATGTACGGAACCTTCCCTGGGAACATGCTGGGGATGTACGGAACCTTCCCTGGGAACATGCTGGGGATGTACGGAACCTTCCCTGGGAACATGCTGGGGATGTACGGAACCTTCCCTGGGAACATGCTGGGGATGTACGGAACCTTCCCTGGGAACATGCTGGGGATGTACGGAACCTTCCCTGGGAACATGCTGGGGATGTACGGAACCTTCCCTGGAAACATGCTGGGGATGTACGGAACCTTCCCTGGAAACATGCTGGGGATGTACGGAACCTTCCCTGGGAACATGCTGGGGATGTACGGAACCTTCCCTGGGAACATGCTGGGGATGTACGGAACCTTCCCTGGGAACATGCTGGGGATGTACGGAACCTTCCCTGGGAACATGCTGGGGATGTACGGAACCTTCCCTGGGAACATGCTGGGGATGTACGGAACCTTCCCCGGGAACATGCTGGGGATGTACGGAACCTTCCCTGGGAACATGCTGGGGATGTACGGAACCTTCCCTGGGAACATGCTGGGGCAGTACGGAACCTTCCCTGGGAACATGCTGGGGATGTACGGAACCTTCCCTGGGAACATGCTGGGGATGTACGGAACCTTCCCTGGGAACATGCTGGGGCAGTACGGAACCTTCCCTGGGAACATGCTGGGGCAGTACGGAACCTTCCCTGGGAACATGCTGGGGATGTACGGAACCTTCCCTGGGAACATGCTGGGGAGGTACGGAACCTTCCCTGGGAACATGCTGGGGCAGTACGGAACCTTCCCTGGGAACATGCTGGGGATGTACAGAACCTTCCCCGGGATCGTGCTGGGGCAGTACGGAACCTTCCCCGGGATCGTGCTGGGGCAGTACGGAACCTTCCCCGGGAACGTGCTGGGGCAGTACGGAACCTTCCCCGGGATCGTGCTGGGGCAGTACGGAACCTTCCCCGGGATCGTGCTGGGGCAGTACGGAACCTTCCCCGGGAACGTGCTGGGGCAGTACGGAACCTTCCCCGGGAACGTGCTGGGGCAGTACGGAACCTTCCCCGGGAACGTGCTGGGGCAGTACGGAACCTTCCCCGGGAACGTGCTGGGGCAGTACGGAACCTTCCCCGGGAACGTGCTGGGGCAGTACGGAACCTTCCCCGGGAACGTGCTGGGGCAGTACGGAACCTTCCCCGGGAATGCGCTGGGGCAGTACGGAACCTTCCCCGGGAATGCGCTGGGGCAGTACGGAACCTTCCCCGGGAACATGCTGGGGCAGTACGGAACCTTCCCCGGGATCATGCTGGGGCAGTACGGAACCTTCCCCGGGAATGCGCTGGGGCAGTACGGAACCTTCCCCGGGATCATGCTGGGGCAGTACGGAACCTTCCCCGGGATCATGCTGGGGCAGTACGGAACCTTCCCCGGGAACATGCTGGGGCAGTACGGAACCTTCCCCGGGAACATGCTGGGGCAGTACGGAACCTTCCCTGGGAACATGCTGGGGCAGTACGGAACCTTCCCTGGGAACGTGCTGGGGCAGTACGGAACCTTCCCCGAGAACATGCTGGGGCAGTACGGAACCTTCCCTGGGAACATGCTGGGGCAGTACGGAACCTTCCCCGGGAACATGCTGGGGCAGTACGGAACCTTCCCCGGGAACGCGCTGGGGCAGTACAGAACCTTCCCCGGGATCAGGCTGGGGCTTGTAGTTCCTCCAGTCTGCAGGGATGGCAGAGCGTTGTCATGGTCGATGTTTGCTGGGAACGCGCTCTCCCTCGCTGCCAGTCCCCTGTCACCCCCGGCACCAATTAGTCAGCCAGGCGCAGCGAATGGCACGGCGGGGGAGGGGGAGATGGGTGTGTGCCAAGCCTTTAGGAAGTTGCCATGTAGCGGGATGGGTGGTCAGTGAAGGGTTAATGTTCTCTGTACACCCACGTCCTGTTATGGCCCCAGGTCTGTGTACACAGTGCTAGATATCAGAGACGGGGGGGGGGGGGGGGCTGAACGGGAGAAACCGCGCCTGGCCAGATCCATAATAATTGTCATATCTGCTATGAGGACTGAGGCCGGGGAGATCAGACTATATATACAAGGACTGAGGCCGGGGAGATCAGACTATATACAAGGACTGAGGCCGGGGAGATCAGACTATATACACAAGGACTGAGGCGGGGAGATCAGACTATATATACAAGGACTGAGGCGGGGAGATCAGACTATATATACAAGGATTGAGGCCGGGGAGATCAGACTATATACAAGGATTGAGGCCGGGGAGATCAGACTATATACAAGGACTGAGGCCGGGGAGATCAGACTATATACAAGGATTGAGGCCGGGGAGATCAGACTATATACAAGGACTGAGGCCGGGGAGATCAGACTATATATACAAGGACTGAGGCCGGGGAGATCAGACTATATATACAAGGATTGAGGCCGGGGAGATCAGACTATATATACAAGGATTGAGGCCGGGGAGATCAGACTATATACAAGGACTGAGGCCGGGGAGTTCAGACTATATATACAAGGATTGTATAATATAGAGGTGATGGCGGGGAGGAGAAGTATAATATAGAGGAGATGGTGGGGAGGAGATGGCGGGGAGGAGAAGTATAATATAGAGGAGATGGTGGGGAGGAGATGGCGGGGAGGAGAAGTATAATATAGAGGAGATGGCGGGGAGGAGAAGTATAATATAGAGGAGATGGCGGGGAGGAGAAGTATAATATAGAGGAGATGGCGGGGAGGAGAAGTATAATATAGAGGAGATGGCGGGGAGGAGAAGTATAATATAGAGGAGATGGCGGCGAGGAGAAGTATAATATAGAGGAGATGGTGGGGAGGAGAAGTATAATATAGAGGAGATGGCGGGGAGGAGAAGTATAATATAGAGGAGATGGCGGGGAGGAGAAGTATAATATAGAGGAGATGGCGGGGAGGAGAAGTATAATATAGAGGAGATGGCGGGGAGGAGAAGTATAATATAGAGGAGATGGCGGGGAGGAGAAGTATAATATAGAGGAGATGGCGGGGAGAAGTATAATATAGAGGAGATGGCGGGGAGGAGAAGTATAATATAGAGGAGATGGCGGGGAGGAGAGGTATAATATAGAGGAGATGGTGGGGAGGAGGAGAAGTATAATATAGAGGAGATGGCGGGGAGGAGAAGTATAATATAGAGGAGATGGTGGGGAGGAGATGTATAATATAGAGGAGATGGCGGGGAGGAGAAGTATAATATAGAGGAGATGGTGGGGAGGAGAAGTATAATATAGAGGAGATGGCGGGGAGGAGAGGTATAATATAGAGGAGATGGCGGGGAGGAGAAGTATAATATAGAGGAGATGGCGGGGAGGAGAAGTATAATATAGAGGAGATGGCGGGGAGGAGAAGTATAATATAGAGGAGATGGCGGGGAGGAGAAGTATAATATAGAGGAGATGGTGGGAGGAGAAGTATAATATAGAGGAGATGGCGGGGAGGAGAAGTATAATATAGAGGAGATGGTGGGGAGGAGATGTATAATATAGAGGAGGTGGCGGGGAGGAGAAGTATAATATAGAGGAGATGGCGGGGAGGAGAAGTATAATATAGAGGAGATGGCGGGGAGGAGAGGTATAATATAGAGGAGATGGCGGGGAGGAGAAGTATAATATAGAGGAGATGGTGGGGAGGAGAAGTATAATATAGAGGAGATGGTGGGGAGGAGAAGTATAATATAGAGGAGATGGCGGGGAGGAGAGGTATAATATAGAGGAGATGGCGGGGAGGAGAAGTATAATATAGAGGAGATGGCGGGGAGGAGAAGTATAATATAGAGGAGATGGCGGGGAGGAGAAGTATAATATAGAGGAGATGGCGGGGAGGAGAAGTATAATATAGAGGAGATGGCGGGGAGGAGAAGTATAATATAGAGGAGATGGCAGGGAGGAGAGGTATAATATAGAGGAGATGGTGGGGAGGAGAAGTATAATATAGAGGAGATGGCGGGGAGGAGAAGTATAATATAGAGGAGATGGCGGGGAGGAGAAGTATAATATAGAGGAGATGGCGGGGAGGAGAAGTATAATATAGAGGAGATGGCGGGGAGGAGAAGTATAATATAGAGGAGATGGCGGGGAGGAGATGTAGAATATAGAGGAGATGGCGGGGAGGAGAGGTATAATATAGAGGAGATGGCGGGGAGGAGAAGTATAATATAGAGGAGATGGTGGGGAGGAGAGGTATAATATAGAGGAGATGGTGGGGAGGAGAAGTATAATATAGAGGAGATGGCGGGGAGGAGAGGTATAATATAGAGGAGATGGCGGGGAGGAGAAGTATAATATAGAGGAGATGGTGGGGAGGAGAAGTAGAATATAGAGGAGATGGCGGGGAGGAGAAGTATAATATAGAGGTGATGGCGGGGAGGAGAAGTAGAATATAGAGGAGATGGTGGGGAGGAGAAGTATAATATAGAGGAGATGGCGGGGAGGAGAAGTATAATATAGAGGAGATGGCGGGGAGGAGAAGTATAATATAGAGGAGATGGCGGGGAGGAGAAGTATAATATAGAGGAGATGGTGGGGAGGAGAAGTATAATATAGAGGAGATGGTGGGGAGGAGAGGTATAATATAGAGGAGATGGCGGGGAGGAGAAGTAGAATATAGAGGAGATGGCGGGGAGGAGAGGTATAATATAGAGGAGATGGCGGGGAGGAGAGGTATAATATAGAGGAGATGGCGGGGAGGAGAGGTATAATATAGAGGAGATGGTGGGAGGAGAAGTATAATATAGAGGAGATGGTGGGGAGGAGAAGTATAATATAGAGGAGATGGCGGGGAGGAGAAGTATAATATAGAGGAGATGGCGGGGAGGAGAAGTATAATATAAAGGAGATGGCAGGGAGGAGAGGTATAATATAGATACATTAATAAAAAATGGCAGTTGAACGGCTCTATACAGGAAGTGGAGGGCGGTAGAGCGGTGATGAATGGGAGGGGCCTATTTCCAGGAAGAAGTATCCAGACTCTGTAGGACCTCCTGGATGACTTTGGTGACCACCTGTAGGCTGTCCTCGGCTGTGGTGGTTATGGCGGTGGGGGCACTCCCTGGACTATATATACCCACCTTGTCCATAGTCCATCTGTTTTTGAGACCCCTAAGCCATGGCTCTTATGTGCCTATGTTCCAGAGATAATGGTGCCTCTGTGCCTGGGGACGGGCGCAGGGCCTCTGTGCCTGGGGGGGGGCGCAGGGCTTCTGTGCCTGGGGGGGGCGCAGGGCCTCTGTGTTGGGGGGGGGGGGGGCGCAGGGCCTCTGGGTCTGGGGGTGGGGGGGCAGGGCCTCTGTGGGGGGGGTGGGGGGGCGCAGGGCCTCTGTGGTGGGGTGGGGGGAGCAAAGCTTCTGTGCCTGGGGGGGCGCAGGGCCTCTGTGGTGGGGCGAGCAGGGACTCTGTGCCTGGGGGTGGGGGGGGCAGGGCCTCTGGATCTGGGCGGGGCAGGGCCTCTGTGGTGGGGTGGGGGGTGCAGGGCCTCTGGGGGTGGGGGGGGCAGGGCCTCTGGGGTGGGGGGGGGGCAGGGCCTCTGTGGTGGGGTGGGGGGCGGGGGGCAGGGGGGGGGGCCCCTGGGGGCTGGGGTGGTGGGGGGGGGGGGCAGGGCCTCTGTGCCTGGGGTGGGGGGGGCAGGGCCTCTGTGGGGTGGGGCAGGGCCTCTGTGCCTGGGGGGGGGGCGCAGGGCCTCTGTGCCTGGGGGCGCCTAGAATTGATCGAAATCCTTTCTATGACAGACTGTAAGCTCTAACAATTTTAATTGACAACCTGGTATTGGATCTGTAGGGGCCCCGGGTCTTCTCTTTGGCCCCTGACATGTTCTCTCATGCTATCAGGTGGATTATATCCTCTGCCTGGTGTTCAGATGTGACCCCCCCCCCCCCCCCCCAGGGTCTGAAGTGTAGCCGTCCATTAACCTAATTGATAGCGGATCTATAATTACCTGAAGTAGTAAATTCCATCATAGGATTATCCGGGCCGGCATTGTGGCGGAGCTCCGGACGGAGAAATGCCCGATGTGCCATCTGTACCAGTGAGGGATTATGGGTAATGTTCTTCTATAGACAACACACAATGTGATCCTCTGTATTGGGCAATACTCAGGTAATGAAATCTTTGTTTCAGTAGGAACACAGGAAGGAACAAAAACCTGGCAGAGGACCCCCCCCCACCCCCCCTCCCAAATCTTCCACACACTAGAACACCTTCAACCTTTCCCCATCTCTCCAAGGTCAGGGAGTGAAATGTCCACATGGTAGCAAAACCAACCCAGAGGATCTAACCCCCCCCCCCCCTCCATAGAAAACTAGGTTTTTGGTATCTTTGACTGGAGATGAATTTTAATATGGGGGGGGGGGAAGATGTAAGAACCATCTGTAGTCTGCCCACCCATAAGTGGCTGTAGCATAAGGTGGATTGGTGCCGGGCGGTGAGACCAGCGCCCCCCCGATATTGTAGGGGAACTCCGGCAGTTGTGGGAATTCTGGGTGGTTGGAAAGCCAACGATCGGCAGTTCATTCATATTAGATGGATTAGAGGCGGCGGAGAGCTGCGCTAATTGCTTCACTTCTAATCCGCCTCTAGACGGGCCTGATCCCCCGACCACCCGCTGGGCACGAGCTGGCAGAGAGACCGCCACTCCAATCCTGACCCCATAGAGTGCGCTCAACGCCGGCCACACAAACCTCCATATATTATATTATATTCCTCTATAACACAAAGGATAGAAACTCACTTTGGGTGCACCAAACCCAGCTATTACCATATAAAGCTAGCCGTGATGTCATCACTGCTGTACATAGCCTGAGAGCTGTAGGAGGGGCCCAGCAGGCTCCACCCACTACAGGAGGAGCAGAGACAAGACCATTCCCTCTGCACAAGGAGAGAGCAGAGCTGTAGGAGGGGCCCAGCAGGCTCCACCCACTACAGGAGGGGGCGGAGACGAGACCATTCCCTCTGCACAAGGAGAGAGCAGAGCTGTAGGAGGGGCCCAGGAGGCTCCACTCATTACAGGAGGGGGCGGAGACGAGACCATTCCCTCTGCACAAGGAGAGAGCAGAGCTGTAGGAGGGGCCCAGCAGGCTCCACCCACTACAGGAGGAGCAGAGACCAGATCAGTCCCCCTGCACAAGGAGAGAGCAGAGATGTAGGAGGGGCCCAGGAGGCTCCACTCATTACAGGAGGGGGCGGAGACGAGACCATGCCCTCTGCACAAGGAGAGAGCAGAGCTGTAGGAGGGGCTCAGGAGGCTCCACCCATTACAGGAGGGGGCGGAGACGAGACCATTCCCACTGCACAAGGAGAGAGCAGAGCTGTAGGAGGGGCTCAGAAGGCTCCACCCACTACAGGAGGGGGCGGAGACAAGACCATTCCCTCTGCACAAGCAGAGAGCAGAGCTGTAGCAGGGGCCCAGGAGGCTCCACCCATTACAGAAGGGGGCGGAAACAAGACCAGTCCCCTGCACAAGGAGAGCAGAGCTGTAGCAGGGGCCCAGGAGGCTCCACCCATTACAGAAGGGGGCGGAAACAAGACCAGTCCCCCTGCACAAGGAGAGCAGAGCTGTAGGAGGGGCTCAGGAGGCTCCACCTACTACAGGAGGGGGCGGAGACAAGACCATTCCCTCTGCACAAGGAGAGAGCAGAGATGTAGGAGGGGCCCAGGAGGCTCCACCCACTACCAAAGGGGGCGGAGACGAGACCAGTCCAAACCAGTATTATCTCGGGGTTCAGCTTTAAATATACTATAGAGAATCTGTCCAATTAGAACACAGAACCCTGGCAGAGAGTCTAATCCCCCCCCCCCCCCCCCCCCCCCCCCCCCCATTATTTTATCCAAACTGAGTGCAGGCTCCGCGGTCAGGAAAGTTTCTTGTTTATATAAGTGTTACAAAGTTTCAGTGAACGTTTTGTATCTCTTCCTCTATCAGATATCAGTGTGGGGTCGGGGTGTCCATCTGGCAGTTGAATGTGTTTCTTTTCGTTTATATAAACGTCTCAGTAAAGTTTTTGTATCGGATGAGATTGGGGGGTGTGGTCGGTGTCGTCCAATCAGGGAGGGGCTCTGTTTATATAAACGTCTCATCGGATGAGATTGGGGTGTGTGTGGTCGGTGTCGTCCAATCAGGAAGTCTCATCGGATGAGATTGGACGACACCGACCACACACCCCCCCCCCAATCGGGAAGGCGCTCTGTTTATATAAACGTCTCATCGGATGAGATTGGGGGGTGTGGGGTCGGTGTCGTCCAATCAGGAAGTCTCATCGGATGAGATTGGGGGGGGTGTGGTCGGTGTCGTCCAATCAGGAAGTCTCATCGGATGAGATTGGGGTGTGTGTGGTCGGTGTCGTCCAATCGGGAAGTCTCATCGGATGAGATTGGGGGGTGTGTGGTGGTCGGTGTCGTCCAATCGGGAAGGCGCTCTGTTGATATAAACGTCTCATTGGATGAGATTGGGGTGTGTGGTGGTCGGTGTCGTCCAATCAGGAAGCCGCTCTGTTTATATAAAAGTCTCATCGGATGAGATTGGGGGGTGTGTGGTCGGTGTCGTCCAATCAGGAAGTCTCATCGGATGAGATTGGGGGGTGTGTGGTCGGTGTCGTCTCATCGGATGAGATTGGGGGGTGTGTGGTCGGTGTCGTCCAATCAGGAAGTCTCATCGGATGAGATTGGGGTGTGTGGGGTCGGTGTCGTCTCATCGGATGAGATTGGGGTGTGTGTGGTCGGTGTCGTCCAATCAGGAAGTCTCATCGGATGAGATTGGACGACACCGACCACACACCCCCCAATCGGGAAGGCGCTCTGTTTATATAAACATCTCATCGGATGAGATTGGGGGGTGTGGGGTCGGTGTCGTCCAATCAGGAAGTCTCATCGGATGAGATTGGGGTGTGTGTGGTCGGTGTCGTCCAATCAGGAAGTCTCATCGGATGAGATTGGGGGGTGTGTGGTGGTCGGTGTCGTCCAATCAGGAAGTTTCATCGGATGAGGATTGGGGGGGGGGTGTGTGGTCGGTGTCGTCTCATCGGATGAGATTGGGGTGTGTGTGGTCGGTGTCGTCCAATCAGGAAGTCTCATCGGATGAGATTGGGGTGTGTGTGGTCGGTGTCGTCCAATCGGGAAGTCTCATCGGATGAGATTGGGGGGTGTGTGGTCGGTGTCGTCCAATCAGGAAGTCTCATCGGATGAGATTGGGGGGTGTGTGGTCGGTGTCGTCCAATCAGGAAGTCTCATCAGATGAGATTGGGTGTGTGTGTGGTCGGTGTCGTCCAATCAGGAAGTCTCATCGGATGAGATTGGGGTGTGTGTGGTCGGTGTCGTCCAATCAGGAAGTCTCATCGGATGAGATTGGGGGGTGTGGGGTCGGTGTCGTCCAATCGGGAAGTCTCATCGGATGAGATTGGGGGGTGTGGGGTCGGTGTCGTCCAATCAGGAAGTCTCATCGGATGAGATTGGGGGGTGTGTGGTCGGTGTCGTCCAATCAGGAAGCCGCTCTGTTTATATAAACGTCTCTGTAAAGTTTTTGTATCTCTTCTGAGGAGGAAAAGAAAGTTTGTAAATATTATTCTTCCTCTCTTCCCAGGCCCAGAGGGGGGCGGGGCTGTCCTGGCACACGCAGGGTTAATCTTGGGCCCCTCCCCCCTCTGAAGAATGGGAGGAAGGGAGGAGGCGCTGAGATAAAAGTACAAATAGTGTGAGACATGAGGCTGGGGAGCTCCGGGGGACGGTGAGGGTCGGGGGAGGCCAGCTCAGGATAACATGCAGTGACCCCTGGCTCGGCCCCCTGTGCTCTGCTGTGATTGGGATCTGTGCCCCCCCCCCCCCCCCCCGGACCCCCCCTGGTGTCAGAGGACATGGCTGGTAGGGGAGTCCGGTGAGGCCTCTTATAAGGGAGGCTGAGAGACCCCCCTCCCCCCCCCCTCCCCGGACTGACAGCTGGAGGCGGTGTGGATGTCTGTCAATGGAAGTTCTAAGAGACTCTGTTGTACATTTCACTTTTCAGATGTCATCGTACAAGAGGGCGACACTGGACGAGGAGGAGCTGGTGGACTCCATCGGTGAGGGCGAGGTCTACCCCAATGGAGTGCAGGTGAGGACCGACCCCCACTGTGTTTATCCTGAACAACCCCCCCTCCCCCCCCCATGTAGGTGTCCTGAACCCAAATGTGTGGATCTTACCTGTTCATGTGACCCCCGAGTGTCCCGACCCCTGGGTGGTGTCTGTGTGCCCCCCCCCCCAACCACGGATGGTTCTTCTGTCCCCTGACCAACCCCCCCCCCCCCCGCCATTCTTGCAGGTCTATCTGTGTGTGACCCCCAGATGGTCTGTGTTCTCCTACCCTCCCCCTCCATACCTGAAAGGTGTCCTGAACCCCCCAAATGTGTGAATCTTACCTGTGCATGTGACCCCCGAGTGTCCCGACCCCCGGGTGGTGTCTGTGTGCCCCCCCCCCAACCACGGGTGGTTCTTCTGTCCCCTGACCAACCCTCCACCACTCTTGCAGGTCTATCTGTGTGTGACCCCCAGATGGTCTGTGTTGTCCCCAAACCTGGATGGTGTCCTGGAACCCCCCCCCCCAAATGTGTGGGTCTACCTGTGTATGTGACCCCCAAGTGTCCCAAACTCCGGGTGGTGTCTGTGTGTCCCCAAACCTGGATGGTTCTTCTGTCTCCTGACCAACCCTCCACCATTCTTGCAGGTCTACCTGTGTTTGATGCCAGATGGTCTTTGTTCTCCTACCCCCCCAACCTGAAAGGTGTCCTGAACCCCCCAACTGTGTGGGTCTACCGGTGTATGTGACCCCCCAAGTGTCCCGACCCCCGGGTGCTATTTGTGTGTCCCGCCAACCCTAGATGTTTTTTCTGTCTCTTGACCAACCCTCTGCCATTCTTGCAGGTCTGTGTGTGACCCCCAGATGGTCTGTGTTGTCCCCAAACCTGGATGGTGTCTTAACCCCCCCCCCTCCCCAATTATGTGGATCTTGCCTGTTCATGTGACCCCCGAGTGGTGTCTGTGTGTCCCCCCAACCACGGATGGTTCTTGTGTCCCCTGACCAACCCTCCACCATTATTGCAGGTCTATCTGTGTGTGACCCCCAGATGGTCTGAGTTGTACCCCCAACCGGGATGGTGTCCTCGAACCCCCCCCCCCCAAATGTGTGGGTCTACCTGTGCATGTGACCCCTGAGTGTCCCGACCCCGAGCGGTGTCTGTGTGTCTCCTGACCAGCCCCCCCATCCCTGCAGGTATCCTGAACTGAACCTCCGAATGTCTGGATCTACCCATGACCCCAGATGGTGTCTTCTGTGTATGTGACCCCAGATGGTGTCTGTGTGTGTTTGCCCCCCCCCCCCGCCATCCCTCCCCCCCCTTCAGTGATGTCCTGACCCCCCCCCCCCCAACGCGTGGATCTATGTGTGTGTGGTGTGTGTGTGTGTTTGGACCCCCCCCAACGCGTGGATCTATGTGTGTGTGTGTGTGTGTGTGTGTGTCCCCTGACCCCAGATGGTTTGGTCTCCTGACCAAACCCCTAGGTCTACTTGTGTATGTGACCCCCCCCCCACCCCTGGCACTTGGGGTAGGGTCTGTGTCCCCCGACCCTCCTACATGATTTGATCTGTGTTCTGTTACATTGTTTCCCTTACACTGACACATTTATTTCCTCTGTGGTTGCTCGGACATGCGGGTTCCATGTTTCCACCACGTGTGTCGGGATTTATGGTGCCCATTATAGATAATTGATTTCAGCCCCGGGCTCTGTTTTCCCAGCGGTGTGATGTAACCCGATGTCTGTCCTTCCTGCTGTTAGGGCCTATTGGAGGCGCTCATTTTTACTTTTCAGCATGTTGGAAAATCTTTGGGTGCTCCTCCTTAGTCTGCCAAGTCACAGAAGACACAGCAACAAGCCTGGCAGGACTGACGGCAGCGGATGGGGGCTGTCCTGGTGATGCAGTTCTGCGTTGCGGCTCTATGGTGGCCGTCATCCAGAAAGTTGGAAGGGGAGCCACTTCTGTCCAGGCACACAAACCTGTATGTGGGGGCCCGGCGGTGTCTATAGACGTTGGCACAGGCTTGACACACACATCCAAGGTCCAGATATGACATCTTCCATGTTTTGTTGCTGTTAGGCAGGATTAGGGTGTTAGGGGTGGGCATAGGTGGTAGTCCTTGAAGGAGGCGGGAGTATGTGGTGGACCTGGGGGATGTTTGGGGAAGGCGTGCATGGTAGCTTTGGGGGTGTTGGAGGAAGGAGTATGAAGGGGGGGGTATGCAGGGGGGGGGGGTATGCAGGGGGGGGTATGCAGGGGAAGGGGGGGGTGTTGGGGAAGGAGTATGCAGGGGGGGGGGGAGTATGCAGGGGAAGGGGGTGTTGGGGGGGGGGGGTATGAGGTAGTCTTGCTTGTTGGGGGAAGGCGTACATGGTAGCTTTGGGGGTGTTGCAAGGAGGAGTTTGAGGTAGTCTTGCGTGTTGGGGGAAGGAGTATGCAGGTGGGGGGGGAGGAGTATGAGGTAGTCTTGGGATTGTTGGAAGGAGTAAGAGGTAGTCTTGGAATTGTTGGGGGAAGGAGTATGAGGTAGTCTTGGGATTTTTGGGGAAAGGAGTATGAGGTAGTCTTGAGATTGTTGGGGGAAGGAGTATGAGGTAGTCTTGGGATTGTTGGGGGCGAAGGAGTATGAGGTAGTCTTGGGATTGTTGGGGGCGAAGGAGTATGAGGTAGTCTTGGGATTGTTGGGGGAAGGAGTATGAGGTAGTCTTGGGATTGTTGGGGGCGAAGGAGTATGAGGTAGTCTTGGGATTGTTGGGGGCGAAGAAGTATGAGGTAGTCTTGGGATTGTTGGGCGCAAAGGAGTATGAGGTAGTCTTGGGATTGTTGGGGGGGAAGGAGTATGAGGTAGTCTTGGGATTGTTGGGGGCGAAGGAGTATGAGGTAGTCTTGGGATTGTTGGGGGCGAAGGAGTATGAGGTAGTCTTGGGATTGTTGGGGGCGAAGGAGTATGAGGTAGTCTTGGGATTGTTGGGGGGGAAGGAGTATGAGGTAGTCTTGGGATTGTTGGGGGCGAAGGAGTATGAGGTAGTCTTGGGATTGTTGGGGGCGAAGGAGTATGAGGTAGTCTTGGGATTGTTGGGGGCGAAGGAGTATGAGGTAGTCTTGGGATTGTTGGGGGCGAAGGAGTATGAGGTAGTCTTGGGATTGTTGGGGGAAGGAGTAAGAGGTAGTCTTGGGATTGTTGGGGGAAGGAGTATGAGGTAGTCTTGGGATTGTTGGGGGCGAAGGAGTATGAGGTAGTCTTGGGATTGTTGGGGGCGAAGGAGTATTTGGACAGACCATCGCCCCTAGGACCAAGGCCAAGAGTCTCTGAGTCATTTTTGACTCAGAAATGTCAATGGGTGCCCAAATAGGAGCAGTAGTCAGTGGTTCTCACCATCTGCTCCGCCTGCTACGCAGACTCATCCCCTTCATTCCAAAGGAGGACAAAGCAGTGGTAGTTGGAACAGTCATTAATTCACGACTGGACTACGCAAACTCCCTTTACATAGGTTTACCCCAATATCAACTTGCGCGCTTACAACTTATCCAAAACACGGCGGCAAGGCTGATAACAGGAAAAAAAAACCCTGGGAATCCATTTCCCCTTCCCTGAGGAGCCTACACTGGCTAACCGTAAAGAATCGGGTCATATTCAAGACCCTCTGCCTCACCCACAAATGCACCCATGGAGACGCCCCCCAATACCTTCTCGAGAAAATAAAACACTACACGCCTAATCGCAGTCTCCGATCGTCTAACCAAAACCTCCTCCTCATTCCCAAATCCCGCTACAAATCTAAGGGGGAACGGAGATTCGCTGTCCAAGGACCATGGCTATGGAACGCTCTACCGAACGATATCCGCATGGAAGAAAACCATCAGGCCTTCAGGAAAAAACTCAAGACCTACCTCTTCTTCTAAGAAGCTTGACAACAAAGCACAAATACAGCGCCTTGAGGCGATTCAGTTCGCATTGTAGCGCTATACAAATTTTTCATTCATTCATTCAGTATGAGGTAGTCTTGGGATTGTTGGGGGCGAAGGAGTATGAGGTAGTCTTGGGATTGTTGGGGGGGGGAAGGAGTAAGAGGTAGTCTTGGGATTGTTGGGGAAGGGGTATGAGGTAGTCTTGGGATTGTTTGGGAAGGCGTATGAGGTAGTCTTGGGATTGTTGGGGGCGAAGGAGTATGAGGTAGTCTTGGGATTGTTGGGGGCGAAGGAGTATGAGGTAGTCTTGGGATTGTTGGGGGAAGGAGTATGAGGTAGTCTTGGGATTGTTGGGGGAAGGAGTATGAGGTAGTCTTGGGATTGTTGGGGGCGAAGGAGTATGAGGTAGTCTTGGGATTGTTGGGGGGGAAGGAGTATGAGGTAGTCTTGGGATTGTTGGGGGCGAAGGAGTATGAGGTAGTCTTGGGATTGTTGGGGGGGAAGGAGTATGAGGTAGTCTTGGGATTGTTGGGGAAGGAGTATGAGGTAGTCTTGAGATTGTTGGGGAAGGAGTATGAGGTAGTCTTGGGATTGTTGGGGGGAAGGAGTATGAGGTAGTCTTGGGATTGTTGGGGGGAAGGAGTATGAGGTAGTCTTGGGATTGTTGGGGGGGAAGGAGTATGAGGTAGTCTTGGGATTGTTGGGGAAGGAGTATGAGGTAGTCTTGGGATTGTTGGGGAAGGAGTATGAGGTAGTCTTGGGATTGTTGGGGGAAGGAGTATGAGGTAGTCTTGGGATTGTTGGGGGAAGGAGTATGAGGTAGTCTTTGGATTGTTGGGGGAAGGAGTATGAGGTAGTCTTGGGATTGTTGGGGGAAGGAGTATAAGGTAGTCTTGGGATTGTTGGGGCAAGGAGTATGAGGTAGTCTTGGGATTGTTGGGAAGGTGCATGCGGGGGGGGGGGGGTGCACAGTAACTAATACTGTTTTTCTAGGTGGCGTGGGAATGGAGCAGTCCAGCCCCCCCCGTCACTCGACATGTTATACAATCTCTAAACAGATTTGATCTCTTCCAAATCCTATTTACGTGATGGGGAGTGGCGCCTTCGTCTTGCTCAGTGAGTCACATCCAGCTGCTCATGAGAGTAAAGCTCAAGTGCTGCCCTGATTGTGAGCTCTTGGGACCTACAACATAGATATATCGGGGGTGGTAGCCTCAGACACACATTGGTGTTGGTGGTTGGCAGCGGTGGAATCAGACCCACATTGGTTGGGGGGGTAGCCTCAGACACACATTGTTTGGGGGGGTATTGGCCTTAGACACACATTGGTGTGGGCAGCGGTGGAATCAGACACGCATTGGTTGGGGGTGGTAGCCTCAGACACACATTGGTTGGGGGGGGGGGGGTATTGGCCTCAGACAAACATTGGTTGGGGGGGGGGGTAGCCTCAGACACACATTGTTTGGGGGGTATTGGCCTTAGACACACATTGGTTGGGGGGGGGGGTAGCCTTAGACACACATTGGTTGGGGGGGGGGTATTGGCCTCAGACACGCATTGGTTGGGGGGGGGGGGTAGCCTCAGACACACATTGTTTGGGGGGTATTGGCCTTAGACACACATTGGTTGGGGGGGGGGTAGCCTTAGACACACATTGGTTGGGGGGGGGGTATTGGCCTCAGACACGCATTGGTTGGGGTGGTTGGCGGCGGTGGAATCAGACACACATTGGTTGGGGGGGGTAGCCTCAGACACACATTGGTTGGGAGGGGGGGGGGGTTTGGCCTCAGATACACATTGTTTGGGGGGGTTGGTGGCGGTGGAATCAGACACACATTGGTTGGGGGGTAGCCTCAGACACACATTGGTTGGGAGGGGGGGGGTATTGGCCTCAGACACACATTGGTTGGGGGGGGGTAGCCTCAGACACACAACAGTTGGGAGGGGGGGCTGTTTGGCCTCAGATACACATTGGTTGGGGGGGTAGCCTCAGACACACATTGGTTGGGGGGGGGGGGTATTAGCCTCAGACACACATTGGTTGGGGGGGGGTATTGGCCTCAGACACACATTGGTTGGGGGGGGGGGGGGTATTAGCCTCAGACACACATTGGTTGGGGGGGGGGTATTGGCCTCAGACACACATTGGTTGGGGGGGGGGGGTATTGGCCTCAGACACACATTGGTTGGGGGGGGGGTATTAGCCTCAGACACACATTGGTTGGGGGGGGGGTATTGGCCTCAGACACACATTGGTTGGGGGGGGGGGGGGGTATTGGCCTCAGACACACATTGGAGACTGTTATGACGAGTGTGTGGGGAATTCCATTCCATTCCAGAAATGTCACTCACCATATCATGGGTAACCGGAGCCGGCTCACCCGGCAACGTACAGGTAAAGAAGCCACATAATCCTCTCCGCTTACGTTAACCCTTCACATGCAGCTGTTGTCGGGTGACAGGGTCACTTACAGGTCTCCAGTTACCACCTGCCCTATGGCTTAAAACAGAAGGTTGAATTCTGATTTGAGGTTTGGATGAGATGCCATTCATACTGAAAAGAGTTCATCCATAATCAGTGTGTGTTTTGTTTTTTTTTGGGGGGGGGGGTTCTGTTGGGGAGACGGGTGCAATGACAGTTGTCAGATGGAAGGGAAGGCAGAAGTTGGGAAGTTTTTGTTGGGCGAGATGGAGACATTAGTTGGGTTGTTGAAGGGTTGGTGGCTGCAGTAACTGGGGTTTTGATGGAGGATGTAGAAGTGGTAGCTGGGGGGGTTTGTTGAGGAAGTGGATGTTGGCGTGGAGGTGGGTGCAGTGACAAGGTTTCTGTTGGTGGAGGTGGTTGCAGTAAAGCAGTCTTTGTTGGGGACTTGTAGTGGCGGGCTCTTTGATGAAAAGGTGGGTGCAGCGACTAGCTCTGGGGAGGTGGGTGCAGTGATGGGGCTCTTTGTTGGGGAGGAGGTTGCAGTGGCGGGGCTCTTTGTTATGGAGGAGGTTGCAGCGGCGGGGCTCTTTGTTGGGGAGGTGGTTGCAGCGGTGGGGCTCTTTGTTGTTGTTGTTATTTGTGGGGGAGGTGGGTCACAGCGCTTGGGTTTTTAGCGGGGAGGTGGTTCCAGTAGCTGGATCTTTGGGCAGGAGGGTACAGTGGCTAGGTTGTCGGAGGGGAACGTGGGTGCAGTAGTTCAGTTGTTGGGAAGGGATGAAGGTAGCTGGTGGGTTGTCAGAAATGTGGTTGTAGTAGTATCTGGGGACCTTTTGTGGGGATGGAAGCAGTGGTTGCCAGAGTGGGAGGTAGAGGTGGTAATTGGGGTATTTTTTGGGGGAGGAGTGGTTCAAGTATATCTAAAGACCAATCCTCTTATTGGGTGGAGTAGGCAATTGTAGCGCCCCTCTCGTTGGGAAGATTTCCCTTCACTTCCTGTTCTATAGAAACAGTTAGAGGAAATCTCTTGTCATCTGGTGTCCCCATTGGAAGATTTTTAACCCTTCCACTTTCCACCCAAGACTAGATGGGGGCAATATCTGGGGGTATTGTAGGTGGGGGCAATATCTGGGGTATTGTAGATGGGGGCAATATCTGGGGGTATTTTAGGTGGGGGCAATATCTGGGGGTATTGTAGGTGGAATTGGTGGATGGGTTGTTTTTGAAGGTTCATCCACCCAATGACTGTAAATGATGCAGACATGGACGGCTCTCGGAATAAGTGGCGCCAGAGACTTGCGGAATCCGTTTTTGATTCTCTGAGATTTTCCTTTCCGGAGAATTTTCTTAACAAGCCCCTAAGTAGATTTTGTCTGGCCCTTCTCCAGCCTCTTCTAATCCTTTATCCAAACAGATATAAACAATTCTGCCATCTCCTCTTACACAAGTTGGCGCTCAGCGGAGTGCTACTGACACCAACTGCGTCTGGAGGAGGGAATAAAAGGGGAGCTGGTATGGAGGAGAGAACATCTTAATTTCCCAGAAATTTGGGCAAAAATTTGTAAAGGTTGATGAAATTTCACAATTTTGGTGAAATTAAGCATTTTTTTTCCAGCAAGATAGTGATTGCACTGCCTGACATACAGGTGACCACTAGTGGGCGCTTATTATAACATTGCCAAAACTTACACATTGCAATTTTCCTAAATGAGTTTAGGTCCCCATAAGCTGCTGAAATATGTATAGGTATAGGTCTGTCTGCGGGCTGGTGGTGATGGGGTTAATATAAGGTGAGTGACGGTCTGCTGGCGGTGGAATGCGCGGAATGTGCGATGTAATGTGTGGTCAGGTGTTTTGGGTTCTCTGTCATTTCCTCACATTGTGCTCCAGGAAGCGTTCTTGATGTGATGTCACCATACAGACATGCAGCTTATCCTGGTCGTACCCCACTGGTGGCACTAACTGGTGGGAAATGCTCGTTCACAGGTCAACCTGCGAGGAACCCGCAATCGGAACAGCTGCTGGACGCAAAGGACGCATGTGGAGAAGAGGCTTCTGGTCCTGGTCGCTATCCTGTGCATCGGGCTCCTGGCGTGTCTGCTGTCTCTGGCTCTGCAGTATAGAAGCAGTAGGTGCCTTGGGGTTCTGGGGTTTGGAGGGGGGGGGGGGGTGACTGACACTGTGCTCTAATGGCAATACTGAGGGGGGCTGTAAGACTGCACCATAATGGTAGAACTGAGGGGGGTGTGACCATGGGGCTGGGGGACACTGAACTCTAATAGCAGAACTGAGGGTGGGCTGTGACACTGTACCCTGATGGCAGGACCTGGGGGGGGGGGGGGGGGTGTCTGGAAGACTCTGTACCCCAATGGCAGGGATGGGGGGTGTCTGAAAGACACTGTACCCCAATGGCAGGGGTGGGGGGTGTCTGGAAGACACTGTACCCCAATGGCAGGCGGGGGGGGGGGGGGGGGGGGGGGGGGGGGGGGGGGGGGGGGTGTCTGGAAGACACTGTACCCCAATGGCAGGGGTGGGGGTGTCTGGAAGACACTGCACCCAGATGGCAGGGGTGGGGGGTGTCTGGAAGACTACCCGGATGGTAGGACTTGGGAGGGGAGGAGGTCTGGAAGACTCTGTACCCCAATGGCAGGGGTGTAGGGTGTTTGAAAGACACTGTACCCCAATGGCAGGGGTGTCTGGAAGACTCTGTACCCCGATGGCACGGGTGGGGGGTGTCTGGAAGACTCTGTACCCCGATGGCAGGGGTGGGGGGTGTCTGGAAGACACTGTACCCCAATGGCAGGGGTGGGGGGTGTCTGGAAGACACTGTACCCCAATGGCAGGGATGGGGGGTGTCTGGAAGACACTGTACCCCAATGGCAGGGATGGGGGGTGTCTGGAAGACACTGTACCCCAATGGCAGGGATGGGGGGTGTCTGAAAGACACTGTACCCCAATGGCGGGGGGGGGGGTGTCTGGAAGACACTGTACTCAGATGGCAGGGGTGGGGGGTGTCTGGAAGACTACCCGGATGGTAGGACTTGGGAGGGGAGGAGGTCTGGAAGACTCTGTACCCCAATGGCAGGGGTGGGGGGTGTCTGGAAGACTACCCGGATGGTAGGACTTGGGAGGGGAGGAGGTCTGGAAGACTCTGTAACCCAATGGCAGGGGTGGGGGGTATCTGAAAGACACTGTACCCCAATGGCAGGGGTGGGGAGTGTCTGGAAGACACTGTACCCCAATGGCAGGGGTGGGGGGTGTCTGGAAGACTCTGTACCCCAATGGCAGGGGTGGGGGGTGTCTGGAAGACACTGTACCCCAATGGCAGGGGTGGGGAGTGTCTGGAAGACACTGTACCCCAATGGCAGGGGTGGGGGGTGTCTGGAAGACACTGTACCCCAATGGCAGGGGTGGGGGGTGTCTGGAAGACTCTGTACCCCAATGGCAGGGGTGGGGGGGGTGTCTGGAAGACACTGTACCCCAATGGCAGGGGTGGGGAGTGTCTGGAAGACACTGTACCCCAATGGCAGTGGTGGGGGGTATCTGAAAGACACTGTACCCCAATGGCAGGGGTGGGGAGTGTCTGGAAGACACTGTACCCCAATGGCAGGGGTGGGGGTGTCTGGAAGACTCTGTACCCCAATGGCAGGGGTGGGGGGTGTCTGGAAGACACTGTACCCCGATGGCAGGGGTGGGGGGTGTCTGGAAGACACTGTACCCCAATGGCAGGACTGGCAGAGGGCTGTAATAAATTTTACCCAGACAGCAGGACGTTGGCATGGTATGAGATGTACCCTGATGGGGAAGGTCCAATGCGCTTCTTCCTGAAGAGAGGTCTGTGTGAGTAAGTCGGTGCTGAAGTGATCACCGGCTGGAACCCGAAGATAGTCAAGCGAGAGAATGTCACCAGCACATCATGGATCTCCAGAATGGCTCCAAAGCTTTATTCAGAGATCACATTGTTATAGGAGAAGCAACGTTTCGGAACCTCACAGGACCCCTTCATCAGACGTGACCACTAGCCTGATGAAGGGGTCCTCTGAAATGTTGCTTCTGCTAGAACGGTGATTGCTGAATAAAGCTTTGGACCGGTTATGGAGATCCATGATGTGCTGGTGACGTTCTCTCCCTCTAATAGAGAAGGAGGGGGGGGGGCTGGGGGCACGGTGTTGGACTCTGTACCTTGGTGGCAGGACAGAAAGAGCATTGTTGATCTCTGTACCTGGACAATGAGACTCTGAGAGCGGTGTTTGGGTGTTGACAACTCTGGACCCTGACAGTGGGACTGGGAAAGCCTTGCTGGACTCTGTACCTTGACGGTGGGACTGGGAGAGCGGTGTTGCTCTCTGTATCCTGATGGGGGGATGGGTAGAGTGGTATTGGGCTCAGTACCTTGACTGTGGGACGGAGTGGTGTTGGACTCTTTCTACCCTAATAGAGGGACTTGGAAAGCAGTGTTTCTGGTTTGCTGATGGTGGGACTGGGAGTGTGCTGTTAGACTTGTCATACCCTGGTGGTGGAACTGGGAGAGAGGTGTTTACTCTGTACCTTGATGGTGGGACTGGGAGAGCAGTTTTGGAATCTGTACTCTGATGGTGGGACTGGGAGAGCAGTCTGGGGCTCTGTACCCTGATGGTGGGACTGGGAGAGCGGTGGTTGGGGCTCTGTACCCTGATGGTGGGACTGGGAGAGCGGTGGTTGGGGCTCTGTACCCTGGTGGTGGGACTGGGAGAGCGGTGGTTGGGGTTATGTACCCTGGTGGTGGGACTGGGAGAGTGGTGGTTGGAGTTCTGTACCCTGGTGGTTGGGACTGGGAGAGTGGGGGTTGGAGTTCTGTACCCTGGTGGTTGGGACTGGGAGAGCGGTGGTTGGGGCTCCATACCCTGGTGGTGGGGCTGGGAGAGTGGTGGTTGGGGCTCCATACCCTGGTGGTGGGACTGGGAGAGCGGTGGTTGGGGCTCCTGTACCCTGGTGGTTGAACTGGGAGAGCGGTGGTTGGGGCTCCATACCCTGGTGGTTGGACTGGGAGAGCGGTGGTTGGGGCTCTGTACCCTGGTGGTGGGACTGGCAGAGCTGTGGTTGGGGCTCTGTACCCTGGTGGTGGGACAGGGAGAGCGGTGGTTGGAGTTCTGTACCCTGGTGGTTGGGACTGGGAGAACGGTGGTTGGGGCTCCTGTACCTTGGTGGTGGGACTGGGAGAGCAGTGGTTGGAGTTCTGTACCCTGGTGGTTGGGACTGGGAGAGCGGTGGTTGGGGCTCCATACCCTGGTGGTTGGACTGGGAGAGCGGTGGTTGGGGCTCCATACCCTGGTGGTGGGGCTGGGAGAGCGGTGGTTGGGGCTCCATACTCTGGTGGTTGGACTGGGAGAGTGGTGGTTGGACTGGGAGAGCGGTGGTTGGGGCTCCATACCCTGGTGGTTGGGGCTCCATACCCTGGTGGTTGGACTGGGAGAGCGGTGGTTGGGGCTCCATACCCTGGTGGTTGGACTGGGAGAGCGGTGGTTGAGGCTCCATACCCTGGTGGTTGGACTGGGAGAGCGGTGGTTGGGGCTCTGTACCCTGGTGGTGGGACTGGGAGAGCGGTGGTTGGGGCTCTTGTAGCCTGGTGGTTGGACTGGGAGAGCGGTGGTTGGGGCTCCATACCCTGGTGGTTGGACTGGGAGAGCGGTGGTTGAGGCTCCATACCCTGGTGATGGGGCTGGGAGAGCGGTGGTTGATGCTCCATACCCTGGTGATGGGGCTGGGAGAGCGGTGGTTTGGGCTCCATACCCTGGTGGTTGGACTGGGAGAGCGGTGGTTGGGGCTCCATACCCTGGTGGTTGGACTGGGAGAGCGGTGGTTGGGGCTCCATACCCTGGTGGTTGGACTGGAAAAGCGGTGGTTGGGGCTCCATACCCTGGTGGTTGGACTGGGAGAGCGGTGGTTGGGGCTCCATACCCTGGTGGTTGGACTGGGAGAGCGGTGGTTGAGGCTCCATACCCTGGTGATGGGGCTGGGAGAGCGGTGGTTTGGGCTCCATACCCTGGTGGTTGGACTGGGAGAGCGGTGGTTGGGGCTCCATACCCTGGTGGTTGGACTGGGAGAGCGGTGGTTGGGGCTCCATACCCTGGTGGTTGGACTGGGAGAGAGCGGTGGTTGGGGCTCCATACCCTGGTGGTTGGACTGGGAGAGCGGTGGTTGGGGCTCCATACCCTGGTGGTTGGACTGGGAGAGCGGTGGTTGATGCTCCATACCCTGGTGGTTGGACTGGGAGAGCGGTGGTTGATGCTCCATACCCTGGTGGTGGGGCTGGGAGAGCGGTGGTTGGGGCTCCATACCCTGGTGGTGGGGCTGGGAGAGCGGTGGTTGGGGCTCCATACCCTGGTGGTGGGACTGGGAGAGCGGTGGTTGAGGCTCCATACCCTGGTGGTGGGACTGGGAGAGCGGTGGTTGGGGCTTCATACCCTGGTAGTGGGACTGGGAGAGCGTTGGTTGGGGCTCCATACCCTGGTGGTGGGACTGGGAGAGCGGTGGTTGGGGCTTCATACCCTGGTAGTGGGACTGGGAGAGCGTTGGTTTGGGTTCTCTAGACCTTGATGGCTGCTTAATATTCTGGGGATCCGTTTTCGGACCGCTCCTTTTCTGTCCCGGAAGAAACGTGTCCTGTGGGAATTCTGTTCATGGATTGGACTTGTGGAGGGGGAATTGGAGTGTTCGTTAGTCCTCCTGATTTGAGTGGCATCATCTGCTTACAGTGTATCCACTGCCGATTTCCCTTCGTTCTGGATGGTTTGGTAAAGGGTCAAAATCTGACCCCCTCTCTGATCATGGTCCTGAAAGAGGAAACCTCTGAAATGTTGTCACCAGAACAGGAATGGAGGAGGAATCTTCTAGTGGGGACACTTGTTCTGGTGAGTAAAAGGGAAAGTCTCTGGAACAGGAAGTGAAATCTCCAAATGGGGACACAACTGATTTTCTAACTCTCCCGACTCCGAACTCGGCTTTAGATATATTTGCCCTATTACATGATGATGATCTGATTTTGGTGGCTCGGCTAATCTTTGCCGTGTCCCCAATCATCAGAACTCCGTGTCCTATCAGACGATCCATCCTCCATGATTAGATCCAGAACCCCCTCAGCCAATGGTGTCCCCGGTATACAGGTAGTTTGGGTAGCCGAGGATGGAGATGGTCGCCCCCCCCCATGTTGACTGATTGTGTTGTAGATTGCCCGTAACTGAAAAATTAACCCTCTCTAACGTTCTGCTTCCAGAAAATCGCACCTGCCTGTCGGAATCTTGCATCTCGGTCACCAGCGCCATCCTGCGCTCTCTGGATCCCAGCGTGGATCCGTGTCAGGACTTCTACAGCTATGCCTGTGGCGGGTGGATCAAAGCCAACCCGGTCCCTGATGGCCATTCCCGCTGGGGGACCTTCAATGAGCTGTGGGAGCACAACCAGGCCGTCATGAAGCACCTGTTGGGTGAGTGTGAGATTGGAATACGTATTTATTGAGCTTGTGTGCGCCGCAGAGGAGGTCATCTGTATTGGATGGGAGATGCTGAGCTGCTGCTTTTATTCCTGCTAGGGGACCCGCTATGGTTCTTCCTTCCACGCGCTCGTTGGGTGCCTTTTTGGAACCCGCAGCTGGGGGCCCCCCTCATTGGGTGCTTTTTTGGGACTCGCAGCTGGGGGCCCCCCTCATTGGGTGCCTTTTTGGGACTCGCAGCCGGGGGCCCCCTCGTTGGGTGCCTTGTTGGGACTCGCAGCCGGGGGCCCCCCTCATTGGGTGCCTTTTTGGGACTCGCAGCCGGGGGCCCCCTCGTTGGGTGCCTTGTTGGGACCCGCAGCCGGGGGCCCCCCTCGTTGGGTGCCTTGTTGGGACCCGCAGCCGGGGCCCTCCCTCGTTGGGTGTCTTTTTGGGACCAGCAGCCGGGGTCCCCCCTCGTTGGGTGCCTTTTTGGGACCAGCAGCCGGGGTCCCCCCTCGTTGGGTGCCTTATTGTTACCAGCAGCCGGGGGCCCCCCTCATTGGGTGCCTTTTTGGAACCCGCAGCCGGGGGCCCCCCTCGTTGGGTGCCTTTTTGGAACCCACAGCCGGGGGCCCCCCGCAATGGGTGCCTTTTTGGAACCCGCAGCCGGGGGCCCCCCTCGTTGGGTGCCTTTTTGGAACCCGCAGCCGGGGTCCCCCCTCGTTGGGTGTCTTTTTGGGACCGGCAGCCGGGGGCCGCCCCCTCGTTGGGTGTCTTTTTGGGACCAGCAGCCGGGCCCCCCCCCCCCTCGTTGGGTGCCTTTTTGGGGGGTGCCTCGATGGATTCCTTTTGGGTGCCAACGAGGTTGCCCCAAAAGGCACCCAATGAGGGGGGCCCCTGGTTGGGTCCCTCTGTGGCCTGCAACTTGGGCGGAGCCCCTTGTCAGGTGTCCATCTTGCCACCAGCAGCTCTGCTCCGATGAGGGAATGATGAGACGATCACCGACCGCAGATAACATTCCTCACCTCCAGACATAACATTGAACTCCCCAGCCTATGTCTCCATCACACGAACACTCCCAGCTCTGGCAGGAGAGGCGGGGTCACCCTCAGACTACAAATCTCATCATCCCATCATCTGACATCCTGAGCACCTTCTACAGCCTTTGCTGAAACTGCTTCCTCTGATTTCACCGCACACTGTGAGCTTCTGACAATGGAGTACTGAGAGGAGTATGAAGGCCGGGGGGCTGTGATGTTTTCAGAAAGTCCCCCCTGCTGGCCCCTCCCACCATACATGATCTGCCTGCATTGCATAGAGAAGCCCAGAGACCTGGTAAAAATGCTGGGTCTTAAATGTATGCAATAAAGCTTTATTTTTTTTAATTTTTTTTCAAAAAAATATAGGGGTGGGGGGCAGGGAAGGTGAAATATAAGCAGATTACACGTCATTATTGATTTGTCCCGCTCGGCTGACATGATTGGTCTCTTCCTTCTCCACAGAAAACAAGACTATGAATTTCAGCAGTGCTGCCGAGCACAAAGCTCAGAGTTACTACCAGGCCTGTATGAACGAGTCCAAAATCGCAGATCTCGGCGCCAAACCGCTGCAAGAGCTCATAGAGAAGGTGAGAGGACGCAACTCGTCCGGACCCAGGACTGGGATGTGTGGATGCTGGACGGGTACATAATGGGTTCCTAATGTAGCACTACCCCTCGTAGGGGTGGCAAGTGATGGGGTTCCCCACTACTGCACAGCCAGGCACACAACATTTTCAGTGAACAGTCCTTCAGCTTTGTTTTTATATTTTATTAGGGAGAGGGGGGGGGGGGGGTTAATAACTTGGGGAATAGGAATTATGGGATGCCCAACTTGAAAGTGACAAATCCAGCGACAACTTCCTCCCTGTGTACAGCTCTGATTCCTCTGTACTGGCTAACGGTCTGCTAGATCAGCAACAGCCCCTTACAGGCAGGAACTCTCAGTCTCTTAGAATGTAGCACAATGTGGTGTGAACAGCGGCCTCTCCACCAGCTACCTCTCCTCCGGCCCACCCAGCGGCCTCTCCACCGGCCGCCTCTCCTCCGGCCCACCCAGCGGCCTCTCCACTGGCCTCCTCTCCTCCGGCCCACCCAGCGGCCTCTCCACCGGCCGCCTCTCCACCGGCCCACCCAGCGGCCTCTCCACCGGCCGCCTCTCCTCCGGCCCACCCAGTGGCCTCTCCACCGGCCGCCTCTCCTCCGGCCCACCCTGCGGCCTCTCCACCGGCCGCCTCTCCTCCGGCCCACCCAGCGGCCTCTCCACCGGCCGCCTCTCCTCCGGCCCACCCAGCGGCCTCTCCACCGGCCGCCTCTCCTCCGGCCCACCCAGCGGCCTCTCCACCGGCCGCCTCTCCTCCGACCCACCCAGCGGCCTCTCCACTGGCCGCCTCTCCTCCGGCCCACCCAGCGGCCTCTCCACTGGCTGCCTCTCCTCCGGCCCACTCAGCGGCCTCTCCACTGGCCGCCTCTCCTCCGGCCCACCCATCGGCCTCTCCTCCTGGCCCACCCATCGGCCTCTCCTCCGGCCCACCCAGTGGCCTCTCCACTGGCCGCCTCTCCTCCGGCCCACCCAGCGGCCTCTCCACTGGCCGCCTCTCCTCCGGCCCACCCAGCGGCCTCTCCTCTGGCTGCCTTTCCTCCGGCCGCCTCTCCTCCGGCTGCCTCTCCTCCGGTTGCCTCTCCTCCGGCCCACCTAGCGGCCTCTCCTCCGGCTGCCTCTCCTCCGGCTGCCTTTCCTCCGGCCCACCTAGCGGCCTCTCCTCCGGCCCACCCAGCGGCCTCTCCACCGGCTGCCTCTCCTCCGGCCCACCCAGCGGCCTCTCCACCGGCTGCCTCTCCTCCGGCCCACCCAGCGGCCTCTCCACCGGCTGCCTCTCCTCCGGCCCACCCAGCGGCCTCTCCACCGGCTGCCTCTCCACTGGCCGCCTCTCCTCCGGCCCACCCAGCGTCCTCTCCTCCGGCTGCCTTTCCTCCGGCCGCCTCTCCTCTGGCTGCCTCTCCTCCGGCCCACCCAGCGGCCTCTCCTCCGGTTGCCTCTCCTCCGGCCCACCTAGCGGCCTCTCCTCCGGCTGCCTCTCCTCCGGCCCACCCAGCGGCCTCTCCTCCGGCTGCCTCTCCTCCGGCCCACCCAGCGCCCTCTCCTCCGGCCCACCCAGCGGCCTCTCTGAAGAAGATCTCTCAGGGCAAGGCTGTAGAGGACATAAGCACACTGCTGTCTTCAACCTGCTACATGTGGTAGTACTCGCACTGTCCTCCTTGCTCCCACTGCCTCTCAGGAAGGACTCCCTCCAAGCTTCTCCTCCTGTTGTCAGGATCCTTCCAGGCCAGCACCTGAGCCCCGGCCCGAGGCAGAGCACCTACCCCCCACACTAGAGGGTTTGCCTCAAGGGCCACCAACAGCCTCCTCGACACTCTATCCTCACCTTCCACTCGACTCCCCTGCCCAGCATGACTCGTGTCTATTTAAGGGCTCACTTCGTTCCCTGCCAGGCCCACCTCCTGGGGATTGGTTAAAGGGCCCCTAAATATGCAGGACAACCCTCCTAGCCTTCGCACTCTAGCTTCCAGAACATTCTCCAACATTCCAGAACCAGAGAGCTGCCTCCTTGAGTCGTGCTGCCCTGAACTCTAGTAAGCCTGACCCAAATTCAAACACTTGTAGTGTTTTAAACATGAGTCAGAATATGATTTTACTTACTCTGACACTAGAGGGTGCTACACGGGTATCTCTGGAGATCAGTGGTGGCTTCCCCCCTTCTTCTACAAAGTTACAATGTACAGTCTGATCACTGGAGGAGGGGAGACTGAGGAAATGCTTCCTCCTCCCTGCAGCAGACTGATGACAATGTCTCAGCCAGGGGAGGGCTGGCAGCCTTAGGCCTGGGGGGGGAAGTCCAGTCAAGTAGCCCATTGGACCACCGAATCAGCTCACCATCCATGCCCAGCTGTTTTTTCAATGCAGCCTCACCAGTGCCCCTCAATGCAGCCTGATCAGTGCCCATCAATGTTGCCTCATCAGTGCCCAATCAATGCAGCCTCACCAGTGTCCATCCAATGCAGCCTGATTACAAAAATATATATTAAAATGAATTATAAAAAAAAATGATGAAAAATAATAATAGAAAAAAAAAGAAAAAAATAATATAAAAATGATTATTTAAATTGCAAAATGATTATAAAATAATAAAAATAAAATTTTATAAAGAAATAATATGATGAAAAAAAAATTTAAGAATAATATATAAATGAATATGGAATAAATTTTTAAATATTATTAATTGATAAAAAATAATGTATTAAAAATTAAAATTATTTTATAATAAAAAATATATTGTATATCACATAAAATGAAAAAAAAAACATAAAAAAAATGTAATGATATATGATTGAAATGAGTTGGGAAATGATAAAATAATTTTATAAAGAGGTTTATATTTAGTCAATTATAAATTAATGACACGTTTTGATAAATGAAATTGCATTTGAAAAATTGAAGAAAGAAAAAATTGTAATTAATGAAAATAATGATATAACATATAAATGGAAAATACAGGGTAAATATAATTTAAAATGGGGGGGGTTGATTTAGTGGGGGGGGGGGGTAATGTGGGGGTGTCAGGGTCTCCTACCTGGCAGCTCAGGTTGCACGCCACGGCCAGCGCAAGCCAGCACCCAGCCCCACAGCCCGAGCCAGTCACCCTGCCTACAAGACTCTGGTCTCTGGGGGTTGTAGTTTCCTCTGCGCTGCTTGGGAGCTTGAATGTGGACTACAGCTCCTGGAATGCAACAGTGAACGACCGCTGCAGCCGTAAATATAGCAGCGGGCGCCGGCCGTTTTCAACGTAAGTTAGGGCGGCCTGGGGGGCAATTGCCACTCTGCCCCCCAGCCCAGCCCTCCCCTGGTCTCAGCCTAGGCAAAGTCTATGGCTATTTAATGATAAAGGGTGGAGTTTGTGTGAACAATGATCCTGCTGTATAATGTGACTTGTAAAGTTGCTGGCTGGTCCAATTTTGTGTGATTTTGCGATGTAAATCTCGTATCGGGGGTGTCTAATATTGGGGTGTCTTCCAGCTCGGTGGGTGGAACATCACTGGTCCATGGGACAAGAACAACTTCCAGGAGATCCTGCGGACCATCACTGCGTACTACAGAGTCTCTCCCTTCTTCTCGGTGTTTGTCAGCGCCGACTCCAAGAACTCCAACAGCAACATCATCCAGGTGAGGCGCTGAAGAGGGGCACGACTCCTTTAGTTCGCAGGGACGCCGGAGGGGGGGGACAAAAGGGTGTCGAGAAGTTGCCCTTCAAGTCTATGTTGGCTTAAACAAAACCATGTACAGTCGACTGACCCGTCTTTCTCCCCCCAGATAGACCAGTCGCGTACCGGATTACACGGTTTACGCGTCGGAATCGAGAATACTAATACCGTGAACAAAAAACGGCCAAGTTACTGGGAAGGTGAGGGCCAGGCCATGGCTGATGGCTCTTCCCCCCCCAAATCAAAACCCCAAGACCCCCTTAGTGCCTTCCGGGGGGGGCTCTGTTCCCTTCTTCAATTGACTCCCGTGTGCTCTTCATCCATGTAGGTTCTGACCGGTACTTTCTCAACTCTCATGATGTTTAAGGTGCACACATGGGGGGGGGGGGGGGGGGGTGGGGGTGGGGGGGGGGGGGGGGGGGGGGGGGGTTGGGGGGGGGGGGGGGGGGGGGGGGGGGGGGGGTGGGGGGGGGGGGGGGGGGGGGGTGGGGGGGGGGGGGGGGGTGGGGGGGGGGGGGGGTGGGGGGGGGGGGGGGGGGGGGGGGGGGGGGGGGGTGGGGGGGGGGGGGGGGGGGGGGGGGGGGGGGGGGGGGGGGTTGGGGGGGGGTGGGGGGGTGGGGGGGGGGGGGGGGGGGGGGGGGGGGGGGGGGGGGGGGGGGGGCGGGTGTGGGGGGGGGCGGGGGGGGGGGGGGGTGGGGGGGGGGGTGGGGGGGGGGGGGGGGGGGGGGGGGGGGGGGGGGGGGGGGGGGGGGGGGGAAGAACAAAGATCGGGGGGGGGGGGGGGGGGGGGGGTGGGGTGAAGGTGAGGGGGGGGGGGGGGGGGGTGGGGGGGGGGGGGGGGAGGGGGTCATGGGGGGGGGGGGGGGGGGGAGGGGGGAGGGGGGGAGGGGGGGGGGGGGGGGGGGGGGGGGGGGGGGGGGGGGGGGGGGGGGGGGGGGGGGGGGGGGGGGGGGGGTTGGGTGGGGGGGGGGGGGGGGGGGGGGGGGGGGGGGGGGGGGGGGGACCCCCCTTTCCCTAGGGGGGGGGGGGGGGGGGGGGGGGTGGGGGGGGGGGGGGGGGGGGGGGGGGGGGGGGGGGGGGGGGGGGGGGGGGGGGGGGGGGGGGGGGGGGGGGGGGGGGGGGGGGGGGGGGGGGGGGGGGGGGGGGGGGTGGGGGGGGGGGGGGGGGGGGGGGGGGGGGGGGGGGGGGGGGGGGGGGGGGGGGGGGGGGGGGGGGGGGGGGGGGGGGGGGGGGGGGGGGGGGGGGGGCGGGGGGGGGGGGGGGGGGGGTGGGGGGGGGGGGGGGGGGGGGGGGGGGGGGCCGGGGGGTGTGGGGTGGGTGGGGGGGGGGGGGGGGGGGGTGGGGGGGGGGGGGGGGGGGGGGGGTGGTGGGGGTGGGGGGGGGGGGGGGGGGGGGGGGGGGGGGGGGGGGGGGGGGGGGGGGTTGGGGGGGGGGGGGGTGGGGGGGGGGGGGGGGGGGGGGGGGGGGGGGGGGGGGGGTGGGGGGGGGGGGGGGGTGGGGGGGGGGGGGGGTGGGGGGGGGGGGGGGTGGGGAGGGGGGGGGCGGGGGGGGGGGGGGGGGGGGGGGGGGGGGGGGGGCGGGGGGTGGGGGGGGTGGGGGGGGGGGGGGGGGGGGGGGGGGTGGGGGGGGGGGGGGGGGGGGGGGGGGGGGGGGGGGGGGGGGGGGGTGGGGGGGGGGGGGGGGGGGGGGGGGGGGGGTGGGGGGGGGGGGGGGGGGGGGGGGGGATGGGGGGGGGGGGTGGGGGGGGGGGGGGGGGGGGTGGGGGGGGGGGGGGGGGGGGGGGGGGGGGGGGGGGGGGGGGGGGGGGGGGGGGGTGGGGGGGGGGGGGGGGGGGGGGGGTGGGGGGGGGGGGGGTGGGGGGGGGGGGGGGGGGGGGGGGGGTGGGGGTGGACAGTGGTGGGGGGGTCAACTTCATGGTGCAGCTGGGGGGGGGGGGGGGGCGGGTCCTCCTGGGTGGGGAGGAGAACAACACGCGCCAGCAGATGCAGGAGATCCTGGACTTCGAGACGGCCCTGGCCAATATCACCATCCCGCAGGAGAAGAGGCGAGATGAGGAGCTCATCTACCACAAGATCACCGCCGGAGAGCTGAAGGTGATCCCCATTCCTTCCAGTCACCATTCATTGTATGGAAACCCTTGGAAGTGCAGGACATGGCCGTGCTCCCCGGGTCTCCATAGGACAGGGTGCCAGCCTAGTGGGGAAGGCTGGGGCGCCAGCCTAGTGGGGGAGGCTGGGGCGCCAGCCTAGTGGGGGAGGCTGGGGCGCCAGCCTAGTGGGGGAGGCTGGGGCGCCAGCCTAGATGTAATATTATGATTTGTGTTCCCTTCACATCCAGGATCTGATACCCAGTGTGGATTGGATGCCCTTCCTCCAAACGGCCTTTCACCCCGTGGAGATCAATGAGACGGAGCCTGTGGTGGTCTATGCTAAAGAATACTTGATGGAGGTGTCCGGTCTCATAGAGACCACTGACAAGAGGTAGGAACAAGTCTGCCAGCTTCCATCGTGGCTCCACTGCCCATGTGGTGGATGGAGATGAATCTAGGTGTAATGGGTGGGGGCAGGGAGGGTGCAGTGTTGGCATTTGTATATAATATAAATTCCTAAAATATTGGGGCTCCCCTCTGCTTCCCTGTGCCCCCCCCCCCCCTCTATTAAAGTAATCCACATTCCAATTGGTCAAGGAGTACCAAGTAACCAATGATTGATCTTCTCTCCTCCAGAATCCTGAATAACTACATGATCTGGAATGTGGTGCGGAAGACGAGCGCCCTGTTGGATCCGAGGTTTCAGGACGTTGAAGAGAAGTTCCTGGAAGTCATGTATGGAACCAAGAAGGTGAGAGATGCTGGCTGGTCACGTCTCCGGGGGGTCCAGGAATCCTGGCATGTCGTCCACTTATCTCTGGGACATTCAGGAATCCTGGCATGTCCTGCAGATATTGAGAAGTGATTAGATTCCGGTGTAGTGATTGGCTGTGCTGACCTTTCTCCGGTGTAGTGATTGTCTGTGCTGACCTGGCTCCGGTGTAGTGATTGGCTGGCTGTGCTGACCTTTCTCCGGTGTAGGGATTGGCTGTGCTGACCTGGCTCCGGTGTAGTGATTGGCTGTGCTGACCTTTCTCCGGTGTAGTGATTGGCTGTGCTGACCTTTCTCCGGTGTAGGGATTGGCTGTGCTGACCTGGCTCCAGTGTAGTGATTGGCTGTGCTAACCTTTCTCCGGTGTAGTGATTGGCTGTGCTGACCTGGCTCCGGTGTAGTGATTGGCTGTGCTGACCTTTCTCCGGTGTAGTGATTGGCTGTGCTGACCTTTCTCCGGTGTAGTGATTGGCTGTGCTGACCTTTCTCCGGTGTTGGGATTGGCTGTGCTGACCTTTCTCTGGTGTAGTGATTGGCTGTGCTGACCTTTCTCTGGTGTAGTGATTGGCTGTGCTGACCTTTCTCTGGTGTAGTGATTGGCTGTGCTGACCTTTCTCTGGTGTAGTGATTGGCTGTGCTGACCTTTCTCTGGTGTAGTGATTGGCTGTGCTGACTTTTCTCCGGTGTAGTGATTGGCTGTGCTGACCTTTCTCTGGTGTAGTGATTGGCTGTGCTGACCTTTCTCCGGTGTAGTGATGGGCTGTGCTGACCTGGCTCCGGTGTAGGGATTGGCTGTGCTGACCTGGCTCCAGTGTAGTGATTGGCTGTGCTGACCTTTCTCCAGTGTAGTGATTGGCTGTGCTGACCTTTCTCCAGTGTAGTGATTGGCTGTGCTGACCTGGCTCAGGTGTAGTGATTGGCTGTGCTGACCTTTCTCCGGTGTAGTGATTGGCTGTGCTGACCTTTCTCCGGTGTAGTGATTGGCTGTGCTGACCTTTCTCCGGTGTAGTGATTGGCTGTGCTGACCTGGCAGCCTCTTGCTCTGGGCTCAGATCTCTGCCATGGCAAGAAGTGGCGTGGCCCCCGTGTGCAGGAAGTGGGCGGTTTCGGTCTTGCTCTGTGGTCACACATTGATGCGTCACACAAGCCGGCGTGTCCAGGAAGTCACCCGAGTTTCACTTCATAGGAATAGAAAACCAACATCTGGCAGGAAGTGTGCGCCGCCTGCGAAACCTCGGCGAGCACACCTTTTTCCCCAGGGGGTCCTTCATTTTTCCCCAGGGGGCCCGACTCCTGCCATGGAATTTAACCCCTATGTTGCAGCACCTTAAAAAAAAATGTTCCAATAGGCAAAGGGGTCCCTATTTTTTCCCAGCAGTGCTTTGTATTTGATGTTTCATATTTTGAGTTTTATGTTCTTGTAATGGTCCCCCAAGCCCTGTAGGAGGCGCATATCTGAAACACGGGACCTCCTACTTGGTGACTCTCCTTCTGATTCTCTATTTTTGGATCGGACTTTGTAGATTTGTAGCAGTAAAGTGCAGGAAGAAGAGTGATTCAGTGCAGCCCTGGGGGGGAACCTGCCCCCCCCCGCCCCCCCCCCCCGAGGGCAACTGTGCAAATCCTTCAAATGTTGTATTTTGATAACATTTACAGTAATAAGATCTCAGTCATATATCAAACAAAAAAAAAAAAAAGTTTGGTTTAACGTCTTCCCAAGAACTGCGCCGCACATCGCTGGTTACACAACATTCCTCCTTTAGTCTGTGGGTAGCGCCCTCTGCTGTCCCTTCTGATTGCATCCAGACGACATGAGATTAGTGTACAACCCCTTGTGCCCAACCTGTGGCCCTTTTGGTATATGATGTGTGGCCCTCAGCAGTCTGTAGTGGGAACATTGATTTAGGCCAGAATCCCCGGGAAAAATGGGGGGGGGGAAAAGGGGGGTTTGGTTTTTCGGAAATTGGGGACACAAGGGCGGGAAAAACCCCGGGGAAAGCCAACCGGGGGAAAGGGTGCGGGGGGTGACCCCTTTTGGGGGTTTTTTTTGGGGGGAAAAACCAATTTTTTTTGGGGAGAAAAAAAAATTTTTTGGAAAAAGGGTTTTTTTAAATTTTTTTTTTTTAAGGGGGTTTTGCGGGTTGGCCCCCCCCCGGGGGGCGGCGCCGGGGGGGGCTCCAAGGGCCCCGGCCGGGGGGGGCCGGGTGCGTGGTCCCGGGGGGAAAAGGTGGGGCCCGGGGGGGGCCCCCCCGGGGGGGGGCCGGAAACCTTCCGAGGGGGTTTTTGGCTCGTTTTTAAAAAACTTTTGCCCGTTTTAAAAAAGGGGGCGGCCTGGGGGCCCTTCCCCGGGGGGGGCGCCCCCTTGGGCGGCCCGGGGGTTTGCTGGGGCGGGGGCCCCGGGCCCCAAGGCCCGGGGGGGGCCCTGGCGGGGGCTTGGGGGCCTTTTTTGCCTCTTCCCCCGGGGCCGGCCCCCCCCCGCCCGGGGGGCCCCTTTTTGGGGGGGGGGCCCGGCCCCCCTTTCCCGGGCCCAAAGGGGGGCCTTGGGCGCGGGCGCCGGGTTTTGGGCGGGGCCCGGGGGGCTGGGGGGTTTTGTGGCTCCCCAAGGCCCCGTGTGGGGGGCCGAGGGGGGGGCGGTCCCCTTTGGGGGGGGGCCCGCGGGCGGTGGGGGGGGTTTTTGGGGGCGGGGGCGGGGGGTGGGGTGGGTCCCCAAGGGGGGGGGGGGGGTTTGCTGGCGGGGCCGCCGGGGGGTGTGGGGGGGGGGCCGGGGGCCCGGTGGGGGGCCCGGGTGGGGGGGGGGCGGGGGGCTTGGGTGGGGGGGGGTCGGGGGGTGGGCCCCCGGGGGGTGGCGGCGGGCCGTGGGGGGGGCCGCCGCGGGGGGGGGGGGTCCGGGGCGGGGCGCGGGTGGGGGCGGGGGGGGCCCTTTGGTGGGTTGGGTGGTGGGCGGGGCCGGGGGGGTCCTGGGGCCCGGGGCCTGTGGGGGGCCAGGCGGGGGGGGCCCCGGGCGGGGGGCTTGGCGGGGTGGGGCGGTTTCCGGGGTTTTTGGTTGGCCGGAGCCTTTTTTCCCCGGCCCCCCTGGTTCCTGTTTTTTTGGCCCCCCCGGGGGGTTGGGGCCGGCCGGGCCGCTTGGGCCCTGGGGGGGGGCGGCCCCGGGGTCGGGGGGGGGGTGGGGCGGGGGCGGGCCTGGGGCGGGGCGGGTGGGGGGGGTTTAAAGGGGGCTGGGTGGGCCCCGGGGGGTACAGGGCCGGGGGCGGGCTGCCAAGGGGAAGGATAAGGGTGGGGCCCGAGGACTGGGGGGAAAAGGGAAAATTCCCGGGGGCAGGGGACCAGGGGGGAGATTTGGTAACGGGAGGAGGAGGGAGGATAATCTGGGTAGTGGGAGATCGGGGGATGACCTGTGGAATTGGGGATGAGGGTGGGGAGAGCTGTGGAGTTGGGTCAGGCTAGGTTGGAACACTAAGAGTGGAGTCCTATTTTCCGACATTTGTTGGGGGGGAGGGGGGTCTACATCTTAGAGCAGCTCCATCATCCCCCCGGTGAGGATTTGGTCCTCTCTGTGGTTCTCGGAGTGGCTTCACCCCCCCCCCTGTGAGGATTTGGTTCTCGGAGTGGCTATATCCCCCCAGTGAGGATTTGCTCCTGTCTGTGGTTCTAGGAGTGGCTTCACCCCCCCCCCCCTGTGAGGATTTGGTTCTCGGAGTGGCTATATCCCCCCAGTGAGGATTTGGTTCTCGGAGTGCCCCCCCCCCAGTGAGGATTTGGTTCTCGGAGTGCCCCCCCCCCCCCCCAGTGAGGATTTGGTTCTCGGAGTGGCTCCATCCCCCCCCCGGTGAGGATTTGGTTCTCGGAGTGGCTCCATCCCCCCCGGTGAGGTTTTGGTTTTTTGGGGGGGCTCCATCCCCCCCGATGAGGATTTGGTTCTCGGGTGGGCCCCCCCCCCGGTGAGGATTTGGTTCTCGGAGTGGCTCCAACCCCCCCGGTGAGGATTTGGTTCTCGGAGTAGCTCCATCCCCCCGGTTGAGGATTTGGTTTCGGAGTTGCTCCATCCCCCCGGTGAGGATTTGGTTCTCGGAGTGGCTCCATCCCCCCCGGTGAGGATTTGGTTCTCGGAGTAGCTCCATCCCCCGGGGGAGGTTTTGGTTCTCGGAGTAGCTCCATCCCCCCGGTGAGGATTTGGTTCTCGGAGTAGCTCCATCCCCCCCGGTGAGGATTTGGTTCTCGGAGTGGCTCCACCCCCCCGGTGGGGTTTTGGTTCTCGGAGTGGCTCCATCCCCCCCGGTGAGGATTTGGTTCTCGGAGTGGCTCCAGCCCCCCCGGTGAGGATTTGGTTCTCGGAGGGGCTCCAGCCCCCCCGGTGAGGATTTGGTTCTCGGAGGGGCTCCAGCCCCCCCGGTGAGGATTTGGTTCTCGGAGTGGCTCCGCCCCCCGGTGAGGATTTGGTTCTCGGAGGGGCTCCACCCCCCGGTGAGGATTTGGTTCTCGGAGGGGCTCCATCCCCCCGGTGAGGTTTTGGTTCTCGGAGTGGCTCCACCCCCCCTGTGAGGTTTTGGTTCTCGGAGTGGCTCCATCCCCCCCCGGTGAGGATTTGGTTCTCGGAGTGGCTCCATCCCCCCCCGGTGAGGATTTGGTTCTCGGAGTGGCTCCATCCCCCCGGGTGAGGATTTGGTTCTCGGGGGGGCTCCATCCCCCCCGGTGAGGTTTTGGTTCTCGGAGTGGCTCCATCCCCCCCCGGTGAGGTTTTGGTTCTCGGAGTGGCTCCATCCCCCCTGGTGAGGATTTGGTTCTCGGAGTGGCTCCATCCCCCCCGGTGAGGATTTGGTTCTCGGAGTGGCTCCACCCCCCGGGGAGGATTTGGTTCTCGGAGTGGCTCCACCCCCCGGTGAGGATTTGGTTCTCGGAGTGGCTCCACCCCCCGGTGAGGATTTGGTTCTCGGAGTGGCTCCACCCCCCGGTGATGTATGTTTTATGTGTTTGGCACAGGCTATGCAGATGATTAAAGGTATAAAGAAGGCCTTTGAGGAGAGTCTTCAGACGCTGAGCTGGATGGATGAAGATACGAGGAAGGCCGCCAGAGAGAAGGTGAGACCTCCGCAGAGCTCTGACATCATCAAACCGCACATCATCCTGATTGGTGGCTTTTCATTATCAGTTACCTTTTTATTTTCCTTCCTTTTTTAGGCTGAAGCAATCTACGATATGATTGGTTATCCAAACTTCATCATGGACCCCAAGGAGCTGGATAAAGTGTTCAATGATGTGAGTGAGCGGGGGCTGGGAAGGGGACATTGATCACTGTCTGGGGAGACGGTACATGAGAACAGGGACAGTGATCCCTTCCTGGGGAGACGGTACATGAGAACAGGGACAGTGATCCCTTCCTGGGGAGACGGTACATGAGAACAGGGACAGTGATCCCTTCCTGGGGAGACGGTACATGAGAACAGGGACAGTGATCACTGTCTGGGGAGACGGTACATGAGAACAGGGACAGTGATCACTGTCTGGGGAGACGGTAGATGGGAACAGGGACAGTGATCACTGTCTGGGGAGACGGTACATGAGAACAGGGACATTGAATCACTGTCTGGGGAGACGGTACATGAGAACAGGGACAGTGATCACTGTCTGGGGAGCGGTAGATGGGAACAGGGACAGTGATCACTTCCTGGGGAGACGGTACATGAGAACAGGGGACAGGATCCCCTGTCTGGGGGGACGGTACATGAGAACAGGGACAGTGATCACTGTCTGGGAGTCGGTAGATGGGAACAGGGACAGTGATCACTGTCTGGGGAGACGGTACATGAGAACAGGACCGTGATCACTGTCTGGGGAGACGGGTACCTGAGAACAGGGACAGTGATCACTGTCTGGGGAGACGGTACATGGGAACAGGGACAGTGATCACTGTCTGGGGAGACGGTACATGAGAACAGGGACAGTGATCACTGTCTGGGGAGACAGTAGATGAGAACAGGGACAGTGATCACTTCCTGGGGAGACGGTACATGAGAACAGGGACAGTGATCACTTCCTGGGGAGACGGTACATGAGAACAGGGACAGTGATCACTTCCTGGGGTGACAGTACATGAGAACAGGGACAGTGATCACTTCCTGGGGAGACGGTACATGAGAACAGGGACAGTGATCACTTCCTGGGGAGACGGTACATGAGAACAGGGACAGTGATCACTTCCTGGGGAGACGGTACATGAGAACAGGACAGTGATCCCTTCCTGGGGAGACGGTAGATGAGAACAGGGACAGTGATCACTTCCTGGGGAGACGGGACATGAGAACAGGGGGAAAGTGATCATTCCTGGGGGGACGGTACATGAGAACAGGGACAGTGATCACTTCCTGGGGAGACGGTACATGAGAACAGGGACAGTGATCACTGTCTGGGGAGACAGTAGATGAGAACAGGGACATTGATCACTGTCTGGGGAGACGGTACATGAGAACAGGGACAGTGATCACTTCCTGGGGAGACGGTACATGAGAACAGGGACAGTTATCACTGTCTGGGGAGACGGTACAGGAGAACAGGGACAGTGATCACTGTCTGGGGAGACAGTAGATGAGAACAGGGACAGTGATCACTGTCTGGGGAGACGGTAGATGGGAACAGGGACAGTGATCACTTCCTGGGGAGACGGTACATGAGAACAGGGACAGTGATCACTTCCTGGGGAGACGGTACATGAGAACAGGGACAGTGATCACTTCCTGGGGAGACGGTACATGAGAACTGGGACAGTGATCACTGTCTGGGGAGACGGTAGATGAGAACAGGGACAGTGATCACTGTCTGGGGAGACGGTACATGAGAACAGGGACAGTGATCACTGTCTGGGGAGACGGTACATGAGAACAGGGACATTGATCACTGTCTGGGGAGACGGTAGATGAGAACAGGGGCATTGTATGGTGGAATCCCCTCCCTGGACTCGTCCTATAGGTTGTGTTCTGTGATGATGTCATAGTGACCCGCACTCTGCTCTCCCCCGCAGTATGAAGTGACTCCGGATCTCTACTTCCAGAACGTCATGATGTTCTATAACTTCTCAGCCAGAGTGACCTCCGATCAGCTCCGCAAACCACCCAACAAGGACCAGTAAGTGGGGGGGGGGGGGGGGGTTCTGAGATGGATCTGGAATGATTGGGGGGGGGGGTTCTGAGATCTGGGGATGATTGGGGGGGGGTTCTGAGATGGATCTGGAATGATTGGGTGGGGGGGGGTTCTGAGATCTGGGAATGATTGAGGGGGGGGAAGGGGGGTTCTGAGATCTGGGGATGATTGGGGGGGGGGGTTCTGAGATCTGGGGATTATTGAGGGGGGGGGGGTTCTGAGATCTGGGTATGATTGAGGGGGGGGGGGGGGGGTTCTGAGATCTGGGTATGATTGAGGGGGGGGGGGGGTCTGAGATCTGGGGTGGGTTTGGGGGGGGGTTCTGAGATCTGGGGATGCTTGAGGGGGGTCTAAGATTGGGATGATTGAGGGGGGGATTATGAGATCTGGGAATGATTGAGGGGGGGGGTTCTGAGATCTGGGAATGATTGAGGGGGGGGGGGTTCTGAGATCTGGGGATGATTGATTGAGGGGGGGGGTGTTCTGGGGTCTGGGGGTGAGTGGGGGGGGGGGGGGTTTTAGATCTGGGGATGATTGGGGGGGGGGGGGGGGGGTTTTGGATCTGGGGAATTTTTTTAGGGGGGGTTTCTTTTTAACGGGGGGGGGGGGGGGGGGGGGGGGGGGGGGGGGGGTTTGGGGGGGGGGGGGGGGGGGGGGGGGGGGGGGGGGGGGGGGGGGGGGGGGGGGTGGAGGGGGGGGTGGGGGGTGGGGGGGGGGGAGGGGGGGGGGGGGTTGTTGGGGGGGGGGGGGGTTTTTAGATCTGGGAAAGATTGAGGGGGGGGGGGGGGGTTTTGAGATCCTGGGAAAATTGAGGGGGGGGGGGGGTTTGAGATCTTTGGGGGGGATTGAGGGGGGGGGGCTGAGAAACTGGGGTGATTGGGGGGGGGGGGTTTTGAGACTGGGGGATTTATTGAGGGGGGGGGGGGGGTTTGAGGTTTTGGGGGGGATTGGGGGGGGGGGGGGTTCTGAGAAACTGGGGGGGATTGGGGGGGGGGGGGGGTTTGAGATTGGGGGGATTGAGGGGGGGGGTTTTTTGAGAAACTGGGGGTGATTGAGGGGGGGGGGTTTTGAGATCTGGGGGATTTAATTTAGGGGGGGGGGGGGTTTGAAAATTGGGGGGGGATTGGGGGGGGGGGGGGGGTTCCCGAGATCTGGGGAAAGATTTGGGGGGGGGGGGGGGGGTTTTGAGATTTTGGGGAAAGTTTTAGGGGGGGGGTTTCCGAGATCTGGGGAAAGTTTTAGGGGGGGGGGGGGTTTCTGGATTGGGAATGTTAGGGGGGGGGGGGGTTTTGAGATCGGGGGAAAGATTTTAGGGGGGGGGGGGGGGGGGGGGGGGGTGGGGGGTTGGGGGGGGGGGGGGGGGGGGGGGGGGGGGGGGGGGGGGGGGGGGGGGGGGGGGGGTTGGGGGGGGGGGGGGGGGGGGGGGGGGGGGGGGGGGGGGGGTTTGTGGGGGGGGGGGGGGGGGGTGGGGTTTGTGGGGGGGGGGGGGGTTGGGGGGTTTGGGGGGGGGGGGTTTGGGGGTGGGGGGGGGGGGGTTTGGTTTTGGGGGTTGGGGGGGGGGTTTTGGGGTTGGGGGGGGGTTTGGGGGGGGGGGGGGGGGTTTTGGGGGGGGGGGGGGGGGGGGGGGGGGGGGGGGGGGTTTGGGGGGGGGTTTGGGGGGGGGGGGAGGGGGGTTTGGGGGGCGGGGTTTGGGGGGGGGTTTTGGGGGGGTGGGGGGGGGGGTTTCCCGGGCCGGGGGTTCCCCCGGGGGGGGGGTTTGGGGGGGGTTTTGGGGGGGGTGGGGGGTTTTGGGGGGGGGGTTTTGGGGGGGGGGGGGGGGTGGGGGTTTTTTGGGTGGGGGGGGGTGGGCCGGGGGGGGGGGGGGGGGGGGGTTTGGGGGGGCCGGGGGGGGGGGGGTTCGGGGGTTTACCCGGGGGGGGGCCCCCGGGGGGGGGGGGGGGTTTGGGGGGGGTTGGGGGGGGGGGCGGGGGGGGGGGGGGGGGGGGGGGGGGGGGGGGGGGGTGGGGGGGGGTGGGCCCGGGGGGGGGGGGGGGGGGGGGGGGGGCCCCCCTTTTTTTCGGGCCCCCCCCCAAAAAGGGGTTAACCCGGTTTCTTTTGGGGTTTTTTGGGGGGGGATTTTTTGGGGGGTTTTTGGGGGGTGGGTTTCTTTTCCCCCCCCCTTGGGGGGAAGCTGAATTGGTCTCTCCAGATAGTATCTTGTTGGGGGGAGGGGTGGGTTCCTGGTCTAGTATCTTGGGGGGGGTCGTGGTCGCATCTTTGGGGTTCCTGGCTGACATTTTTGGGGGCTCCTATGTCCGTCTGTCCGCCCCCCCTTCTCTTTAGGCTGGGGACGGAGCGGTGTGGACTCAGAACCGAGGATGGCGCGGGGGCCCACAGTCTGTCTGACACTTGGTTGATGGGTAAGTCTGGGGTTCTGACATGTTTCACTCACTGCGGCCTCCTCCTCAGGTGGAGTATGACCCCCCCAACGGTCAACGCTTATTATTCGCCCACCAAGAATGAGATCGTCTTCCCAGCCGGGATCCTGCAGGCTCCGTTCTACACCAGCTCATCTCCCACGTAAGCTACGATCGGGGCTCCCCCTTCTGGTGTTTAATCTGCCCCCCCCCCCCCCATCCTTTCACAGGTCTCTGATCAGCTCTGTTGATGGTCTCTGCCCCCCCCCCCCCCCCCCCGGTATTGATCTGGATCTCTCCTCTGCAGGGCTCTGAATTTCGGTGGGATTGGAGTGGTGATGGGACACGAGCTGACTCATGCGTTTGATGACCAAGGTACTGCCCCCCCCCCCCCACTCTGCCACCCTGTAATGCCCATGGCTCCTCCCCCTGACTCTACCACTCTATAATGCCCCCCCCCCTGACTCTACCACTCTATAATGCCCCCCGACTCTACCACTCTATAATGCCCCCCGACTCTACCACTCTATAATGCCCCCCGACTCTACCACTCTATAATGCCCCCCCCCCTGACTCTACCACTCTATAATGCCCCCCGACTCTACCACTCTATAATGCCCCCCGACTCTACCACTCTATAATGCCCCCCCCCCCTGACTCTAACACTCTATAATGGGCCCCCCGACTCTACCACTCTATAATGGGCCCCCCCCCCTGACTCTACCACTCTATAATGCCCCCCCCTGACTCTACCACTCTATAATGCCCCCACCCCTGACTCTACCACTCTATAATGCCCCCCCCCCCCCCGACTCTACCACTCTAATGCCCCCCCCCTGACTCTACCACTCTATAATGGGACCCCGACTCTACCACTCTATAATGCCCCCCCCCCTGACTCTACCACTCTATAATGCACCCCGACTCTACCACTCTGTAATGCCCCCCTGACTCTACCACTCTATAATGCCCCCCCCCCCCCTGACTCTTCCTGTGTAGGTAGAGAGTATGACAAGGACGGGAACCTGCGTCCCTGGTGGAAGAACTCCTCGGTTGAGGCCTTTAAGACGCAAACGGCGTGTATTACCGACCAATACAACAGCTACAAGGTGAACGGAGAGGCCATCAACGGGAAGCACACGCTGGGCGAGAACATCGCCGACAACGGCGGACTCAAAGCGGCCTATCGGGTGAGCCCTTCATTCCTTGTGTCCACTGCTGGTTACCTGCCATGTGATCTGCACTGCCTGAGAATTAAAGGGCAACTCCACTTTTATAGCGAAACAAATATATATATATATATTGCATCACACGTCACATTGTAATTGAATGTTATTAATGACATTTCTGCTTTAACCTGCAGCCGCTGTCATTTTCTGTGAAATGCAATATGGCCACCTGGGGGCGCTCTATACACATGTATACAGACCACGCCCCTCCCCTGCCAGAAATGTATTTTCCTCATTGTGTGATTGGCTCACCGATTTTTCCCAGAAGTCTGCCCAAGATACAAGTCAAATTTTGGGCATCCCCAGAGGGGGAGGGGTTTATTCCCTGCAATGTATAGAGATTACCCAGAGGGGGAGGGGATTATTCCCTGCAATGTACAGAGATCACCCAGAGGGGGAGGGGATTATTCCCTGCAATGTACAGAGATCACCCAGAGGGGGAGGGGTTTATTCCCTGCAATGTACAGAGATCACCCCCTGGGGGGGAGGGGTTTATTCCCTGCAATGTACAGAGATCACCCAGAGGGGGAGGGGTTTATTCCCTGCAATGTACAGAGACCACCCAGAGGGGGAGGGGTTTATTCCCTGCAATGTACAGAGATCACCCAGAGGGGGAGGGGATTATTCCCTGCAATGTACAGAGATCACCAGAGGGGGAGGGGTTTATTCCCTGCAATGTACAGAGATCACCCAGAGGGGGAGGGGTTTATTCCCTGCAATGTACAGAGATCACCAGAGGGGGAGGGGTTTATTCCCTGCAATGTACAGAGATCACCCAGAGGGTGATTACCATTTAATGAACAGATAAAACCAATATTCTTCTTAGGCTTGGTTCACATATATGCAAATCTAAACCGGTTTGAACCACATCAGATTCGCATAACGTGGAGCCGGTTGCAGTGCGAATTAAAAAGAGTCCTCTGCGTTTTTCAGTGTCAAATTCGCACCTGAACCACTGAATAGAAACCGCACCGGACTCTGCACCGAAACTGGACCTGCATATGTGTGAAGCCAGCCTCCGTCTGCTGGGTGACTCCAGTCTCTGGCCTGGAGGCTGTGGTGACGGTGATCCCATGGGGTGACTTTGGGGGGGGGGGGGGTTGGGGTCGACACTGATTTCATGGGGTGACCGTGGATGATGTGATGGGGATCCCATGGGGTGACCTTGGGTGATGGGGTGACTGTGATTCCATGGGGTGACTTTGGGTGATGGGGCGACGGTGATCCCATGGGGTGACCTTGGGTGATGGGGTGACTGTGATTCCATGGGGTGACCTTGGGTGATGGGGTGACTGTGATTCCATGGGGTGACCTTGGGTGATAGGGTGACGGTGATCCCATGGGGTGACCTTGGGTGATGAGGTGACCTTGGGTGATGAGGTGACCTTGGGTGATGGGGTGACCTTGGGTGATGGGGGTGACGGTGATCCCATGGGGTGACCTTGGGTGATGGGGGTGACGGTGATCCCATGGGGTGACCTTGGGTGATGGGGGTGACGGTGATACCATGGGGTAACCTTGGGTGATGGGGTGATGGTGATACCACCGGGTGACCTTGGGTGATGGGGTGACGGTGATACCATGGGGTGACCTTGGGTGATGGGGTGACGGTGATCCCATGGGGTGACCTTGGGTGGTGGGGTGACGGTGATCCCATGGGGTGACCTTGGGTGATGGGGGTGACGGTGATACCATGGGGTGACCTTGGGTGATGGGGGTGACGGTGTTCCATTGCGGTGACTTCGAGTGATGGTGAATTTTCTGTCTTGCAGGCATACCAGAATTGGGTGAAGGAGAACGGAGAAGAGAAGGAGCTGCCCTCACTGGGGCTCTCCAACAATCAGCTCTTCTTTGTGGGGTTCGCCCAGGTGAGGACGGTCGCTCTCGTAGCTTGTATTATGTTTTCACTGCTGAAGTCTTGAATATAAACCCTCCTGTGTGTGTGAAAGGAATTAATGGTTGGCAGGGAAGGTGGTGGTGATGGGGTGAGGTTATGGTTGTGGTGGGGAGGTGGTGGTTGGTGGGGAAAGTGGTGGTGAGAGGGCGAGGAGGTGGTTGGTGGGAAAGGTGGTAGTGGGGTGAGGAGGTGGTTGTGGTGGGGAGTTGATGGCCGTTGGGAAAGGAATTGGTTGTTGGCAGGGTGGGAAGGTGGTTGGAGGGGGAAGAGGTGGTTGGTGGGGAAGTTGGTGGTGGGGTGAGGAGGTGGTTGTGGTGGCCACTGGGAATGGAATTGGTTGGTGGGGGAGGAGGTGGTTGGTGGGGAAGGTGGTGGTGGTGGGGTGAGGAGGTGGTTGTGGTGGCCACTGGGAAAGGAATTGGTTGTTGGCAAGATGGGGAGGTGGTTGGTGGGGAAGTTGGTGGTGGGGTGAGGAGGTGGTTGTGGTGGCCACTGGGAAAGGAATTGGTTGTTGGCAAGATGGGGAGGTGGTTGGTGGGGAAGTTGGTGGTGGGGTGAGGAGGTGGTTGTGGTGGCCACTGGGAAAGGAATTGGTTGGTGGGGGAGGAGGTGGTTGGTGGGGGAGGTGGTTGGTGGGGCGAGGAGGTGGTGGCCATTGGGAAAGGAATTGGTTGTTGGCAGGGTGGGGAGGTGGTTGGAGGGGGAAGAGGTGGTTGGTGGGGAAGTTGGTGGTGGGGTGAGGAGGAGGTTGTGGTGGCCACTGGGAATGGAATTGGTTGGTGGGGGAGGAGGTGGTTGGTGGGGAAGGTGGTGGTGGTGGGGTGAGGAGGTGGTGGTGGTGGCCACTGGGAAAGGAATTGGTTGTTGGCAAGATGGGGAGGTGGTTGGTGGGGTGAGGAGGTGGTTGTGGTGGCCACTGGGAAAGGAATTGGTTGGTGGGGGAGGAGGTGGTTGGTGGGGAAGGTGGTGGTGGGGCGAGGAGGTGGTGGCCATTGGGAAAGGAATTGGTTGTTGGCAGGGTGGGGAGGTGGTTGGGGGGGGGGGGGTTGGTGGTGGTGGTGGGATCAGGAGGTGGTGGTGGGGTGAGGAGGTGGTGGTGATGGAGAGGTGGTGGCCGTTGGGAAAGGAATTGGTTGTTGGCAGGGTGGGGGAGGTGGTTGGGGGTGGGGGGGGGGGGTTTGGTGGTGGTGGTGGTGGGATCAGGAGGTGGTGGTGGGGTGAGGAGGTGGTGGTGATGGAGAGGTGGTGGCCGTTGGGAAAGGAATTGGTTGTTGGCAGGGTGGGGAGGTGGTTGGGGGGGGGGGGGGTGGTGGTTGGGGTGAGGAGGTGGTGGTGATGGAGAGGTGGTGGCCGTTGGGAAAGGAATTGGTTGTTGGCAGGGTGGGGAGGTGGTGGTGGGGGGGCGAGAAGGTGGTGGTTGGGGTGAGGAGGTGGTGGTGATGTAGAGTTGATGGCCGTTGGGAAAGGAATTGGTTGTTGGCAGGGTGGGGAGGTGGTGGTGGTGGGGCGAGAATGTGGTGGTTGGGGTGAGGAGGTGGTGGTGATGTAGAGTTGATGGCCGTTGGGAAAGGAATTGGTTGTTGGTGGGGTGGGTAGAGATGGTTGGTGGCAGGTCAGGGTGGGGAGGTGGTGGTGGGGCGAGAAGGTGGTGGTTGGGGTGAGGAGGTGGTGGTGATGTAGAGTTGATGGCCGTTGGGACAGGAATTGGTTGTTGGTGGGGTGGGGAGGTGGTGGTGGTGGGGCGAGAAGGTGGTGGTTGGGGTGAGGAGGTGGTGGTGATGGCCGTTGGGAAAGGAATTGGTTGTTGGCAGGGTGGGTAGAGATGGTTGGTGGGAGGTCAGGGTGGGGAGGGGGTTTGGAAGGGAGGTGTCTGGTGGTTGAGGGGGGGGGGGGGTATAATTGTTTGTGGCAGCCCTGGTGGGACGGTGTTAGTAGCTGGGGCTTTGGTGTCTCCTCTCCCGGGAGTGGCTCTAACCTCTGCCATATTTCTTGTAGGTGTGGTGCTCGGTGCGCACTCCAGAGAGCTCACATGAAGGTATCATCACTGACCCCCACAGCCCATCCCGCTATCGGGTCATCGGCTCCGTTTCCAACTCCAGAGAATTTGCCAGACATTTCCAGTGTTCGGAGGGCTCTCCGATGAACCCGGTGAAGAAATGTGAAGTCTGGTGATGAAGACGCTGGGGGGGAGGGGTTTGCGTGACGACGCAGGAACACGTATTTGTGAAACCACTGACAGGACGGGGGGCCGTGAGCCGCCCCCCATCCCCCCGCTCCCCCCATAGAGGACACAGTTTACGACTCATGTCTGAAGTTATCCTTTACACCCCCCCCCCCCCTGGCATTTTATTTTTTTCATCCCGTTTTTTCAGCCGTTGGTGGCTGGTTGCACTAGTCTCACCAAGTGTCTATCGCCCCCTCTCTCCCCCCTGTGGTTCTGCACCCAGAGTGGTCTCATTGTCTAGCACTGACTTAGTAGGAATGGGCCGTGTACACCTGTTTGTAATTTAAAGGGACACAACACTGGGAGTGGCGCTGCTGCCCTTCTGGGAGAGCGGCGTCGCTCCGCCCACTCTGCGCAGACCTTTTTTTTTTACCATAGCATGGAGACTGCCCTGTGTATGAATGTACATATTCTATAGGTGTGTGTGTATATAATTGTGACTTTTGTACATATTTATACGATTTGTGTCCCCAGATTAGAGGCTTTCTATTTTTATTCTTTTCACAATCACCGGATTGGAGTTCTATTTTCCGTTTTTAGCTGTCGGATCAGAAAACACGATGTGCCTAATTCTTCACTCAGAGGATTTATAAGCTCAGAAGCCCAGACACACACGATGTAGACCTTCCCCGTGGGACCAGCGCTGCACCTTCCGGCAGAACCAAGCCGAAACCCCCACCGGAGGGCAGCCGCGTCCCACCGGAGGGCAGCCGCGTCCCACCGGAGGGCAGCCGCGTCCCACCGGAGGGCAGCCGCGTCCCACCGGAGGGCAGCCGCGTCCCACCGGAGAGCAGCCGCGTCCCACCGGGAACGGCGTGTTATTTTTCTACCCTCTGTCCTTTTTTTTTTTTATATGAAAAACCCCAAATCTGAAATCATCCTGTACTTAACCTGGTGCCTAATAAACACAATTCTGCTTTACTGTGTCTGCGGCTGTACTTTGGGTGGGATTAGGTAGACCGACCAACGCCACCACTCTCACAAGGGAAATCTCATTGAACCGATTTGCTGTCATTTGGATGGACCCAATCCAGGAGAAGGTGGTTGGTGGTGGCTGGCAGTTTTGATCAAGAGATAGGTGGTTGCTGTAGAGTGTGAAGGTGTTTGGCTGTAGGGCGAGTGGCAAAGCAGGGAGATGCTGGTGGTTGGCAGCAGGGCGGGGGAGGTTGCTGGTGGTTGACCAGGGAGGTGGCTGACAGTGAAAAGGTGGCAGGGTGGAGCGGTGGTTGGTGTTGGGAAGGTGACTGGCTTGTAGAGTGGGGAAAGTGGTTGGTATTGGGCTGGAGAGGTGGTTTGGTAAAAGGACAGGGAGATTGTTTTGCTGGAGGTTGGGGAGGTGACTGGTGGTAGGATGGGTAGGACGTTGGCAGTAAGGTGGGGCGGAGGTTGGTTGCAGGTCAGGTAGGTTTTAAGGTGGTTAGAGGCAGCATGGGGAGAAGGTTGGCTATATGGTGGGTAAGAGATTGGTTGCAAGGCAGGGGAGGTGGTTTGGTTGGGAGGAGATTGGTTGCAGGGCAGGTAGGTGGTGGTGGTTGGCAATTTGGTGGGAAGGAGATCGGTTTCAAGGTAGGGAGGTGGTTGGATGCTGTGTGGTGAGATAGTTGGGGGTAAGAAGGGGAGGAGGTTGGTTGCTGGGCAGGTATTTGGTGACTAGGTTGGAATCTGGGTGGCGGTAGGGTAGGGAGGTTGGAGGCCGAGTGGTGAGGTGGTTGGGAGTAGGGTGCGGAGAAGGTTGGTTGCAGGGCAGGTAGTTGGTGAGGTGGTTGGTTGCAGGTTAGGTGGTTATGGGCTGGATGGCAGTACGGTGGGCAGGGAGGTGGTTGGAGGCAGAGTGGTGGCAGGGTAGAGAGGTGGTTGGAAGCTGGGTGGTGAGGCAGTGGTAGGGCGGTGGTTGGAGGCTGGATGGGGAGGTGGTTGGAGACTGGGTGGTGCGGTGGTTGGCGAGCTGGTGGTAGGGTGGGGGAGGTGGTTGGAGGCTGGGTGAAGTGTTGGTTGGTGGGGAGTTGGTGAGGTGGGTGGGAGTAGGGTAGGGTGGTGGTTGGAGGCTGGTGGCAGTAGGGTGGGGAGGTGGAGTTGGTGAGGAGAGTGGTTATAGGGAAAGGAGGTGGTTGGAGGCTGAGTTGGTGAGGTGGGTGGTAATGGGGAAGGGAGGTGGTTGGAGGCTGGGTGGTGGTAAGGTGGGGAGGTGGTTGGAGGCTGGGTGGTGGCAGGGTAGGGAGGTGGTTGGAGGCTGGGTGGAGAGGTGGTTGGAGGCGGAGTTGGTGAGGTGGGTGGTAATAGGGAAGGGAGGTGGTTGGAGGCGTAGTTGGTGAGGTGGGTGGTAATAGGGAAGGGAGGTGGTTGGAGGCTGGGTGGTGGTAAGGTGGGGAGGTGGTTGGAGGCTGGGTGGTGGTAGGGTAGGGAGGTGGTTGGAGGCTGGGTGGAGAGGTGGTTGGAGGCGGAGTTGGTGAGGTGGGTGGTAATAGGGAAGGGAGGTGGTTGGAGGCTGGGTGGTGGTAGGGTAGGGAGGTGGTTGGAGGCGTAGTTGGTGAGGTGGGTGGTAATAGGGAAGGGAGGTGGTTGGAGGCTGGGTGGTGGTAGGGTAGGGAGGTGGTTGGAGGCGGAGTTGGTGAGGTGGGTGGTAATAGGGAAGGGAGGTGGTTGGACCCTGGGTGGTGGTAGGGAGGAGGTCAGTTGCAGGGCAGGTATTTGGTGAGTTGGTTGGGGGTTGGGTAAGGAGGTGGGATTCAGGACCTCCACTTTCCAAAGAATGAGGAGCCGGGAGTCCTCCATAGACCGGCAGGTTGATTCCTCTTCAATCGGTGCAGAACTATATTTCAGGGTTCGAAGAAAGTTCCTCCAGTATGAAGATCCCTTTACAGGGCCGGCTCCATGGGGGTAGATTATTTCTGCCCAGCTTCCCCCGGGGGTATCTTTGGATAGTATGTGCTCGGGCCCTGTAAGGGGGCTGGTTGCAGATGGGGCCCCGGCACTCACCGGCCGCTCTATGAAGGCTGTTGGAGCCGGGATAAGAATTCACTTCCATCTGTTTCTGATCTGAGGAAGGAATGTATGGGGGTGGTGGGGGGTCATTCTTATTGAACACACATGGGATAGGGGGCCGGATTGGGGGGGGGGCGGACTTCATTAGGTTGAGCCGTGTTTTATTTTTCGGAAAGGCGCTGCACATCTGCGGCTTCTTTGGCGGAGACTACAAGAGACCGAAGTACAAACATCCTCCAATGTGTTTCCTCATCTGCTGCCCATCTCCTGCCAATGACATTGTGGTCGGTGTGGGTGGGAACCCTCCTTTAATGTCACTAAACAACCACTGTCATTGCAACCCCCCCCCCCCCCCCCCCCCATCCAGCCACTTCCTACCCCAGGGGGGCCCTTCAATATTTCCTGGGTCTCTGGGAACCCCAGCTAAAAGGATAGAGGTTCTGACATCCCCCAGTATTAATGTAGCGTTGCCCCCCGCCTGTATTGGTGGCCAGTGTAGAGTTGCCCCCCCGCCTGTATTTGGTGGCCAGTGTAGAGTTGCCCCCCCCGCCTGTATTTGGTGGCCAGGGTAGAGTTGCCCCCCCGCCTGTATTTGGTGACCAGTGTAGAGTTGCCCCCCCACCTGTATTTGGTGGCCAGTGTAGAGTTGCCCCCCCACCTGTATTTGGTGGCCAGTGTAGAGTTGCCCCCCCACCTGTATTTGGTGGCCAGTGTAGAGTTGTCCCCCCGCCTGTATTTGGTGGCCAGTGTAGAGTTGCCCCCCGCCTGTATTTGGTGGCCAGTGTAGAGTTGCCCCCCCGCCTGTATTTGGTGGCCAGTGTAGAGTTGCGCCCCCCCGCCTGTATTTGGTGGCCAGTGTAGAGTTGCCCCCCGCCTGTATTTGGTGGCCAGTGTAGAGTTGCCCCCCGCCTGTATTTGGTGGCCAGTGTAGAGTTGCCCCCCCCGCCTGTATTTGGTGACCAGTGTAGAGTTGCGCCCCCCCGCCTGTATTTGGTGGCCAGTGTAGAGTTGCGCCCCCCCGCCTGTATTTGGTGGCCAGTGTAGAGTTGCCCCCCCGCCTGTATTTGGTGGCCAGTGTAGAGTTGCCCCCCCGCCTGTATTTGGTGGCCAGTGTAGAGTTTGCCCCCCCGCCTGTATTTGGTGGCCAGTGTAGAGTTGCCCCCCCGCCTGTATTTGGTGGCCAGTGTAGAGTTGCCCCCCCCGCCTGTATTTGGTGGCCAGTGTAGAGTTGCCCCCCCCGCCTGTATTTGGTGGCCAGTGTAGAGTTGCCCCCCCCGCCTGTATTTGGTGGCAAGTGTAGAGTTGCCCCCCCCGCCTGTAGTTGGTGGCCAGTGTAGAGTTGCCCCCCCCAACCTGTATTTGGTGGCCAGTGTAGAGTTGCTCCCCGCCTGTATTTGGTGGCCAGTGTAGAGTTGCTCCCCGCCTGTAGTTGGTGGCCAGTGTAGAGTTGCCCCCTTGCCTGTATTTGGTGGCCAGTGTAGAGTTGCCCCCCCCCCTGTATTTGGTGGCCAGTGTAGAGTTGCCCCCCCGCCTGTATTTGGTGGCCAGTGTAGAGTTGCCCCCCCGCCTGTATTTGGTGGCCAGTGTAGAGTTGCCCCCCCGCCTGTATTTGGTGGCCAGTGTAGAGTTGCCCCCCCGCCTGTATTTGGTGGCCAGTGTAGAGTTGCCCCCCCGCCTTTATTTGGTGGCCAGTGTAGAGTTGCCCCCCCCGCCTGTATTTGGTGGCCAGTGTAGAGTTGCCCCCCCGCCTGTATTTGGTGGCCAGTGTAGAGTTGCCCCCCCCGCCTGTATTTGGTGGCCAGTGTAGAGTTGCCCCCCCGCCTGTATTTGGTGGCCAGTGTAGAGTTGCCCCCCCGCCTGTATTTGGTGGCCAGTGTAGAGTTGCCCCCCCGCCTGTATTTGGTGGCCAGTGTATAGTTGACCCCCCCCCCCCCGCCTGTATTTGGTGGCCAGTGTAGAGTTGACCCCCCCCCCCGCCTGTATTTGGTGGCCAGTGTAGAGTTGGCCACCCCCAACCTGTATTTGGTGGTCAGTGTAGAGTTGCCCCCCCCCCACACCTGTATTGGTGGTCAGTGTAGAGGTACCCCTCACGAGGAACCCCGCTAAGATTGGCCTCCCTGGAGAATCACGCAGAGTCCTGCCTATCCATAAAATTACTGTCCTCTGTGGCATCCTGACCGTCCAACATTTCTATTCATCTCTGAGCTTTCCCAACCATTCCTAGAATGCCGAATACCGACCGGGACGCTCCTCCTATGCCCCATACCGACCGGGACGCTCCTCCTATGCCCCATACCGACCGGGACGCTCCTCCTATGCCCCATACCGACCGGGACGCCCCATACCGACCGGGACGCTCCTCCTACGCCCCATACCGACCGGGACGCTCCTCCTACGCCCCATACCGACCGGGACGCTCCTCCTACGCCCCATACCGACCGGGACGCTCCTCCTACGCCCCATACCGACCGGGACGCTCCTCCTACGCCCCATACCGACCGGGACGCTCCTCCTACGCCCCATAGCGACCAGGACGCTCCTCCTACGCCCCATAGCGACCGGGACGCTCCTCCTACGCCCCATAGCGACCGGGACGCTCCTCCTACGCCCCATACCGACCGGGACGCTCCTCCTATGCCGAAAACCGACCGGGACGCTCCTCCTACGCCCCATACCGACCGGGACGCTCCTCCTACGCCCCATACCGACCGGGACGCTCCTCCTACGCCCCATACCGACCGGGACGCTCCTCCTACGCCCCATACCGACCGGGACGCTCCTCCTACGCCCCATACCGACCGGGACGCTCCTCCTACGCCCAATACCGACCGGGACGCTCCTCCTACGCCCCATACCGACCGGGACGCTCCTCCTACGCCCAATGCCGACCGGGACGCTCCTCCTACGCCCAATACCGACCGGGACGCTCCTCCTACGCCCAATACTGACCGGGACGCTCCTCCTACGCCCAATACCGACCGGGACGCTCCTCCTACGCCCAATACCGACCGGGACGCTCCTCCTATGCCCCATACCGACCGGGACGCCCCATACCGAGCGGGACGCTCCTCCTACGCCCCATACCGAGCGGGACGCTCCTCCTACGCCCCATACCGAGCGGGACGCTCCTCCTACGCCCCATACCGAGCGGGACGCTCCTCCTCCTACGCCCCATACCGAGCGGGACGCTCCTCCTCCTACGCCCCATACCGAGCGGGACGCTCCTCCTCCTACGCCGAATACCGACCGGGACGCTCCTCCTCCTATGCCGAATACCGACCGGGACGCTCCTCCTCCTATGCCGAATACCGACCGGGACGCTCCTCCTCCTATGCCGAATACCGACCGGGACGCTCCTCCTCCTATGCCGAATACCGACCGGGACGCTCCTCCTCCTATGCCGAATACCGACCGGGACGCTCCTCCTACACCCCATACCGACCGGGACGCTCCTCCTACACCCCATACCGACCGGGACGCTCCTCCTACGCCCCATACCGACCGGGACGCTCCTCTTACGCCCCATACCGACCGGGACGTTCCTCCTACGCTCCTCCTACGCCCAATACCGACCGGGACGCTCCTCCTACGCCCCATACCGCCCGGGACGCTCCTCCTACGCCCAATGCCGACCGGGACGCTCCTCCTACAATTTTTGTTTTTTATTTTAATTATTATAAAAATAAATAATACATTTAAATAATAATTTAAATAAAAGTAAAAAATAAATAAAAAATAAATAAAAAAAATCAAATATTACAAATGTAATAATAAATGAGAGATTACAATAAACAGGTTAAAAAATATAAAACATTTATTTTAATATAACATTTAAAAAGTTAGAATGTTATTTTTATTTTAAGACTTTTTTTAAAAAAAAATCTTTAAATATGTATTATTTTTTTATTTTAAACTTTTTGTTTATGTAATAAATTATTAAAATAAAATAATATTTGAATACTTTAATAATAATAATTTGAAAAAAAAAAAGTTAAAAATAATTATAAAAATGTTTTAAATACTTTAATAATAATAAAAAAAACAAAAATATTTTAAAGATTTTTTTTTTAAAAAAAGTCTTAAAAATAAAAATAACATTCTAACTTTTTAAATGTTATATTAAAATAAATGTTTTATATTTTTTAACCTGTTTATTGTAATCTCTCATTTATTATTACATTTGTAATATTTGATTTTTTTTATTTATTTTTATTTATTTATTTATTTTTTACTTTTATTTAAATTTATTTAAAATAGAATGAAACAAATTAAAACAAAGTTATATATATATATCTATTTTATTTTTTGTATTCATTGTTAAAAATATTAAAATAAAGTATTATAATTTTTAATTTTAATAAATGTAAAAAAATAAATAAAGCAAAGTTTTTAGTAAAAGATATTCTAAAACTCTGTAAAAATAATGATTTATGAATTATTGATATAAAAGTGGGCGGCGCCAGGCTCTCCTGATGGAGGCAGACCTGCCATAGCGCAAGGTTCAGTACAGGGGGGTCTGGCTCCTCCTACAAGGGGCGGGGCTGCAGGGTGGCAGATCTGCTTCCAGTGACTTGGGGGGGATCTCTTCCGCCGCAGTGTCCGGGGTCGCCCTGCAGGGGGAGACAAAGCTTTTCCTCATTTCAATACCCGATCTCTTCCGAAACCTACCGAGCCTGTCACTCGGCCACGCCCCCGCCCAATCAGCGCTCTGCCGGCTGGACCGCCCCGCTGTCAGATCAGCCTGACACGACCACGCCTCTTTCCGAACATTGCCGAGCTCCGGCGATGATGATGCCGGCATTGGCTCCGCCCCCCGGCTGGCGGAGTTCTTTCACAGGAATGCCGTCCGAAGCTCCGTCGGGCTGAATCGGAGGCCGGGCCGAAGGTTTCCGAGTCCGTACGGAAGAAGCCGAAGCCGTGTGCGCGACGCAGCCGAGGGTTTCCGGAGATCGCCGAACGCTCTTGCCGTCGCTCCGAGCTGAGCCGAAGCCGTCCGGAGATCGCCGAGTGTCCGTCCTGCCGGACTGCTGGAGGCGGACGCAGCGCCATGTTGGATGCTCCGGTCTGTGAGTGAGGAGAACCTACCGGCAACCCCCTCCCCCCCCCCCACCCACCGAGCGGCGCCCATGAAGAGCAGAACCTGAACCCCCCGCCGCCGCGGCCATGAGTCTCCCCCACAAAGCGGTGCTGAAATCCGCCAACCCCCCCACCGGGCCTCCCCCAACCGGGCCGCCGGCTCCGCCCACCACCGGCATACGGGCCCTGCCCCCACCGCCACCCAACGCCGCCGCGTATCCTTCTGTGAGGGGGAGGGGGGGAACCGGGGACACCTACCTCTACCGGGGACACCTACCTGTATACCCACCTACCTCTCCATAAACACCGGACACCTACCTACCCCTCCACCTATATACAGACCTACCTACACCGGGGACACCTACCTACCTCTGTACACCGGACACCCACCTACCTCTACCGGGGACACCTACCTCTCCATAAACACTGCACTCCCAACTATATACAGACCTACCTACACCGGGGACACCTACCTACCTCTGTACACACCTCTACCTCCATAAACACCGGACATCTACCTGTATACCCACCTACCTCTATAGACACCTCTACCGGGGACACCTACCACATCCACCTATATACAGACCTACCTATCCGGGCCCTGCCCCCACCACAGCGTATCCTTCTGTGAGGGGGGGGGGGACCAGGGACACCTACCTGTATACCCACCTACCTCTGTACACCGGACACCCACCTACCCCTCCATAAACACTGCACTCCACCTATATACAGACCTACCTATCTCTGTACACACACCTACCCCTCCATAAACACCGGACACCTACCTGTATACCCACCTACACCAGGGACACCTACATCTACCGGGGACACCTACCTACCTCTATAGACACAGCTCTACCGGGGACACCCACCTACCTCTACCGGGGACACCTACCTGTATACCCACCTACCACTGTACACACACCTACCCCCTCCATAAACACTGCACTCCCACCTACCTCTATAGACACCTCTACCGAGGACACACACCTACCTGTATACCCACCTACCTCTGTACACCGGACACCCACCTACATCTACCGGGGACACCTACCTACCCCTACATAAACACTGCACTTCACCTATATACAGACCTACCTACATCGGGGACACCTACATACACACACCTACCCCTCCATAAACACCAGACACCTACCTATCCGGGCCCTGCCCCCACCACAGCGTATCCTTCTGTGAGGGGGGGGGGGAACCAGGGATACCTACCTGTATACCTACCTCTACCGGGGACACCTACCCCTCCATAAACACTGCACTCCACCTATATACAGACCTACCTACCACTGTACACACCTACCTACATAGACACCTCTATCGGGGACACCTACCTGTATACCCACCTATCTCTGTACACACAGCTCTACCGGGGACACCCACCTACATACACACACCTACCCCTCCATAAACACAGGACACCTACCTATCCGGGCCCTGCCCCCACCACAGCGTATCCTTCTGTGAGGGGGAACAACCGGGGACACCTACCTACCACTGTACACACACCTACACCGGGGACACCTACCTGTATACATAAACTGGACAACTATCTACCTCTGTACACACACCTACCTATCCGGGCCCTGACCCCCCCCCACCCAATGCCGCCGCGTATCCTTCTTTGATGGGGAGGGGGCGACCAGGGAAACCTACCTACCACTGTACACACACCTATGTATACAGCGGGGACACCTACCTCCATATATACACCGCACACCTACCTCCATAGACACACACCAGGCACCTACCTCTGAACACACCCCTCCTTAAACACCGGACACCCACCTACCTCTATTCACACACCTACCTACACCGTGGACACCTACCTATCTGGGCCCTGCCCCCCACCCAACGTGTATACTTCTGTGAGGGGACACCTACCTATCCAGGTTCTGCCCCCACCCAACACGTATCCTCCTGTGACCTACCGGGGACATCTACCTCCATAGACACCTACCCGGGCCCTGCCCCACTCAATGTCACGTATCCTGTGAGGGGGAAGGGAGAATCGGGGACACCTACACATGTCTACCTATATACACCTACCTCTACACATACACCGGACACCTACCTATCCGGGCCCTGCCCCCACCCAATGTCACGTATCCTGTGAGGGGGAAGGGAGAATCGGGGACACCTACACATGTCTACCTATATACACCTACCTCCATAGACACTTACCTACCTCTACACAGACACCGGACACCTACCTATCCGGGCCCTGCCCCCCCCCCCAATGTCGCGTATCCTGTGAGGGGGAGGGGAGAACCGGGGACACCTACCTCTATACATATATACACACACCTACCTATCTGCCCCCTCCCAACACGTATCCTCCTGTGAGGGGGAGGGGAGAACACGGGGACACCTACCTCCCATATAGACACCTACCCAGGCCTAGGAGTCCTATGATTGAGGGAAGGGGACATACCTCACACATATCTGCCCCCTTGTGCTGGGTGAGGAGACCTACCTATATAGATGATTGGGGACTCGCCTACCTACCTTCACCCCCCCCCGGACACTTTATTAGGTACACCCGTTTAGTTGCTCGGTAACACAAATTACTAATCAGCCAATCACAGGGCGGCACCTCCATGTATTTAGTCCTCTAGACGTGGTGAAGACGACTTGCTACCTCAGAATTGGGAAGAAAGGGGATCCGGGTGACTCTGAAGGTGGCAGACGGGCCGCTCTGAGGATTTCTGGGATTTTCATCTCTCAGGATTACAGAGAATGGAGGGAAAGGAGAAAATATCCAGTGAGCGGCAATTGTGTGGAGGAAAATGTCAGAGGAGAGGGGCAGACGGGTTCCGGATGATCACCCGAGGTATGGAGAACACACAACACATCCAACCTTGGAGGCAGATGGGCTACAGCAGCAGAAGACCACTCCGGGGGCCCCTCCTGTCAGCTGAGGATCCAATCGGCACAGAGATCCCCGACACCGGAGAAGAGAAGATTGTCTCTCCCTTTATGACTACAGTGTCCCCGTCTTCTGATGGCTCCTCCCAGCAGGATAATCCACCAATCATCTCACCACCGGACAATGAGGTCCTCCAATGGCCGCCACACTCCCCACATCTCCTCCAATAGAGACACTCCCCACATCTCATCCAATAGAGACACTCCCCACATCTCATCCAATAGAGACCCTCCCACATCTCATCCAATAGAGACCCTCCCACATCTCATCCAATAGAGACCCTCCCACATCTCATCCAATAGAGACACTCCCCACATCTCATCCAATAGAGACACTCCCCACATCTCATCCAATAGAGACACTCCCCACATCTCATCCAATAGAGACACTCCCCACATCTCATCCAATAGAGACACTCCCACATCTCATCCAATAGAGACCCTCCCACATCTCATCCAATAGAGACCCTCCCACATCTCATCCAATAGAGACCCTCCCCACATCTCATCCAATAGAGACCCTCCCCACATCTCATCCAATAGAGACCCTCCCCACATCTCATCCAATAGAGACCCTCCCACATCTCATCCAATAGAGACACTCCCCACATCTCATCCAATAGAGACCCTCCCACATCTCATCCAATAGAGACCCTCCCCACATCTCATCCAATAGAGACCCTCCCACATCTCATCCAATAGAGACACTCCCCACATCTCAACCAATAGAGACCCTCCCACATCTCATCCAATAGAGACCCTCCCACATCTCATCCAATAGAGACACTCCCCACATCTCATCCAATAGAGACACTCCCACATCTCATCCAATAGAGACACTCCCCACATCTCATCCAATAGAGACCCACCCACATCTCATCCAATAGAGACACTCCCCACATCTCATCCAATAGAGACCCTCCCCACATCTCATCCAATAGAGACACTCCCCACATCTCATCCAATAGAGACCCTCCCACATCTCATCCAATAGAGACCCTCTCCACATCTCATCCAATAGAGACCCTCCCACATCTCATCCAATAGAGACCCTCCCCACATCTCATCCAATAGAGACCCTCCCACATCTCATCCAATAGAGACCCTCCCCACATCTCATCCAATAGAGACACTCCCCACATCTCATCCAATAGAGACCCTCCCCACATCTCATCCAATAGAGACACTCCCCACATCTCATCCAATAGAGACCCTCCCCACATCTCATCCAATAGAGACACTCCCCACATCTCATCCAATAGAGACCCTCCCACATCTCATCCAATAGAGACACTCCCCACATCTCATCCAATAGAGACACTCCCCACATCTCATCCAATAGAGACACTCCCCACATCTCATCCAATAGAGACCCTCCCACATCTCATCCAATAGAGACCCTCCCACATCTCATCCAATAGAGACACTCCCCACATCTCATCCAATAGAGACACTCCCCACATCTCATCCAATAGAGACACTCCCCACATCTCATCCAATAGAGACACTCCCCACATCTCATCCAATAGAGACCCTCCCACATCTCATCCAATAGAGACACTCCCCACATCTCATCCAATATAGACCCTCCCACATCTCATCCAATAGAGACACTCCCCACATCTCATCCAATAGAGACACTCCCCACATCTCATCCAATATAGACCCTCCCACATCTCATCCAATAGAGACACTCCCCACATCTCATCCAATAGAGACACTCCCCACATCTCATCCAATAGAGACACTCCCCACATCTCATCCAATAGAGACACTCCCACATCTCATCCAATAGAGACACTCCCCACATCTCATCCAATAGAGACCCTCCCACATCTCATCCAATAGAGACCCTCCCCACATCTCATCCAATAGAGACCCTCCCCACATCTCATCCAATAGAGACACTCCCACATCTCATCCAATAGAGACACTCCCCACATCTCATCCAATAGAGACACTCCCCACATCTCATCCAATAGAGACACTCCCCACATCTCATCCAATAGAGACACTCCCCACATCTCATCCAATAGAGACACTCCCACATCTCATCCAATAGAGACCCTCCCACATCTCATCCAATAGAGACCCTCCCACATCTCATCCAATAGAGACCCTCCCACATCTCATCCAATAGAGACCCTCCCACATCTCATCCAATAGAGACCCTCCCACATCTCATCCAATAGAGACCCTCCCACATCTCATCCAATAGAGACCCTCCCCACATCTCATCCAATAGAGACCTTCCCACATCTCATCCAATAGAGACCCTCCCCCATCTCATCCAATAGAGACCCTCCCCACATCTCATCCAATAGAGACCCTCCCCACATCTCATCCAATAGAGACACTCCCACATCTCATCCAATAGAGACACTCCCCACATCTCATCCAATAGAGACACTCCCCACATCTCATCCAATAGAGCGCCTCTGGGATGTGGAGGGACGGGCGATTCCCATCATGGATGTGTGATGTCACTGTGGAGGGAAATCTCTGAGGAACGTTCCCAACACCCACCAAAGGGGGTCCAACCCGTAAACACCGCACACCTATCATCTACCTCTACAGACACCTACCTATAGAGATGAGGTGACCCACCACCCACCTGGGGTCCTCCTATGTACACCGAACACCTACCTACATATCAGGGCCTTTCTTTCTAGGATCTACCCGGGGGGTACCTACCTATAGACATGGGGGAAGGGAACTTAACCAAAACCTACCTTCATATACCTACCTACCACCCTCCTATATACACTGATTACCAGAGGGGTTCTTCTAGAAGTGGGGGGGGGGGGGCTTCCTCTACATACCTTGTACATCCACCTACCTACATAGACATATCCGGGGGGGGTACCTACCACCTACAGACATCTATAGAGAACCAGGGACTCGCCTACCTACCACCCCACTGGGTATCTTTCTATAATCTATATACACACCGTACATGTATCTACTGTCCCCTCCCCCCCGCTACACTATGTGTACACCTCCTGTGCCTACCTACCTCAGGCTACACGCCCCGTCTACCTACCTCGCTGGGGGGCCCACTGTACATTGTGTCTTTGTTGCTCGTAGCAACTATCTGGCTCCTCCCTTTTCATTCTCCAGGCTGCAGTAGGAGTGAGAAGTTTGTTTCCACAGTGACCCCTCCCCCCTTTGTGCACGGTAGCTCTGTGATTGGCTGAGTGTTGGAGCGGGTCCCGCCTCCCCAGCACACAGGATCCGATTGTCAGCTCCTGTGCCGAGTTCTGTCATCAGAGGACACCTCCTAGTAAGGTGTGTGGGAGTCCTCCGGCAACCATGGCAACGGTACTCTTGAATTGTCCCCGGATCTGTGACCCCGGGGGTCCCGTCTGATGCCGGGGGGCGGCGCGGCGCTCTTCCGGTGAATCCCGAAAACCGGACAATGTGAAGATCTCCAGCGCAGAAGCAGGTAAGTGTCCCTGTGTGATGTGCTGAGATCTCATCTAGAGCTCCCTGAACACGTCGGAGTTCCCCTTTAAGAAGTGATTGTGGGTGGAGCTTATCTGAGGATAAGGTGATTGATGTCATGAAGTCCAGTATGAGGATTGGGGAGGGGACACTGACTGATCCCCTCCCCTCATCAATGCGATCCTCCTTATTATGGACTGTGATGTCATCACTGGGTCCCTGTGCTTCTCTATGTAAGGCAGGCAGATCATGGCTGGTGGGAGGGGCTTTCTGAGAACATCCCAGCCTCAGTACTCCTCGCCAGAGCACTGATGTAAGCAGTGGGAGGAGTTATGAATATATCAGAATGCCTTGATTGGTGGGTGTCAGTCTGGAGGAGTGGGCGTTCCTTGGCAGGCTGTATTTGTATAGGTAACGCCCACATATGATGCTGAGCCTCTGTGATTGGAAGAAGTGAATCCAAAGAATGAAAGTGTCGGTGATGATTGATCGCCTCTCTGTGTTGGGTGGGAGGAGCTCCGGCTCCATACTGACATTTGTGTCATGTGACCACACGGGGCCGCCGTGTCCCTTCCTGTGCTGACTCTGCAAATGTCCGACACAGATCAGCCCCCTGGGGGAGGGGAGACATTCTTCTCTCTATGCAGACTCCGCCCTCCCTCAGGGTCCTCCCCCGTGTGTGGGGCCCCTGATCACATTTAGTGAGCGGGGCGGTGTCCTGGAGGGGCAGTGGTGCTCGGAGCTCTTGTACAGCTGGGTGCGGTGAAGAGATTTCCCCTCTATGGGGGGCCCCTGATTGCATCTCTCCGGACTTCAGCTGCTCATCACAATGACATTTGTATTTTTTTAAAGTGACGGCGGTTGAGGGTGGAGATGATGGAGGTGACAGCGTTGGAGGTGACAACGGTAGAGGGGCCGGGGATGATGGAGGTGACTGCGGTTGGGGGGATGAGGACATCATGGAGGTGACAGCAGTTGAGGGGCGGAGATGATGGAGCTGACGGCGGTTGGGGGGCAGAGATGATAGCGGTGAGGGCGGCGGTTGGGGCGGAGATGATGGAGCTGGCGGCGGTTGGGGGGCAGAGATGATAGCGGTGAGGGCGGCGGTTGGGGCGGAGATGATGGAGCTGGCGGCGGTTCGGGCGGAGATGATGGAGCTGGCGGCGGTTGGGGCGGAGATGATGGAGCTGGCGGCGGTTGGGGCGGAGATGATGGAGCTGGCGGCGGTTGGGGCGGAGATGATGGAGGTGAGGGCGGTTGGGGAGCGGAGATGATTGAGGTGACGGCGCTTGAGGGGCAGAGATGATGGAGGTGACGGCGGAGGTGAGGGCGGTTGGGGGCGGAGATGATGGAGCTGGTGGCGCTTGAGGGGCAGAGATTATGGAGGTGAGGGCGGTTAGGGGGCAGACATGATAAAGATGAAAGCGGTTGGAGGGTGGAGGTGAGGGTGGAGATGATGGAGGTGAGGGCGGAGATGATGGAGGTGAGGGCGGTTGGGGGGCGGAGATGATGGAAGTGAGGGCGGTTGGGGGGGCGGAGATGATGGAGGTGCGGACAGTTGGGGGGGGGGGCGGAGATGATGGAGGTGCGGGCAGTTGGGGGGGCGGAGATGATGGAGGTGCGGGCAGTTGGGGGGGCGGAGATGATGGAGGTTGGGGGGGCGGAGATGATGGAAGTGAGGGCGGTTGGGGGGCAGAGATGGAGGTGCGGGCGGTTGGGGGGCATAGATGATGGAGGTGCGGGCGGTTGGGGGGCATAGATGATGGAGGTGCGGGCAGTTGGGGGTGGAGATGATGGAGGTGCGGGCAGTTGGGGGGCGGAGATGATGGAGGTGAGGGGCGGAGATGATGGAGGTGGCGGTTGGGAGGGCGGAGATGATGGAGGTGACGGCGCTTGAGGGGCGGAGATGATGGAGGTGACGGCGCTTGAGGGGCGGAGATGATGGAGGTGACGGCGCTTGAGGGGCGGAGATGATGGAGGTGACGGCGCTTGAGGGGCGGAGATGGAGGTGAGGGCGGTTGGGAGGGTGGAGATGATGGAAGTGAGGGCGGTTGGGGGGCAGAGATGATGGAGGTGCGGGCAGTTGGGGGGCGGAGGTGATGGAGGTGCGGGCGGTTGGGGGGCATAGATGATGGAGGTGCGGGCAGTTGGGGGGCGGAGGTGATGGAGGTGCGGGCGGTTGGGGGGCGGAGATGATGGAGGTGAGGGGCAGAGATGATGGAGGTGGCGGTTGGGAGGGCGGAGATGATGGAGGTGACGGCGCTTGAGGGGCGGAGATGATGGAGGTGACAGCGCTTGAGGGGCGGAGATGGAGGTGAGGGCGGTTGGGAGGGTGGAGATGATGGAAGTGAGGGCGGTTGGGGGGCAGAGATGATGGAGGTGCGGGCAGTTGGGGGGCGGAGGTGATGGAGGTGCGGGCGGTTGGGGGGCATAGATGATGGAGGTGCGGGCATTTGGGGGTGGAGATGATGGAGGTGCGGGCAGTTGGGGGGCGGAGATGATGGAGGTGAGGGCAGAGATGATGGAGGTGGCGGTTGGGAGGGCGGAGATGATGGAGGTGACGGCGCTTGAGGGGCGGAGATGATGGAGGTGACGGCGCTTGAGGGGCGGAGATGATGGAGGTGACGGCGCTTGAGGGGCGGAGATGATGGAGGTGACGGCGCTTGAGGGGCGGAGATGATGGAGGTGACGGCGCTTGAGGGGCGGAGATGATGGAGGTGACGGCGCTTGAGGGGCGGAGATGATGGAGGTGAGGGCGGTTGGGAGGGTGGAGATGGAGTTGACGGCGGCTGGGAGGGCAGAGATGATGGAGGTGAGGGCGGTTGGGAGGGCGGAGATGGAGTTGACGGCGGCTGGGAGGGCAGAGATGATGGAGGTGACGGCGGTTGGGAGGGCGGAGATGATGGAGGTGGCGGCGGTTGGGAGGGTGGAGATGATGGTGACGACGGTTGGGAGGGCGGAGATGATGGAGGTGAGGGCGGTTGTGGGGGCGGAGATGATGGAGGTGAGGGCGGTTGGGGGGCGGAGATGATGGAGGTGAGGGCGGTTGGGGGCGGAGATGATGGAGGTGAGGGCGGTTGGGAGGGTGGAGATGATGGAAGTGAGGGCGGTTGGGGGGCAGAGATGATGGAGGTGCGGGCAGTTGGGGGGCGGAGGTGATGGAGGTGCGGGCGGTTGGGGGGCATAGATGATGGAGGTGCGGGCATTTGGGGGTGGAGATGATGGAGGTGCGGGCAGTTGGGGGGCGGAGATGATGGAGGTGAGGGGCAGAGATGATGGAGGTGGCGGTTGGGAGGGCGGAGATGATGGAGGTGACGGCGCTTGAGGGGCGGAGATGATGGAGGTGACGGCGCTTGAGGGGCGGAGATGATGGAGGTGACGGCGCTTGAGGGGCGGAGATGATGGAGGTGACGGCGCTTGAGGGGCGGAGATGATGGAGGTGACGGCGCTTGAGGGGCGGAGATGATGGAGGTGACGGCGCTTGAGGGACGGAGATGATGGAGGTGAGGGCGGTTGGGAGGGTGGAGATGGAGTTGACGGCGGCTGGGAGGGCAGAGATGATGGAGGTGAGGGCGGTTGGGAGGGCGGAGATGGAGTTGACGGCGGCTGGGAGGGCAGAGATGATGGAGGTGACGGCGGTTGGGAGGGCGGAGATGATGGAGGTGGCGGCGGTTGGGAGGGTGGAGATGATGGTGACGACGGTTGGGAGGGCGGAGATGATGGAGGTGAGGGCGGTTGTGGGGGCGGAGATGATGGAGGTGAGGGCGGTTGGGGGGCGGAGATGATGGAGGTGAGGGCGGTTGGGGGCGGAGATGATGGAGGTGAGGGCGGTTGGGAGGGCAGAGACTATGGTGGTTGGGGGGGCGGAGATGATGGAGAGGTTTGTACGCTCCGCAGGTTGCAGCGCCGGTCGTTGTCTGGTGTAATCTGCGCGTCCTCCAGGTGAGGAAGAGGACCGGTCAGAGGGCACAGGTGGCCCATGTGGCTGGTACTGCACAGGGCATGCTGCGGGGGCTGGTGGAGATGTGGATTGGCTGAGGGGCACATTTAGCACTTTGTGTCACAGCAGATGATGGAGGGGGGGGGGGCTGCTGGTGCCTCGTACAGCTCAGGAAGCCTCTCTGTTTGCACAGCTGTTGTCCTGCGAGGGATCCAATCGTTCCATGGGATTGTATGGCCGATCATCTGTCTGTATGTACAGCACACTGATCACCTGCCAGGTGGCTCGGGAGCCTCATGTGGATTGCAGTGTGGGTGGTGAGTGTTGTTGTGTGCGGAGGGTCGTGTGGTTGCACAATGTCTATATATAGGGCAGACAGTCATGTTTTCCGCTGCGCGCTCTGCTGGCACTGAACTCGCTCTTACCCAATCCGTGAGTCACGCCGCCGGTTACTTTCTGTTTTCCTTTCCTCTGCCTGACCTTTCCACCCGATCAGCATCAAGTTTATATCCTCAGTCTGTGTTCTCCCATTCGCCTCCGCATGGTGCACCGCCGTCCTGTGTCTACTTACCTACCGGGGGGGGGGGCCTGGGCACGTACCTACCGGGGGGGGCCTGGGCACGTACCTACCGGGGGGGGGCCTGGGCACGTACCTACCGGGGGGGGGGGGCCTGGGCACGTACCTACCGGGGGGGCCTGGGCACGTACCTCCCGGGGGGGGGGGGGCTGGGCACGTACCTACCGGGGGGGGGGGGGGGGGCCTGGGCACGTACCTACCGGGGGGGCCTGGGCAAGTACCTACCGGGGGGGGGGGGGCCTGGGAAAGTACCTACCGGGGGGGGGCCTGGGCACGTACCTACCGGGGGGGGGCCAGGGTCAGCAACCTCCTCCACATTAAATGGCAATACTACACTGTGTAACCCCAATTCCTGCACCCCCCTTGGGTGACCCCAATTCCCGCAACTTCACCCCCCTCCTCGGGTCACTACAGCGCAGGGAATTATCACTCATACGCTGCAGCTGGGGTTTCCCATAGGAGGAGGTGGATAGGCTGAAACTCACAGCCTCAGGCAGGTGTACCCCGATACTCGGAGGACCAGCATGTGAGTCAGGTGGTTCTGAAAACCATCATGGAGGTGGGTGAGCCACGGCCCGTGGGCAGAGCAGCCCGCCTTCATTTAATAACGAGCAATATGAGCTGACAGTTGCAGCCTATCACAGTGGCCCTGTATTTGTAGGTAGTGGGGGCCCCTGGGGAAGCGGGGGATGGTTTATTCCGGCTCGTTTGCTACATAACTGTCTTCTGAGTACCACTAAAAGTGACATTGCATGCCCTCCCACGTGCCCGAGGTTGCCCGTTCCAGAGCAGTGACGTGGGTTCTGCTGCCACGTTGTGCCCTCTCTGGGGGGGTAATGCAGAGCGAAGGATCAGGATATCTTCTTCTGGAAGGGAGGAAACCAGGAACGCCGGAGAAATCTGTCCCTGCCCCCCATGTGATAGTTCTGGGCCGACTAACATGCACAAACGTTGTCACATGATGGGAAGGGGAGGAGTCTCATGCTCCTTCATACCTGGAAGTACAGGGCCTTGTCCTAGGTGAGGGATTATCATGCTTGGATGAAGTAGGGAGGGTTAGACCCTCTGTCATGCTCTTATTATGGTCTCTGTCACCGCACAGAAATCTAGGGCAAGACATAAGAGGGGATTGTCCAATGGGGACGCTGTGACAACTTTCTAAGATGTCCTCTCCATTCCCTTCCGGAGAGGTTTCCTCTCATTTCCTGTTGTGTTTTCAGAGCTGAAAGTGAAGGAAAATCTTCCCAACTTGATGAGGAACCTTCTGGCTTTACATGCCCACGCCTCCGATCTTCACCAGCCGAGGTATGGTCAGCATCTATCACTTCGGTGGGTGTCCGATGCCCTCACACCCCTTTATGGTTCCACCCGCCGGCTGCTACATCATTACAGCTCTGGGGGGCACACTAGTGATGTAGCGGGTGGGGCTGCGGGGCGGGGCGGGGTACCTGGGCATCTGACACACAGAAGTGTTGGATGCAAAATATTCTTCATCTGGTGTCATTCTGCAAGACTTGGGGGGCGGAGGGAATGGTGGGCATTACTACTCCTCCTTTTTCACGGGGGTGGGGGGTTATTTTTATTTTTTCTAACTGCATTCTCTGATGTCTGATCAGCCTCTGATAGACATGGCTCCCCTCTCTGATGTCTGAGTGGCTTCTGGTGGACATGGTGGCCCCCCTCTCCGAGGTTTGATTTGACTCTGAACATGGCCTCCTGTCTTTGGTCTAATTGGCCTCCCTCTCTGGGGTCTGGCTTCTAATGCCCCCCCCCCCCCATCTCCGGTGTCTGATTGCCCTTTGATGGACATGGCCGCCCTCTCTGGTGCCTTATCGGCCTTTGATGGACATGGCCGCCCCTCTCTTTGGTGTTTGATCGGCCTCTGATGGATATGTCCCCCTCTCTTTTATATCTGGTCAGCCTCTAATAGACATGGCTGCCTCTCTTTGAAGTCTGATTTGGCCTCTGATGTGGCCTCCCCTTTCTTTGATGTTTGATCAGCCTTTAATGGGCATGGCCGCCTCTTTGGTATCTGATAGACCTGGCCCCCTCATCTCTGGTATCTGATCGGCCTCTGATGGACATGGCCGCCCCTCTCTGGTACCTGATAGACATGGCCGCCCCTCTTTGGTATCTGATGGACATAGTGGCCCTTCTTTGGTGTCTGGCCCCTGATGGACATGGTCCATTTTCTCTGGTATCTGATAGACATGGCCTCCTCTTTCGTATCTGATCGGCCTCTGATAGACATGGCCCCCTCTTTGGAACCGAATCAATATGGCCCCCTCTCTTTCATATATGATCGGCCTGATAGACATGCCCCCCCCCCCCTCTTTGGTATCTGATGGACATAGTCCCCTTTTTTTTCTCGTGTCTGATGGACGTAGTCCCCTTTTTTTTCTCGTGTCTGATGGATGTGGTCCCCTTTTTTCTCGTGTCTGATGGACGTGGTCCCCTTTTTTTCTGGTGTCTGATGGACGTGGTCCCCTTTTTTCTGGTGTCTGATGGACGTGGCCCCCTTTTTTCTGGTGTCTGATGGACGTGGCCCCCTTTTTTTCTGGTGTCTGATGGACGTGGTCCCCTTTTTTTCTGGTGTCTGATGGACGTGGGCCCCTTTTCTTCTGGTGTCTGATGGACGTGGCCCCCTTTTCTTCTGGTGTCTGATAGACATGGCCCCCTCTCTTTGGAGTCTGATTGGCCCGTTTTGTACTATCGGACCTGGGAACTGTGTGTTCTGACGGCGTGGAATTCACGCAGGGAAGTAATGATTGTGTATTGTACCAGCACAGAACAGGATGTTTGATGTGCGAGGGGGAGGGGTAGAGATGATTCAGCTGGGAGTTGGAGCATTCAGGGACACGGTGTGGTGGTGGTATGCCGGGCTGTAGCCGGGCTGTAGCCGGGGCTGGGTGATTATGGGTAACCTGGCATTCATGGCATCTCCTCCTGGATCCTCTGCCCATCCTGATGGCGCTGAGGCCCGGCTCAGGCAGTGCATATAAATGGATGATTGAGTGGAGAACAAAGCCCCATTGAGAGGCTGGTATGTCAGCCCTGCCAGTGGGGTCTTATTGTTCCTCTCGCTTCCATTGTTAGCAGTTCTAGTGCCAGGATCTGCAGGAGGCTCCGCAGCCTGGCAGACAAACCCGCCATTTATTACTGATCTGTACAATCCATTTCCCTGAGTGCCGGCATCACCCGGACCTCATCAGCACCGGGGTCCGTCTTCCTGCATGCAGCCTGCTGTACCGTCTAGCTGGGCGAAGGTTGTCTTGTGCAATGTTTTATTGTGTGTGACCAATCACAGGGCAGCCTGTGGTGTTGCTATGTGGATTTCAGGCACCTGACAAGACGGCATGTTCTGACCTCAAGTTACCCATCCTGTGTCTGGATTATATATCTCTCTGTAGTCAGCGTGGTTATAGAGAGCTGTGATTGGTGCTGCTCTGTTATTCTTCACTAGGCACAGAGCCGCGCTCCGTTCTATATTAGATCCCGACTTCTGAGACTTCATATCCTTCAAAGCTACCAGGATTTACAGGATCCCAACACTAAAGAGCTCTCCGATCCTTCACTGCTGCCAAGACCTACCGGGTCCCAGAGGTGACCCCAAGAGCTTTCGGGTCTTTCACTGCCTCAAAGACTTCATGATCCGGACATTGCGCCCCAGTGCTCCCAGATCTTTTCATGTGTTGGTGTCTTCAGGATCCTGGCTCTACTCCCCAAGACACCCCAGATTCTGACTCTACTCTCAAGACACCGCAGATCCCTGATTCTACTTCCCACGTCTTCCTGGATCTCTGACTCTACTCCCCAAGACATCCCGGATCCCTGTCTCTAGTCCCCAAGACATCCCGGATCCCTGGCTCTAGTCCCCAAGACATCTCGGATCCCTGTCTCTAGTCCCCAAGACATCCCGGATCCCTGGCTCTACTCCCCAAGACATCCCGGATCCCTGGCTCCACTCCCCAAGACATCCCGGATCCCTGGCTCTACTCCCCAAGACATCCCGGATCCCTGGCTCTACTCCCCAAGACATCCCGGATCCCTGGCTCTACTCCCCAAGACATCCCGGATCCCTGGCTCTACTCCCCAAGACTTCCCGGCATCCCTGGCTCTACTCCCCAAGACATCCCGGATCCCTGGCTCTACTCCCCAAGACATCCCGGATCCCTGGCTCCACTCCCCAAGACATCCCGGATCCCTGGCTCCACTCCCCAAGACATCCCGGATCCCTGGCTCCACTCCCCAAGACATCCCGGATCCCTGGCTCTACTCCCCAAGACATCCCGGATCCCTGTCTCTACTCCCCAAGACATCCCGGATCCCTGGCTCTAGTCCCCAAGACATCCCGGATCCCTGGCTCTAGTCCCCAAGACATCCCGGATCCCTGGCTCTAGTCCCCAAGACATCCCGGATCCCTGGCTCTAGTCCCCAAGACATCCCGGATCCCTGACTCTAGTCCCCAAGACTTCCCCGCATCCCTGACTCTAGTCCCCAAGACTTCCCCCGCATCCCTGACTCTAGTCCCCAAGACTTCCCCGCATCCCTGACTCTAGTCCCCAAGACTTCCCCGCATCCCTGACTCTAGTCCCCAAGACTTCCCCCGCATCCCTGACTCTAGTCCCCAAGACTTCCCCTCATCCCTGACTCTAGTCCCCAAGACTTCCCCTCATCCCTGACTCTAGTCCCCAAGACTTCCCCTCATCCCTGACTCTAGTCCCCAAGACTTCCCCTCATCCCTGACTCTAGTCCCCAAGACTTCCCCTCATCCCTGACTCTAGTCCCCAAGACTTCCCCTCATCCCTGACTCTAGTCCCCAAGACTTCCCCTCATCCCTGACTCTAGTCCCCAAGACTTCCCCTCATCCCTGACTCTAGTCCCCAAGACTTCCCCTCATCCCTGACTCTAGTCCCCAAGACTTCCCGGCATCTCTGACTCTAGTCCCCAAGACTTCCCGGATCCAGCACCCCGGATCCAAACAAAGACAACATTTTCAGGACCTTCTATGATCCCACGAACTTGTCATTTATTTTAATGGCCTTCATTTTTGCCTCTATATGTGAACCTTTTTAAGTTGTGAGCTCCGATACTTCGAAGTGCTCAAACAAACAGCTGTAAAAGAGCGCGTTGATGAGATCTTCTGAAGGAAATTGGTGATCGTTTTTCTGGCCTCCCTGATCGTCTGATCATCGTCCGGATATTGGAACCCTGCTTACCTCGATCCTTCTAGGACTTGGGAGATGGTGTTCCGTCTGTATGGGCCTTCAGCATTCCTCATCTGTTTATATCTGAACCAAACGCAAACAATACTGAGACTTTTCAACCAGGAAGATACTTGGAAGGGAGGAATTTCGGGAATCTGATGGGAAAGTCTGGCGTTTACATGCAGGTATGAGAGACTGCACCGTACAGAAGTATCATTATGACGTTACTTTGCAGGTGTAGACAGGGATGCTTGCAGGTGAATGTGGTTATTTAATACCCCCGGGGGAGTCGATTAAAGGTTGCGCAACCTTGTTCCTGTAGAGGAGATTAGCCGGCCATGTGATGGTTTGTTTACTCCTCTCTGGAGGTTGCTCAATCTTTGTCCCAGTCTGTGAGTTGTGTACGTCTCCTCTTGTGAAGCATGACGACACATATTCGGTTTGTTTGTTCCATCTTTTGGTTTTTCATTACAACATGTTTGTGTTTTTTTTTTTTTTTTTTCTTTTTCCCGCGGTCACATTGTTTTGTTTCTTTGATTTGACCTGTGTTCATATTTTGTATGTAGCCAGCCTTGTTTTTGCTATTTGCTCTCGGGGCTCTGTCAGTCCTTTATGTGAAGGGCTCCTTGTCGGCACCCCCAACGATCGTGGGATGGTTGGGTCCTGTCAGTGATGACGGGGTCTCAGAGGCGGGGTGTCTGTGCACCCCAATGGTTACAGCTCGAGTCGAAGGCTTCCTGTATACGGGACGTTGTTTAACCTCTCCTGAACCATTTAACTTGACAGCTAGAAACCGGCGTCTGAACGTCCTTACGTAATACAGCCTTTTGTAGAAATGGCTGCTGATTGGACGGACGGACCCTTGAATATTGGAGTTATATCTTTTTGGGTTATTGATGGCTTCTGGTGTCTGGCCAGCTGCACCCCTTAGATATTATTACCGTATATACTCGAGTATAAGCCGAGCACCTCATTTTACCACAAAAAACTGGGAAAACTTATTGACTTGAGTATAAGCCTAGGGTGACAAAATGCGCAGCTACTGTAAGTGGAAAAGAGGATCAACAATGCCCATTTGCAGCCTCACTGTGCCCATGTGCAGCCTCACTGCGCCCATGTGCAGCCTCACTGCGCCCATGTGCAGCCTCACTGCGCCCATGTGCAGCCTCACTGCGCCCATGTGCAGCCTCACTGCGCCCATGTGCAGCCATAGGTCCCCCGAACGTCAAACTTGGTAGTTAAAGAGGGACTGTACCTGGAAAAACATTTTTTAAAAGCCAGCAGCTACAAATACTGCAGCTGCTGACCTTTTAATAAATGGACACTTAAGCCCCATACACACCATCAGATTATCTGCAGACTTTTGTCTTCAGATTTACCAAAAACATATAATATGAGGTCAAACCTTAAGATTTTCAATTTGTATGCAATCAGGCAGGCCCTTGCACTACATGGTTTTGGGTAAATCTGAAGACAAAAGTCTGCAGATAATCTGATAGTGTGTATGGGGCTTTACCTGTCCCAGGTTCCAGCGATGTCGGCAGCCGAGGCCGATCAATCGCTCGGCTCTCTGCTGCAGCCGGCCCCATTCTCGGTGAGGGAATCAGAAGTGAAGCGTTGCGGCTTCACTTCCCGGTCCCCTACTGCGCATGCGCGAGCGCAATGAGAATCGTCCGCGCTGTCTGCTGGGACCCACGTGTGTGTCCCGGCAGGCAGCGCGCCGGGACAGGAAGTGGCGTAAACTCCCGTGGGAGGTAATGCCCGGAAGTGGGTGTAAATACATGTCTTAGACAGGTATCTGCACCCCCCCTCCCCCCTGAAAGGTGCCAAATGTGACACCGGAGGGGGGGAGGGTTTCCGATGAGTGGAAGTTCCACTTTAGGGTGGAATCCCACATTAAGGGTTCCTAGATGCCCCCCTAGCTGCGGCCAAAATTTGGGGTATCTGGACCCAAACGGTCCCGAAATGACATTGCTGAAGATGGACACAGTTGACCGACTTTGGCGACCAGTATCTCAGGGCCACTTGGTACTAGGAACCCCAAATTTTGGTGTGCAAACCCAGTGGAAATATCACTACAACATGTCCAAAGATGGGGTTCCTATCATCAAGTAGCCCCGGCATACGGGGCCCCAAATTCTGTTCGGAAAATGTCAAGCACTTTTCTGCAGCAGAGAATGCCATTTTCCGAACCGACTTTGTGCTAGGAACCCCATCTTTGGATATGTTATAGTGATGGTTTCACTGGGTTTGCATACCAAATGTGGGTTTTCTAGCACCAAGTGGCCCCGAGATATGGGGGGCATTTTCAGCACAAAAAAGTGTTGAAAAACTGGGCTTATACTCGAGTATATACGGTATGTGCTGGAGACACCAGGGATGTTTTGGCAATGGTGGGGTGTCATTGGAGAGAGGGGATTGGAGCTTTCATTCTTCCCGAATCCAATCGTTCTTTCCTTGTGATACCCCAACCATGAAAATATTGTCATATTACATGGGATGTGAAGACCTCTTTGGCCTTCCTAGGATGGGGGGGGGGGGGGGGGTCTTCAAACTTTTGTCCATCAGACTTTAGGGGACCCGGATTGTGTCCATTGGGAGTAGAAAACGTCCCGGCATCAGTGGGACTAAACCTCACCCCACTTGGTGTTGGTGAAGGAATAGTGCCCCATTGTTGGTGTCGGTGAGAGAAGTGGTGCACCATCAGTTGGCAGAAAGTCTCCTATCAGTGGGGGGACAGTGACCCAATGGCCCAAAGGCAAGAAAAGGGTGGCATCCAGCCCCCGAGCCACAGTTTGGAGACCACTGCTCCTGAGGTTTTTAGGTTCTTTAGTATTAGTCGAGCCATGTTGTTGTAGAGTCCCCCATGTCCTCGTTGAGTTGCACCCCTTTACCCTGGAAAACGTTTGTGTCTTAGATTGCAGTGATGAATCTTGTCAGTTGATGGTTTTGGATTGCCGGTACGGCTAGGAAATCCTCGGTTCATCTGTCACAGATAATATATGCAAATCTGAATGACGGCACCACCAGAGAATTTTTGTCGTCTGGAGTTTGACGAGGCGGCCGGAGGCTTTTCTGTTTATTTTCTGCCTTTGGAGGAAGTGGTGGGTGGATGGAATGTAAATCCTGGTTGCCAGATGCTTCCTACCTGTAGTCTGGAGGTCACCATCCCTAGAGATCTCCACATTGGATACCTGTGAGGAGTCTGAACAATTATCCACGACCCCACTATGGTGCCCACCACCCCCTACATACATGAGGGCTACCATGATGAGAGTCTGTACAACCATCCACAGCCCCCACCCCCCATGGTGCCCACCACCCCCTACATACATGAGGGCTACCATGATGAGAGAGAGTCTGTACAACCATCCACAGCCCCCTCCCCCCATGGGGCCCACCACCCCCTACATACATGAGGGCTACCATGATGAGAGAGAGTCTGTACAACTATCCACAGCCCCCTCCCCCCATGGTGCCCACCACCACCTACATACATGAGGGCTACCATGATGAAAGGGTCTGTACAACTATCCACAGCCCCCTCCCCCCATGGCGCCCACCACCCCCTACATACATGAGGGCTACCATGATGGAGGGTCTGTACAGCCATCCACAGCCCCCACCGCCCATGGCGCCCACCACCCCCTACATCAGTGATGGCGAACCTATGGCACGCGTGCCACAGCTGGCACGCAGAGCCATCTCTGTGGGCACACGAGAGGGTCCAGGACAGAGCTAGAGGTCTCTCTCTCCTCTCAGCCCCCCCTCTTTTTCTGTCCCCCCTCTTTGTGTCCCCCTCTCTCTTTCCCCCTCTCTCTCAGCTCACCCCTCTCTCAGCATCTCTCTTGCACCCCTCTCTCTCTGTCCCTCTTCTCTCTCTCTCTGTCCCCCTTCTCTTTCTCTGTTTCCCCTCTCTCACACCCCTCTCACTCTGTCCCCCATCTCTCTCTCTCTGTCCCCCTCCCTCTCTCTGTTCCTCCTCTCTCTCAGCTCACCTCTCTCATCATTTCTCTCACACCCTCTCTCTCAGCCCCTCTCTCGCTCTATGTTCCCCCTCTCAGCATATCTCTCACACCTCTCTCTCTCTCTCTCTCTCTCTCTCTCTCTCTCTCTCTCTCTCTCTCTCTCTCTCTCTCTCTCTCTCTCTCAGACTCTCTCTCTCTCTCTCTCTCTCTCTCTCTCTCTCTCTGCCCCCCCCTCTCTCTCAGCCCCCCTCCCTCTCAGCATCTCTCACACCCCTCACTCTCGCTGCCCCTCTCTCTCTCTCTCTCTCTCTCTCTCTCTCTCTCTCTCATCCCCCTCTCTCACCCCTCTCTCTCTCTCTCTCTCAACCCCTCTCTCTCAACCCCTCTCTCTCAACCCCTCTCTCTCAACCCCT